>SJYT01019897.1:84755-197483 GCA_006410635.1 Cephalophus harveyi | reverse complement strand
TACAATGTCACGAACCTCATTCCATAGTTCTTCAGGCACTCTATCTATCAGATCTAGGCCCTTAAATCTATTCCTCACTTCCACTGTATAATCATAAGGGATTTGATTTAGGTCATACCTGAATGGTCTAGTGGTTTTCCCTACTTTCTTCAATTTGAGTCTGAATTTGGCAATAAGGAGTTCATGATCTGAGCCACAGTCAGCTCCCGGCCTTGTTTTTGTTGACTGTATAGAGCTTCTCCATCTTTGGCTGCATAGAATATAATCAATCTGATTTCGGTGTTGACCATCTGGTGATGTCCACGTGTAGAGTCTTCTCTTGTGTTGTTGGAAGAGGGTGTTTGCTATGACCAGTGCATTTTCTTGGCAAAACTCTATTAGTCTTTGCCCTGCTTCATTCTGCATTCCAAGGCCAAATTTGCCTGTTACTCCTGGTGTTTCTTGCCTTCCTACTTTTTCATTCCAGTCCCCTATAATGAAAAGGACATTTTTTGGGGGGATATTAGTTCTAAAAGGTCTTGTAGGTCTTCATAGAATCGTTCAACTTCAATTTCTTCAACATTGCTGGTTGGGGCATAGACTTGGATTACTGTGATACTGAATGGTTTGCCTTGGAAATGAACAGAGATCATTCTGTCGTTTTTGAGACTGCATCTAAGTACTGCATTTTGGACTCTTCTGTTGACCATGATGGCTACTCCATTTCTTCTGAGCGATTCCTGCCTGCAGTAGTAGATATAATGGTCATCTGAGTTAAATTCACCCATTCCAGTCCATTTTAGTTCACTGATTCCTAGAATGTTGACGTTCACCCTTGCCATCTCCTGTTTGACCACTTCCAATTTGCCTTGATTCATGGTTCTGACATTCCAGGTTCCTATGCAATATTGCTCTTTACAGCATTGGACCTTGCTTCTATCACCAGTCACATCCACTGCTGGGTATTGTTTTTGCTTTGGCTCCATCCCTTCATTCTTTCTGGAGTTATTTCTCCACTGACCTTCAGTAGTCTATTGGGCACCTACTGACCTGGGGAGTACCTCTTTCAGTATCCTATCATTTTGTCTTTTCATACTGTTTATGGGGTTCTCAAGGCAAGAATACTGAAGTGGTTTGCCATTCCCTTCTCCAGTGGACCACATTCTGTCAGACCTCTACACCATGACCTGCCCATCTTGGGTTGCCCCACTGGCATGGCTTAGTTTCTTTGAGTTAGACAAGGCTGTGGTCCTAGTGTGGTTAGATTGACTAATTTTCTGTGAGTATGGTTTCAGTGTGTCTGCCCTCTGATGCCTTCTTGCAACACCTACCATGCTACTTGGGTTTCTCTTACCTTGGGCATGGGGTATCTCTTCACAGCTGCTCCAGCAAAGTGCAGCCGCTGCTCCTTACCTTTGATGAGGGGTGTCTCCTCACCACTGCCCTTCCTGACCTTCAACGTGGGATGGCTCCTCTAGGCCCTCCTGTGCCCACACAGCCACTACTCCTTGGATGTGGGGTTGCTCCTCCCGGCCGTCATCCCTGACCTCGGATGCAGTGTAGCTCCTCTTGCCGTTCCTGCGCCGTTGCAGCCTGGCACTCCATGGCCTTCAAAAGAAGATAAACCTATAGGGTTGAAAACAGATGATTGCCTGCCATGTGTTTCTAGGGGTGAGTTTGCCTCCAAAGACAAGATACAAGGTAATTTACATATTGTTTACGGCTGTTTTGCAGCTGCAAAGAAAGAGTTGAGTAGTTCATGGAGACTGTATGACCCACTGGAAAATAAAATACTACCTTTATTCCCAACTAAATAATGAGGTGCATTAGAAGGTATAGTTCAGATACCGTTTTCACAGAATGTCAAAATATAATTGTCTATTGAGAAACATTCAGCAATATGCATGTTACCACATGTTCTCCATATAAATATATTTCCAATAAACTATTTTTAGCATCAAAGTTCAAAAGTAAGCACAGAATACCTGCTTTTCATCATAGAACTTGGCTTTACTCTGACAATTTGAGGCAAATCCATTTTTTTCTAAAGTACATTGTCTCAGATTTTCATCTAAATGTTTGACCAGATCATATGACAATAACACAGTTCTAGCTACAGTCCAGAGAGGATTATGAATGAGATAAAAATAATAGCAATCAAACAAGAAACTAAGTTCATGTAACAATGTTTGTTGTTGCCATTAAGTTGTTCAGTTGTGTAAAACCCTTTGAGACTCCACAGACTTCCCTGTCTTTCATTATCTTCTGGAGTTTTCTCATTCATGTCCATCGAATCAGTGATGCCATCCAACCATCTCATCCTCTGTCATCCACTTCTCCTGTCTTCAATCTTTCCAATCATCAGGGTCTTTTCCAATGAGTCAGCTCTTCACATTAGGTGGCCAAAGTACTGGAGCTTCAGCTTAATCATCAGTCTTTCCAATGAATATTCAGGGTTGGTTTCCTTTAGGCCTGACTGGTTTGATCTCCTAGGGACTCTAAAGAGTCTTAGTCAACACCGCAGTTCAAAAGCATCTGTTCTTCAATGCTCAGCCTTCTTTACATTCCAACTCTCACATCAGTACAAGACTACTGAAGAAACCACAGCTTTGACTATACAGACCTTTTTAATACTTTGTCTAATGTTGCCATAGTTTTTCTTCCAAGGAACAAACATCTTTTAATTTCATGTCTGCACTCACCATCTACAGTGATTTTTGAGCCCAAGAAAATAGTCTGTCACTGTCTCTAGTTTCCTTCATCTGTTTGCCATGAAGTGATAGATCTGGTTTGTCATTCCAGTTCCAGGAAAATGCTTGCCTGAGGAGGCCTTACAAATAGCTGTGAAAAGAAGAGAAGTGAAAGGCAAAGGAGAAAAGGAAAGATATACCCATCTGAATGCAGAGTTCCAAAGAATAACATGGAGAGATAAGAAAGCCTTCCTCAGTGATCAATGCAAAGAAATAGAGGAAAACAATAGAATGGGAAAGACTAGAGCTCTCTTAAAGAAAAATTAGAGATACCAGGGAAATATTTCATGCAAATATGGGCACAATAAAGAGCAGAAATGGTATGGACACATCAAAAGTGGAAGACATTAAAAAGACGTGGCAAGAACAGACAGAACTGTGCAAAAAAGATCTTCATGACCCAGATAATCATGATGGTGTGATCACTCACTTAGAGCTAGACATCCTGGAATGTGAAGTCAAGTGGGCCTTAGGAAGCATCACTATGAACAAAGCTAGAGGAGGTGATGGAATTCCAGTTAAACTATTTTAAATCCTGAAAGATGATGCTGTGAAAGTGCTGCACTCAATATGCCAGCAAATTTGGAAAACTCAGCAGTGGCCACAGGACTGGAAAAGGTGAATATTCATTTGAATCCCAAAGAAAGGCAATATCAAAGAATGCTCCAACTACCACACAATTGCACTCATCTCAAATGTTAGCAGAGTAATGCTCAAAATTCTTCAAGTCAGGCTTCAACAGTAAGTGAACTGTGAAATTCCAGATGTTCAAGCTGGTTTTAGCAAAGGCAGCGGAAATAGAGATCAAAATGTCAACATCTGTTGTATCATTGAAAAAGCAAGAGAGTTCCAGAAAACATCTACTTCTGCTTTAATGACTATGCCAAACCATTTGACTGTGTGGATCACAGCAAATTGTGAGAAATTCTTCAAGAGATGGGAAGACCAGACCATTTTACCTGCTTCCTGAGAAATCTGCCTGCAGGTCAAGAAGCAACAGCTAGAACCGGACATGGAACAACAGATTGGTTCCAAATCAGGAAAGGTGTATGTCAAGGCTGCTTATCGTCACCCTGCTTATTTAACTTACATGCAAAGTACATCATGAGAAATGCTGGCCTGGATAAAACACAAGCTCAAATCAAGTTTGCTGGGAGAAATATCAATAGCTTCAGATATGCAGATGACAACACCCTTATGGCAAAAAGTGAAGAAGAACTAAAGAGCCTCTTGATGAAAGTAAAAGAGGAGAGTGAAAAAGTTGGCTTAAAACTCAACCTCCAGAAAACTAAGATCATGGTGTCTGGTCCCATCACTTGATTGCAAATAGATGGGGAAACAATGGAAACAATGACATACTTTATTTTGGGGGGCTCCAAAATCACTGCAGATGGTGACTGCAGCCATGAAATTAAAAGGCACTTACTCCTTGGAAGGAATGTTATGACCAATCTAGACAGCACTTTAAGAAGCAGAGACATTACCTTGCCAACAAAGGCCCGTCTAGGCAAAGCTATGGTTTTCCCAGTGGTCATGTATGGTTGTAGAATTGGACTATAAAGGAAGCTTAGTGCTGAAGAATTGATGCTTTTAAACTGGGGTGTTGGAGAAGACTCTTGAGAGTCCTTTGGACTGAAAGGACATACAACCAGTTCATCCTAAAGGAGATCAGTCTTGAATATTCTTTGGAAGCACTGATGCTGAAGCTAAAACTCCAATAATTTGGCCACCTGATGTGAAGAACTGACTAATTTTAAAAGACCCTGATGCTGGGAAAGATTGAAGGTGGGAGGAGAAGGGGATGACAGAGGATGAGATGGTTGGATGGCATCACCAACTCAATGGACATGAGTTTGAGTAAATTCCAGGAGTTGGTGATGGACAGGGAGGCCTGGCATTCTGCAGTTCATGGGGTCACGAAGAATTGGACATGGCTGAGCAACTGCACTGAACTGAACTTATAGAACTGGATGCCATGATATTTGCTTTTTGAATGCTGAGTTTTAAGCCAGTTTTTACTCTCCTTTTTCACCTTCATCAAGAAGTTCTTTAATTTCTCTTCACTTGCTGGCATTAGGACAGTGCCATCTGCATATCTGAGGTTATTGCTATTTCTCTGGGCAAACTTTATACCAGCTTGAGCTTGCATGTGAAAAGGCATGTATATGTGCCATGGAAAGCCACACAAAGATGTGTACCTGAGACCACTGAGAGGTATTCAACCTTGAGTTTAAGTGCAAAAATTTGTATACCTTTAATAAAACCAAAGTAAATTTGAATTATAGTTTGAGAATTTTGAATTAATAAAGGTATTGATAAAGGTATGGATTAATAATTCTTGATTTTCAAACCTCCTTAAGAGCTTTCCTGGGTGAAACATGAATCAGACCTCCATACTCAGAGGGCAGGGAGTGACCACAGAAAGTTACAGGCCACTCCATACTGGTAGGTGACAGTTTTAACAAACAAGGGGAATCCCATATTAGGCTTGTCTTGCGCAGCCAAGGGATGAGTAGATTTCCACACCCACCAGAGAGAATGTTGGTGTTTTTTATAGAGATATTACTGGTTCAGTCACAGGTGCCCAGTCAGAGAGAAATATCAAATTTCTTTTTCAGATCTCTCTTCAGAGCACTTTGGAGAGTGAAAAAGGCAGGCAGAAGGCACAGTCTAAGCAAGGGGGAAGATGAGAAGCCTCCAATTGCCACGGTCGAGCTGGAGGGTCAAACTTATGGTCAGGTCATCTTGGTGACTTCCTCCAATAATAAAATAGCATTTTAGAACCATAAAGGTATGCTTAGGTATAGTTATATACATAGCTATAGTCATAGCCATATATGTAACAATATACATGTAAATTATATACATAATTTATGTTTCCCAACTTAAGCTACAGTTGAAAAGCATAAATTATATAATTTCTTACTAAATCACAAAATGAGGCATAATCATACCATAATACAGTATGTGTATACCTGCTGCTGCTGCTGCTGCTAAGTCACTTCAGTCATGTCTGACTGTGCAATCCCAGAGATGGCAGCCCACCAGGCTCCCCCACCCCTGGGATTCTCCAGGCAAGAACACTGGAGTGGGTTGCCATTTCCTTCTCCAATATGTGTATACCTAGTCAATCACAAATGGTTTTGCATGTGTGTCTGAGTGTGTGTGCTCACTCAATCATGTCTATTTGAAACCACATGGACTGTAGCCCACCCGGCTCCTTTGTCCAAGGAATTATCCATGCAAGAAGATTGAAGTGAGTTGGTATTCCCTTCTCCAGGGGATCTTCCTGACTCAGGGATAGAATCCATGTCTCTCAAGTCTCCTAAACTGACAGGTGGATCCTTTGTCACTGAGATATCTAGGAAGGATAATCCTGCATCAGTTAGTTCAGTCGCTCAGTTGGGTCTGACTTTGTGACCCCATGGTCTGCAGCACACCAGGACTCCCTGTCCATCAACAATTCTCGGAGCTTATTCAAACTCATTTTCATTGAGTCAGTGATGTCATCCAACCATCTCCTCTGTCATCCCCTTCTCCTCCCACCTTCAATCTTTCCCAGCATCAGGGTCTTTTCAAATTAGTGAATTCTTTACATCAGGTGGCCAAAGTATTGGAGTTTCAGCTTCAGTATCCAGTGAATACTCCTTTTCCAATGAATATTCAGGGCTGATTTCCTTTTGGGTGGATTGGTTGGATCTCCTTGCTGTCCAAAGGACTCTCAAGAGTCTTCTCCAACATAGTTCAAAAGCATCAACTCTTCAGTACTCAGCCTTCCTTATGGTCCAACTCTCATATCCATACGTGACTATTGGAAAAACTGTATCTTTGACTAGATAGACCTTTGTCAGTAAAGTGATGTCTCCGCTTTTTAATATGCTGTCTATGTTGGTCATAACTTTTCTTCCAAGGAGTAAGCATCTTTTAATTTCATGGCTGCAGTTACTAGATGGACCTTTGTTGGCAAAGTAATGCCTCTGCTTTTTAATATGTTGTCTAGATTGGTCGTAGCTTTTCTTCCAAGGAGCAACCATCTTTTAATTTCTCATAAATACTTGCCTTCCTACATTTTCTTTGTACAGAGTAAAACACATGTAATGGAACTTTTCCAAAATTTATCCCAAGTAGTAGTAAAGATCATCATACAATACATTTATCTCATTTCATTTTCCATAGTTTTTAATATGCTATCCTGACAACATTTTGCTAATGCCTTAAAACTTATTTTTTCATTTCCTAATTATGTGATAATATAAATGAATAAACATAGAAATAACAGTCTGTAAATGAATGCACAATCATATTGACAGTGGATATATTTAAGTTACAATACATTTTTGTATCATGTGCTCTTAATTTCTCTTTATGACATATTTTTGAATCTTATAATTAGACTGCCTTAAAATTATATTATTTTAAAGCAGGAAAAAATAAGGAATAGTGATATTCTCAATATTTTGTAAACAATGTTGTGTCTTTCAATGGCCCATGACTATACTCAGCCATTTGTATATACTCTATTACTAACTCTTAAAGCAACTTCTGGGAATGAAATTGCCATGTAGCTAAATTATGTGATTTTGATCATCAATTCCAAAGAATAAAGTTTCATTGTTTTGGATTTAGTTTCTTGATAAATCCAACTTCAAAGCAGTACACTGTGAGGTTAGAATTCCTTCCAAAATGTCAGTCATGTATTGGGAAAACACTAACACTTGGAGGTTATAGAGCATGTTAATGATTCAACTGGGCAGATGGATGTCACTTGGGACAGATGGTAATAGCATGCTGTATATACTTAATATCTTTCAAAACATAGATGCTATTTTACAACTTACACCACAAAATCCCATCATTGAGTTCAGCAAATCCCTTTATCTCTGCTTTCATTGCCACTTGAAGACATTACATGTGATGCAAGTGTTATAGTCCATTAATGTGCTTCTCTTCAGAAACATCTGTATGAAGAAGCTCAAATATTCACAGAATGAAAATGCCTTCAGCATCTCAAGAACAATGCCTATCACCAAATAAAAAGTTGCTTTAAAAGGTAGGTGAAAGTTGAATACTATCTACTTTCTCCAGATGATATATCTTTCTGTAAGGTAATCTTTTATGAAAGCACCAGTGTTTTAAAGGTTTGTATTTCACTTTCTAAAATGAATAGTTATTGACATCTAATTAGTATACTTGGATTTAAAATGGTAAATGCCCTCTCATGAGCAGATCAAATGATTTAGCTATGGAAAATAGTAGGGGTTGAAATTTTTATTCATTTTGCTAAGTATTGACAGGAACATACATCAGATGTGACGTGTATGTGAATTTTGAAATATGTACAATTAAAGTGTGTGTGTGTTATAAGGTTTATAAACCTGTTTTTCTATCCTTTATCTAGATTTTACTTAGCATATATGAACTTCGTTTGCATGCATGTCAAAGCACTTCAGTCGTGTTTGGCTCTTTGTGATGCTATGGACTGTGGCTCACGAGGCTTCTTTGTCCATGGGATTTTCCAGGCAAGAATACTGGAGTTGATCACCATGCCCTCCTCCAGGGGATCTTCTTGACCTAGGGATCGAGCCTGCATCTCTTTTGCCTTCTGCATTGTCAGGTGAATTCTTTACCACTAGCACCATCTGGGAAGCCAAGCTTCCTTTAACATTTTGTAAATAACATGCTATATACAAATGTGTATATATATGCACACATACTAATATAAATATACTAAATTGTACAATACTTTCAAAATTAATGAAAATAGCTTTATAATGTTATTTGGACTGATAATAACAGTAAACTTATAGTCACCATTATATGTTCGTGAAAAACTGTCGGGATTTGGGGGCTTCCCAGGTGGCACTAGTGGTAAAGAATCCATATACCAGTGCAGGAGACTTCAGAGGTGGCGGTTTGATCCCTGGATCAGGAAGATTCCCTGGAGGCGTGCATGGGCAACACACTCCAGTATTCCTGCCTGGAGCATCCCATGGACAGAGGAGCTGCCTAGTGGGCTACAGTCCATAAGGTTACAAAGAGACAGGACTGAAGCAGCATAACACACACACACACACACATAGGGGTTTTTAAGTGTCTGACAATTTTGTTTAAATTGTTATAAGTGTTTGACTTTTACTGTTTTCTCATGGAGAATTTTACATTAGATATTATGGATCCTATTTTATTTGTTCTAGTTCTTGTATGGACCAAAAACTAGGCACATATATATACCCCCAAAAAAGTACATTCACTGAATTTAGCATGGGTTCCAATGTAATGCCAAACTGCACAATTCTAAAATGTTGCAGATGTTGACATTTTTAAAACCTATTTCCAGGCATGTGTGTCATTTCTTTCAATATTCTCTTTGTCTTCTGAACAAACTGCCCTGGATGGTTAGCTTCTTCTAACATACCAACGAAGGTCTGTCTAGTCAAAGATATGGTTTTTCCAGTAGTCATGTATGGATGTGAGAGTTGGACTGTAAAGAAAGCTGAGCAATGAAGAATTGATGCTTTTGAACTGTAGTGTTGGAAAAGACTCTTAAGAGTCCCTTGGATAGCGAGGAGATCCAGCTAGCCCATCTTAAAGGAAATCAGTCCTGAATATTCATTGGAAGGAGTGATGCTGAAGCTGAAACTCCAATAATTTGGCCACCTGATGTGAAGAACTGACTCACTGGAAAAGAGCCTGATGCTGGGAAAAGATTGAAGGCAGGAGAAGGGGATGACAGAGCATGAGATGGTTGGATGGCAGCAGTGATGTGATGGACATGAATTTGAGTAAACTCCAGGAGATAGTGATGGACAGGGAAGCACGGCGTGCTGCTGTCCATGGGATTGCAAAGAATAGGACATGACTGAGCAACTGAACTGAACATACCCCTAATTTCACAATGTCAAGGTTAATGGCTGGTTTCATAGATGTGTGAATAGTATAGTTCTATATGGTTTTTCCTGTGGTCATGTATGGATGTGAGAGTTGGACTGTGAAGAAAGCTGACCGCTGAAGAATTGATGCTTTTGAACTGTGGTGTTGGAGAAGACTCTTGAGAGTCCCAGGACTGCAAGGAGATCCAACCAGTCCATTCTGAAGGAGATCAACCCTGGGATTTCTTTGGAAGAAATGATGCTAAAACTGAAACTCCAGTACTTTGGCCACCTCATGGGAAGAGTTGACTCACTGGAAAAGACTCTGATGCTGGGAGGGATTGGGGGCAGGAGGAGAAGGGGACGACTGAGGATGAGATGACTGGATGGCATCACGGACTCGATGGACGTGAGTCTGAGTGAACTCCGAGAGATGGTGATGGACAGGGAGGCCTGGCGTGCTGTGATTCATGGGGTCGCAAAGAGTCGGACACAACTGAGCGACTGAACTGAACTGAACTGATAGGCCACAAACAGTCACATACTTGAGGTTAAATATGTTGTGATCACTGTCTTTAATTTTTGTTAATTCTATCCTTTTTGTTTGTTTGTTTGGTGTGTGTGTTTAATTTTATTATTATTATTATTAACTTTATAATACTGTATTGGTTTTGCCATACATTGACATGAATCCACCACGGGTATACATGAGTTCCTTGAATTTACATGACCTAACTGATATTCACTGAAATGGGGTAGCAGATTGCAGAATGTTGTAGCAACCTTTGCTTTCTTCCTATCCTGGTGGTGTGTGGAGGATCTAGGTCATGTTGTTGCAACACCCTGCATCAACCCAGTATAACTCTCTCAATATATTCCTCCTGGCATCTTCAACAAAAAGTAATTAGCCATGAATGCAAAGTTTCATTTTGAGATTTTTTAATCTGTTTATTTATATGTGTATATATGTTCCAGAATCAACATATTTTTATTACTGTAAATTTGCAGTAATAACTGAAATCTAGAAGTATGAGATCAACAACTGCATCTTTTGTTTTTAATTTTTCCAAGATTATTTTGGTAATTGCTGGGGGCTTGATTGTGCCCTCCAAAAAAGATAAGTTGAAACTGAAATTCATATATCACAGGTAAAAATAGAGATTGAGCTTTGTGAACATAATCAAGCTAAAAGGTCATTTTTTAGGGTGAGCCCTAGTCCAATAAAACAATTATCATTATAAGAAGAGAAAATGAAGACACAGGGAGAACTCTATGTGAAGACACAGACTCACAGACATAGAGGGAAGATGGTTATTTTAAAATGGAGCCAAAATAAGGAGTTATGTTAATTTAAGCCAAGGATCACCTGGTGGTACCAGAAAATGAAAGAGAAAGGAAGGATCATCATCTAAAGGTTTCATAGGAAGTCATTTGCTATTTGTTTTCTATGTGCCTATTTATTTATTTACTCACTTATTTTTCTGTTCATCTATCGTGATTTCTTTTGGGCTAAACAAATTATTTTTATAGAAAGTTTATTATTTTTGTTTCTTATATTTTTAATTTCTTATAGATTGCCCTAGGGTTTTAATTAACATCTTAATATAAAACAATTTAGTTCAAATTTGAAAAACCATAACTTTAGTATACAAGAGAAGTAAAGTAAAGCATTTCACTCCAGTAGAGACCCTTTCCCTCCTCCTTCCTTTGTGCTAAATTATCAGGAAAACTACAATTTTTTAGATAGTAAATCCATCAACAAGATTTGCCATTTAATTTTTAGTGACTTTCTTGAACAAATTCTCAAAAATTTATATTTTTGACATTTGGGACCAATGAGGTTTATGCTTAACTTGGTTAACTGAACAGAAATTTCCTCAAATGCCTTGAACCCAACATTTTCAGATGTGCTTTCTATATTTATTGGGTCATGTCCTACTACTCTAGTTTGTAAATGTTTCTTAGCCTTTCTGTTCAGAAAGAGTCTAAAACCCAGCCATAGGATTTTACAGTGTTTTTCCTGACCATATATGTGCTTGAAAAGAAAGAAAGTGAAGTCGCTCAGTCATGTCTGACTCTATGCGACCCCATAGACTGTAGGCTACCAGGCTCCTCTGTCCATGGGATTTTCCATGCAAGAATACTGGAGTGGGTTCCCATTTCCTTCTCCAGGAGATCTTCCCGATCGAGGGATTGAACCTGGGTCTCCCGCATTGTAGGCAGACGCTTTACCATCTGAGCCACCAGGGAAGTCCATATATGTGTCTAGCCTGCCCCATTTCCATTATGTCAGAGTTTTTCATGTCCCCCATACCTCTCACTCACTGCAATTTTATTTTAAATTTTATCTCTAGCCACATGTTTGGAAATCAATAACTCTCACTTTGTGATGCTATATAACTGTTTCTCATTGTTTTCAACTACTGACTTTGGGATAGGACTTTTCCACTGAAGAGCTCTTGCTGCTGCTGCTGCTAAGTCGCTTCAGTCGTGTCTGATTCTGTGCGACCTCATAGACGGCAGCCCACCAGGCTCCCCCGTCCCTGGGATTCTCCAGGCAAGAACACTGGAGTGGGTTGCCATTTCCTTCTCCAATGCATGAAAGTGAAAAGTGAAAGTGAAGTCGCTCAGTCGTGTCCGACTCTTAGCGACCCCATGGACTGCAGCCTACCAGGCTCCTCCGTCCATGGGATTTTCCAGGCAAGAGTACTGGAGTGGGGTGCCATTGCCTTCTCGGGAAGAGCTCTTAGTGAAGTCAAATAAAGACAAACCTTGTGAATGAGGCTATTCCAAACAACTGTCTCACAGGTCAAATAGTGACAATCCTTGGGGATGAGAGTTTAGCGGAACTCAAAACCTGTCTACTTTCTCCAATGGCTGCTGTCCTTCTGGCTCACACAGCCACTCTGATTTTGAGGCTGTTGTTTTCATGCTTACTGTGCAGCTGAGTAGCAGGATGTGTGTGTGCTAAGCCACTTCAGTCGTGTCTGACTCTTTGCAACCCTATGGACTGTAGGCTCCCAGGCTCCTCTGTCCGTGGGATTCTCCAGGCAAAAATACTGGAGTGGGTTGCTGTGCCCTCCTCCAAGGGATCTTCCTGACCCAGGGATCGAACCCTTGTCTACTGTGTCTCCTGCACTGCAGACAAATTCTCTACCTACTGAACCATCAGGGAAGCCTAACCAGGCTAGTACAGCAAAGCACAGGTTGTTTGAGTAAGGCCTAGCCACAGACACTTTTACATTCCCCTGGATCCCCCTCAGCTCTTTAATTAATTCTCACAATGTTTCACAGTTTTTAACTTTGCATTTGGAATGCAAAGTATTTTTTAGATGAGAGATACTTCAGTAAAGTAAGGGAAAAGGTAAGTTTGAAAATTAAAAATAAAATTAAATCTGTAAATTCAGGTAAAACTTTTCAAAAAAAGAAATAAAAGTCTATTATGAGAAGGGAAAAAAGCATTTAGAGGAGGAAAAAATAATCTTCCTTTGTCTCAACCCTCCCCCAAGAATAATCACATCAATGAAGTGAAGTGATGTGAAAGTCACTCAGTTATGCCTGACTCTCTGCTACCTCATGAACTATACAGCCCATGGAATTCTCCAGAATACTGGAGTGGGTAGCCTTTCCCTTCTCAAGGGGATCTTCCCAACCCAGGGATCAAACCCTGATCTCCTGCATTACAGGCAGATTCTTTACAAATTGAGCCACAGGGGAAGTTCAATCACATTAATAAATGTTTTCAAAATTATGGTAGGATCAGATCAAGTAGGACTAAGTTTGGGGGACCATCCCTTTGCTTATCATCACTTGAGAATGTAATTTGCAAATATATGAGACAACAAGAATCATTGAGGAACTAATTAGGACTCTGCAATCACTGAGGACCTTGTAAATTATTATCTTCCATGAACACTAAGATGAATCCTCCAGGTGGAATATATTGATATATTGAATGAACCACAAACATTTAGCGTGATATTTAACTTCAAGGGAGTGTGGAAAGCCTGATTATGCATCGCAGAAAACATGTTTTGTCCACTTTTTCTACCTCAGTTATGAGATTTTTCTTCATGCAGATATGCTTCACCTGTATTTTTCCATTTATGAATTGGGATGGAACCAAAGGGATTTCATAAATGATTATAGCTAGTATGTATGCAAGAGAAGCTTTGGGAAAATTATTATACATACATTTGTACTTTTGATACACTTTTTTAGTATTTCTCTTTCATTGGAAAAATGGATATCTGAGTCCAATATGTTTATAAACTCATTGAATATCTAATCATTTAATTTAAAATATAATAGTTGATGGTAATAATGAAACATATAAATAGCATGTAGAAGAAATATAACTGCTGGAAATAAGTTAACTTTTATTTTTGGATAGTGAAATTTCTTTACTTTTCCTCAAAGTTACAAAGAGATATAAAATATACCTGGAAGTAGAAATAAAGCACAATAAAGTATTTGAAATTTAGTTATAATTCATTTAGGGAAAGTCAAATTAACTCTGTATCTGGGTTTTTTATTTACTTGTATTTTATTTTGGGACAATTATGTCTGACCTTTCTACCTCACTAGGTGTTAGTGAGGATACATGAGAAGACGTTTTGGATACACTTTGTAACCCATGGAACCTCATAGCTATAAACAATATAGTTATATTATGATCTGACAATATAGCTATATTCATGATCTGAAAAAAAAAGCACACAATCAATCTGAAAACATAAATTTCACCCTGAAAGTTAACAGAGAATACTGAGATTTGGGTTTCATGTAACAGCTACTGAGTAACATAATCAATATTACCCTCAAATTTAGTTCTTAAATTGACACAGATACACTGTTAAAAAATGAATGACTCACATACAGGGTTATCGTTACCATCTTTCTAAATTCCATATATTGTGTTAGTATACTGTATTGGTGTTTTTCTTTCTGGCTTACTTCACTTTGTATTAGGCTCCAGTTTCATCCACCTCATTAGAACTGATTCAAATGTATTCTTTTTAATGGCTGAGTAATACTCCATTGTGTATATGTACCACAGCTTTCTTATCCATTCATCTGCTGATGGACATCTAGGTTGCTTCCATGTCCTGGCTATTATAAACAGTGCTGCGATGAACATTGGGGTACACGTGTCTCTTTCAATTCTGGTTTCCTTGGTGTGTATGCCCAGCAGTGGGATTGCTGGGTCATAAGGCAGTTGAGACGACCCAGAAGGATGGTATGGGGAGGGAAGAATGACAAGGGTTCAGGATGGGGAAGACGTGTATACCTGTGGTGGATTCATGTTGATGTATGGCAAAACCAATACAATATTGTAAAGTAATTAACCTCCAATTAAAATAAATTTATATTAAAAAAAAAAGAATGACTCTTGTATAGCCTCAGTAATGGCTAGAGAGAAGAAAGTTAAACTGAAATCTAGTGAAGACATTTCTTTTGGAAAATGAGATTATTTGTGGAGGTGCTTTTCTTTCAGATGATCTAATGCAGGGATTTAATACTTGAGGATACTCAGAGACTAGAGAGCTGAGCTAGTCACTCTCAAATATGCAAATTATCAAACTTTTGGCAGCTGCTCAATTACAGTTAAAAATTAGGCTTATCTAGCACTCAAGTATCAGCTCACATCCTTGTAAATTTCTGCCTCTGTGATTCAAATCCTTACTGATTTGCTGGCAGCAATAGTTAACACGTCAGATTTTTTTTCACTCATGTTTACTGGTCAGAATATATGTACTTGGAAAATGTTTCAGTGCTATTTAGAGGATATCTCACTTAGTCTTTTGATTTTGAGATCTATACAAATAGTTTTCTGAAAGCAAAAAATGGCTCCTTTATTAATAATCTGAGACAAAGGTCTTATACCTGTGGCAATTTGGTCAACAACAAATTATCCATGACACCCTCAAAAGGAACAATTTGAGTAAATGGATTATGACAGAAGCAATATTGTTAACAAAATAATGAGATGATAAAATAATGATTAGCTGATATGTTCTAGTCTGGTTACTCTGTGGTTGAAGTTGTCTCCTCATTTGAATTACACATTGTATAAAAGAATATGAATTATAACTTATTAAACTCAATGTATAAAATATTTGTATAACAGCAATAAAAAAATCAGCTCAACAAGTAAAAATATATCTGGTATTCTCCTTGGAATGTCTTATTGTTGTATTAATAATTAGCTGCTGCTGCTGCTGCTAAATCGCTTCAGTCGTGTCTGATTCTGTGTGACCCCATAGACGGCAGCCCACCAGGCTCCCCCGTCCCTGGGATTCTCCAGGCAAGAACACTGGAGTGGGTTGCCATTTCCTTCTCCAATGCATGAAAGTGAAAGTGAAAGGGAAGTCGCTCAGTCGTGTCCGACTCTTCGCAACCCCATAGACTGCAGCCTACCAGGCTCCTCTGTCCATGGGATTTTCCAGGCAAGAGTACTGGAGTGGGGTGCCATCGCCTTCTCCTAATAATTAGCTAATGTATCTCAAACAATTTTAAAATGGTAAAGTACAGAGTTATAGAAAACATGAAAATATTAATAACAGTATAAATGCATAAGTAGTCTTAATAAAATGGTTAAATTTATTTATTGAAATATTTTAAGAACATGAAACAATTTCAAAAGTCTTATACACTGGTATCATATGACTAAATGATAAAGATTCTCTCAGATAAAGCATAATGAGTGAGATAATACTGCAATTAAAAAATCTGCTAGTTATCTCTGTATTAGGGTTTAATTTATTTTTCTTCATATATTTCTCCTTTTTTGTCTCAGATTTCTCAGTCAACAGGTTAGTTTTTAAAATCAGTAAAATAGAAATATTATTTTAAAATAAATACTTTTTAAAATTTAATATCTACAAGTGCTCAAGCAGATCCTACATGGATTTCAGGCCATTAAAAATACATGTTGCACTTCCCAGGTGATATAGTGGTAAAGAATCTGCCTGCAATACAAGAGATTTGGGCTCGATCCCTGGGCCAGGAAGTTCACCTGGAAAAGCAAATGTCAACCCGTTCCCGTATTCTTGCCTGGGAAATCCTATGGACAGAGGAGCCTGATGGACTACAGTCCATGGAGTCGCAAAAGAGTTGGACATGACTTAGAGATTAAACAATAACAACAAAAGATATGCATAAGCTTACTGATATAATTGAATTATATTAGGCATTTTCTTAAAATATACAATAATACTTTGATTAGAAATAAAAAATGTATCTTTCAAAATTAAATTTTTCTTATTAATTCCCAGGTATAAGTACTGTGGCTATTTGACAAGGCATATAATATTTATTATTCAGTTCAGTTCAGTCCAGTTCAGTCACTCAGTCGTGTCTGACTCTTTGTGACCTCATGAATTAGCCTCCCTGTCCATCACCAACTCCCAAAGTTCACTCAAACTCACGTCCATCGAGTCGATGATGCCATCCAGCCATCTCATCCTCTGTTGTCCCTTTCTCCTCCTGTCCCCAATCCCTCCCAGCATCAGAGTCTTTTCCAATGAGTCAACTCTTCGCATGAGATGGCCAAACTATTAAGAGTTTCAGCTTTAGCATCAGTCCTTCCAAAGAACACCCAGGACTGATCTCCTTTAGGATGGACTGGTTGGGTCTCCTTGCAGTCCAAGGGACTCTCAAGAGTCTTCTCCAACACCACAGTTCAAAAGCATCAATTCTTCGGTAATCTTGATTCCAGCTTGTGCTTCTTCCAGTCCAGCGTTTCTCATGATGTACTCTGCATATAAGTTCAATAAGCAGGGTGCCAATATACAGCTTTGATGTACTCCTTTTCCTCTTTGGAACCAGTCTGTTTTTCCATGTTCAGTTCTAACTATTGCTTCCTTACCTGCATATGGGCTTCTCAAGAGGCAGGTCAGGTTGTCTGGTATTCCCATCTCTTTCAGAATTTTCCACAATTTGTTGTGATCTATCAGAGAAGGCAATGGCACCCCACTCCACTACTCTTGCTTGGAAAATCCCAAGCAAGAGATTTTCCTTGGGCGGAGGAACCTGGTGGGCTGCAGTCCATGGGATCACGAAGTCGGACACGACTGAGCAACTTTCAGGTTGTCTGGTATTCCCATCTCTTTCAGAATTTTCCACAATTTGTTGTGATCTATCAGAGAAGGCAATGGCACCCCACTCCACTACTCTTGCTTGGAAAATCCCAAGCAAGAGATTTTCCTTGGGCGGAGGAACCTGGTGGGCTGCAGTCCATGGGATCACGAAGTCGGACACGACTGAGCAACTTCACTTTCACTTTTCACTCTCCTGCATTGGAGAAGGAAATGGCAACCCACTCCAGTGTTCTTGTCTGGAGAATCCCAGGGACAGAAGAGCCTGGTAGGCTGCTATCTCTGGGGTCACACAGAGTTGGACACAACTGAAGCGATTTAGCAACAGCAGTAGCGTTGTGATCCATTTATTCAAAGGCTTTGGCATAGACAATGAAGCAGAAATAGATGTTTTTTCTGAAACTCTCTTCCTTTTTTGATGATCCAGGGGATGTTGGCAATTTGATCTCTGGTTTCTCTGTTTTTTTCTAAAACCAGCTGGAAGATCACGTTTCATGTATTGCTGAAGCCTGGCTTGGAGAATTTTGAGCATTACTTTACTAGCGTGTAAGATGGGTGCAATTGTAGTTTGAGCATTCTTTGCCATTGCCTTTCTTTGGGATTGGAATGAAAACTGCCCTTTTCCATTCCTGTCACCACTGTGGAGTTTTCCAAATTTGCTGGCATATTGAGTGCAGCACTTTCACAGCATCATCTTCCCAACCTTGAAAGAGCTCAACTGGAATTCCATCACTTCCTTTAACTTTGTTCATAGTGATGCTTCCTAAGGCACGCTTGACTTCACATTCCAGGATGTCTGGCTCTAGATGAGTGATCACACCATCGTGATTATCTGGATCATGAAGATCTTTTTTGTACAGTTCTTCTGTGTATTCTTGCCACCTCTTCTTAATATCTTCTGCTTCTGTTAGGTCCCTACCATTTCTGTCCTTTATTGAACCCATCTTTGCATGAAGTGTTCCCTTGGTATCTCTAATTTTCTTGAAGAGATCTCTAGTCTTTACCATTCTGTTGTTTTCCTCTATTTCTTTGCACTGATCACTGAGGAAGGCTTTCTTATCTCTCCTTGGTCTTCTTTGGAACTCTGCATTCAAATGGGTATATCTTTCCTTTTCTTCTTTGCTTTTTGCTTCTCTTCTTTTCACAGCTATTTGTAAGGCCTCCTCAGACAGTCTCATATTGCTTTTTTGCATTTATTTTTCTTAGGGATGGTCTTGATTCCTGTCTTCTGTACAGTGTCATGAACCCCTGTCCATAGTTCATCAGGCACTCTGTCTATCAGATCTAGTCCCTTAAATCTATTACTCACTTCCACTATATAATCATAAGGGATTTGATTTAGGTCATACCTGAATGGTCTAGTGGTCTTCTCCACTTTCTTCAATTTGAGTCTGAATTTGGCAATAAGGATATCATGATCTGAGCCACAGTCAGCTCCTGATCTTGGTTTTGCTGACTGTATAGGGCTACTCTGTCTTTGGGTGCAAAGAATATAATCAATCTGATTTTGGTGTTGACCATCTGGTGATGTCCATGTGTAGACTCTTCTCTTGTATTGTTAGAAGAGGGTGTTTGCTATGACCAGTGCATTCTCTTGGCAGAACTCTATTAGCCTTTGCTCTGCTTCATTCTGTACTCCAAGGCCAAATTTGCCTGTTATTCCAGGTGTTTCTTGACTTCCTACTTTTGCATTCCAGTCCCCTATAATGAAAAGAACATCTTTTTGGGGTGTTAGTTCTAGAAGGTCTTGTAGGTCTTCATAGAACTGTTCAACTTCAGCTTCTTCAGCATTACTGCTTGGGGCAAAGACTTGGATTACTGTGATATTGAATGGCTTGCCTTGGAAATGAACAGAGATCATTCTGTCTTTTTGAGATTGCATCTAAGTACTGCATTTTGAACTCTTTTGTTGACTATGATGACTATTCCCTTTCTTCTCAGGGATTCCTGCCTACAGTAGTAGATATAATTGTCATCTGAGTTAAATTCACCCATTTCAGTCCATCTTAGTTCGCTGATTCTTAGAATGTCGATGTTCACTCTTGGCATCTCCTGTTTGACCACTTCCAATTTGCCTTGATTCATGGACCTAACATTCCGGGTTCCTATGCAACATTGCTTTTTACAGCATCTAACCTTGCTTCCATCGCCAGTCCCATCCACAACTGGGTGTTGCTTTTGATTTGGCTGCATCCCTTCATTCTTTCTGGAATTATTTCTCTACTGATCACCAGTAGCATATTGGGCACCTACCAACCTGGAGAGTACATCTTTCAGTGTCCTATCTTTTTGCCTTGTCATGCTGTTCATGCGATTCTCAAGGCAAAGTACTGAAATGGTTTACCATTCCCTTCTCCAGTATCAGAGAGATGCAAACCAAAATCACAATGAGACATCATCTCATACTTGTTAGAACTCTTACCATAAAAAAGACAAAAAGTTAAAAATGCTGAAGGGTGGGTACAGTGTTTGTGGGAACATGAACCGGTATAGCCACATGCAGACTAGTATGGAGGTTTGTCAAGAAATTAAATTAGAACTACCATTTGACCCAATCATCCCACTTCTTGTTTATATCCAAAAGAAATAAAGCCATTATATGACAGAGATATCTGTATTTCTAAGTTATCTGAAGTATAAATTCAAAATAACCAAGGTATGGAAACACACTGAGTGTCCACCAATGGATGATGGTTCAAGATGTGATATATATATATACAATTAAATATTGTTCAGCCTTAAGAAGAAAGAAATCCTGTCCTTTATGACCACATGAATGAACCTGCAGAGCATTAGTCAGTGAAATGTCAGAGGAAAAGATGAATTCTGCACGGTATCACATGCTATGTGTGTGGGACCTAAAAATTTGTTTCAAACTCCTTGAAATGGAGTAGAAAAGTGATTGTCAAGGGATTGCTGGGGGGAAGAATGGAAATTGGGAGAGTAGAATAAATACAGACTTTCAGTTATAAGATCAATAAGGTCTGAATCTCATGTATTGCATGGTGACTATAGTTGATTACTTTGTATTGTACAATTGAAATGTATTCAATGTAGAACCTTAGTATTCTCACCTATACAAAACAAAAATAAAAAACAAGTAAACTGAACCAGCCCAACAAGGGTTAATTGTGTGAGTTGGTGGATGCATTAAAAAAAAAAAAGCTTCCTTGGTTTTCTGTGATACCTTCATGAATGCTTGACCCAGGTCACTGTTTCCAGGATGCTAGTTCTTCTTTTCTTTATGCCCTTCTCTTTTCATTTTTTTGTCATCCAGTAAATAAGAAGACAATAGAACAGTAGAACTTAGATTATCACTCTTGATAGTCTTAAATAAGAAGTTCTAAAACTTTTTTAATATAAAATTGAAGTTGCTGCTTTAGGACACAGCAAACTTAGAAACATTTGCCACTTGTAAACATGACCTATATGAATCATTAATGGCATGGGGGATCTCCTGCTAAGAAAATAAATTATCTGCTTTGTGCAAAGTGGTAAGCCATGACTTTTGGTCATAGGCAAGGTGAGAGAATTAGGCATCAAATAAGGTCACTTGAAAATAGCAGAGGGCTTAGGATTTCCAGGAGGAAGATTTATTTTGCTTTATTTTTCAATCATTTCTTAAGGTCAATATCAGGAGCACTACCAGCATCTGCAAACATTAATAAGAATGGCTTATAGCACAACACATTATTTGAGGAAATTTAGAATGTGAAGGTCAAAGAACATTTTTCATTTAGTATTTGTTTCACACAAACTAACAATACAGCACCCTAAAACTTTACTGAAAATGGCCAAATTCATATGAGGTTAGCAATATCAAGATAAATATATATACACAAAATCTTTTGGAAAACTCTCTTGGCAAATAGTAAAGTCAGCACAACTGGCCTCTTTCCAAGACTTTGCTACCTTTGGTATCACCAAAGATTTTATTGGTATCCATTCTACTAGTACAAACAACTTTTACTTATATCTCAAAAATCTATATAGAATTCATTCTTGAAAATATTTTACTAGTAATATTTTAAAGATATTTATAATGGAAACTGATTTTCTACTTTCATTTACCATTTTAAAATAAAGATTTCCTGATATTTTTATGAATATATTCATAAAATGCTTTAAAGTTCTTAATCCTTTGGTGAAGTCTTTTGCTATTTCTTGCTACCCCTTGAACATGGTACTTCCTATAGTTGCATCTGAAAATATTTCTCATAAACTCAGGTTTTTACTATTTTATTCATGTGTATTCTATGAAACACAAACTTGATGATTAATTTATACATGCCTATGTTTATATATTTTTAAAAGTTTCTGATCTCTGACTTTTAAATCAATAGACTTTCATCTTTCTTTTCTACACATTTACATTTTCTCTAGTTTTGGCATTTTGCTTTTAGAAACAAATTGAGTTCTTGACCCAATTTGCTGAGATTAGGGTTTTAACTTCTCAACTTTATTTCAGATAATTGGATGACTTCTGATTTTTGTTAAAAGTAATATGATTTTAAATTTCTGAAGATATATTATTTTAAGGAGGAAATGTCAATTTCCGTAGACAACTGTCACTATAACTCTTTGCATGAAAGCAGACATCAGATATCCACAGCATAGGATGAAAACTTAGAAACTGAACAAGGAGAGACTGAGGAATGGACAAACTTAAAGGAATATCTTTGGAACAAATAAGTGAGGAGAGAAAAACATATTTTTAAAAAGCAATGCAAATGTAATAGCAGTATGCAGAATTATTTTATATCAACTAGTAAAGACTAAATTTCTCAGATGATAAAAATGAGAATGAAGGTATACAAATCAACAGATTATGTTGAAACATGTAGTCAATACTATGAAATCAAGAGAACAAATATTTTGGTCTCCTGAAACTCTTACATTCCTGATTCCTCAGTTCAGTTCAGTTGCTCAGTCGTGTCCGACTCTTTGTGACCCCATGAATCGCAGCACGCCAGGCCTCCCTGTCCATCACCAACTCCCAGAGTTCACTCAGATTCACGTCCATCGAGTCAGTGATGCCATCCAGCCATCTCATCCTCTGTCATCCCCTTCTCCTGCTGCCCCCAATCCCTCCCAGCATCAGACTCTTTTCCAATGAGTCAACTCTTCAAATGAGGTGGCCAAAGTACTGGAGTTTCAGCTTTAGCATCATTCCTTCCAAAGTAATGTCTCTGCTTTTGAATATGCTATCTAGGTTGGTCATAACTTTTCTTCCAAGGAGTAAGCGTCTTTTAATTTCATGGCTGCAATCAAAATAAAGTCTGACACTGTTTCCACTGTTTCCCCATCTATTTCCCATGAAGTGAGGGGACTGGATGCCATGATCTTCGTTTTCTGAATGTTGAGCTTCAAGCCAACTTTTTCACTTTCCTCTTTCACTTTCATCATCAAGAGGCTTTACAGTTCCTCTTCACTTTCTGCCATAAGGGTGGTGTCATCTTCACATCTGAGGTTATTGATATTTCTCCCAGCAATCTTAATTCCAGCTTGTGCTTCGTCCAGTCCAGCGTTTCTCATGATGTACTCTGCCTATACGTTAAATAAGCAGGGTGGCAATAAACAGCCTTGACATACTTCTTTTCCTATTTGGAACCAGTCTGTTGTTCCATGTCCAGTTCTAACTGTTGCTTCCTGACTCAGGAATACTGCAAAATCTAGCTAAACTAGCTAACTCAGTATATGTATGGCTTGGAAATTGTGCTGCTGAATCAATTCAGCTTGTATTTTGAAGTTTCTGTGTCATGATTTATTCAGGAAAAGATAAATTGATGCTAGGAATGTTAAACAAAGGGAATTTTATACAGCAAAATGGCCTTATAGGAACTGAAGAATTTAGATAGCAAATGGGAAACTGGCTAAGCAAGAGATAATAAGCAATGAAAAGAGAGATGAAGAAGAGGTGGTTAACAGAAACCAGGGGTCCTAGGTGGGGCCCCATGCATGGTGTGGGTCCTCAGATCTCTGAAGAGGAGATCCTCCTGGCTGACCTTCCTGTGCACAGTGAAGAATGATGAGGCTGATGCTGGTATTTGCAAAGGAAGCTGGAGATCACAGCCAATTCTCTCTTCTGGAATGATGTTGACTTAAAGGAGCAGGGAATGCAGGAATGGAGACCCAGATATAGAGAACTAACATGTGGACACAGTGGGCAAAGAGAGGGTGGAAGGAACTGAGAGCATAGCGCTGACATCGATACACTACCTTGTGTAAAACAGATAGCTTGTGGGAAGCTGCTCATAGCACAGAGAGCTCAGCTCTGTGCTGTGTGATGACCTCAGTTCAGTTCAGTTCAGTTCAGTCACTCAGTCGTGTCCGACTGTCTGCGACCCCATGAATCGCAGCACGCCAGGCCTCCCTGTCCATCACCCTCTCCCGGAGATCACTCAGACTCACATCCATCGAGTCTGTGATGCCATCCAGCCATCTCATCCTCGGTCGTCCCCTTCTCCTCCTGCCCCCAATCCCTCCCAGCATCAGAGTTTTTTCCAATGAGTCAACTCTTCTCATGAGGTGGCCAAAGTACTGGAGTTTCAGCTTCAGCATCATTCCTTCCAAAGAAATCCCAGGGTTGATCTCCTTCAGAATGGACTGGTTGGATCTCCTTGCATCCAAGGGACTCTCAAGAGTCTTCTCCAACACCACACTTCAAAAGCATCAATTCTTCGGCACTCAGCCTTCTTCACAGTCCAACTCTCACATCCATACATGACCACAGGAAAAACCATAGCCTTGACTAGACGGACCTTAGTCGGCAAAGTAATGTCTCTGCTTTTGAATATGCTCTCTAGGTTGGTCATAACTTTTCTTCCTAAGAGGGTGGAAAGCGGGGATGGAAGGGGAGTCTAAGAGGGAGGAAATATATGTGTATGTATAGATGATTCTCTTCACTCTGCAACATAAACTAACATAACATTATAAAGAAATTGTATTCCAATATGAAAGGGAAAATAAATGAAAAGCAAAAAAACAGGAAGCAGTTTCTTCTTATTCTCCAATCCCTGTGTTTTCTTCTCGGCCTCCTATTGTGACTAGCATGGGTGTGTGGACTGAGAAATATTGTTTGTAAAGTTGCAGTCCCAATATTTCAGAGAAGAGTATAAAGTATAAAGGATAAGTTTAAAACTGAAAGACCACGAGTAGCTGGCCAGATAAATTGCTTACTAGCAAGTCATTTTTAGGGGATTTTAATCCATTATTTTATATGGAATATCTACAGAGGCTTCTAGATTTCTCTGTAAAAACTGATTAACTTCCAAGTTCATGTCACTAAATATGTATTTTTTTTTCTAATGGAAAGCACAACTGAATAGTAATATAAATTGATGCTTTCTCAGGAGTGATTTTTTTTCATAATTTATTATTAATATAGAATGAGTACTTTCACATGGAGGAATGACTCTGTTCCATTTATTTACATTGGAAACCAAATTTAATTGAATGTGCCAACTTGCTTTGAAATATATCCTTTGACATTTCTGTATACATCCCCCCTCTATCCTCAGTAAAACATATAGCTTTTCTCATTTCACCTTCTTCACGAGGAGTAGGGATTTTAGAATGGATAAATAATGGTTATAAATGAAACATTTCCTCTTGTGTAGTCTGTTCTCAAAATTTTGTTTCGGGTTATATGTGATTGATCTTGTTGATATTTTAAAATTTAGCATGAAGAATAGTCTTATGAATGCCTTTTATTCATGAAAAAAAAAAAAGAAAAAAAAGGAAACTAGTTTTGTTTCCTGTCCTGACTCTATTACCATTGTTCAGCTTTCAGTTGCATAAAGCAAAGTACACTTAACCTTCATGCACACTCTGCAAATCTCAACACATCTACTTAAAAATTATTTTTAAGAATAATATTTTCAATTTGAGGTGAAGTTCCTTCAATTCAGTGCAAAAATCAATACAGTAAATGAACACACATGCAAATCAAACTAATTGTCTTTGTAACTTTTGTTACAAACTTTTCCATATTTTAAAGCTTTTTTTTCTTAGAAGCTGAAATATTAAGAATTCTTTGTCTACAATTTTCCATCTATTTATATCCTTTTCATGGAAGTGACTTGGATCATGCAACAGCGATCATTGCTTGTAGGTATCATCTAACACTAATTTATACTTAAAATGTTATTGCATTTTTACCAAAGTATGTTTGATTTGCAGTTTAAATTATATTTATATTAGTTTCAGATGTAAAGCATAGCAATTCAGTAGTTTTACAGTGTATACTACAATGAAAGTTATTGTAAGGTAACAGCTATAATTCCCTGTGTTATACAATATATCCTTGTTGCTTATCTATTTTATACAAAATAGGCTGTATCTCTTCATACCCTTAAGGTCCCACTTCCCCATTGTCTCTCTCCACTAGTGACTATCAGTTTGTTTTCTCCATCTGTGAATCTGTTTCTGTTTTGCTATATACCTTCATTTGTATTACTTTTTTAGATTCCACATGCAGGTGACATCACATAGTATTTATCTTTCTCTGACATTTCACTAAGCATAATGCTCTCTAGGTCCATCACATTTCTGCAAATGCCCATACTGCCCAAATCAATCTGCAGATTTAATGCAATCCTTGTGAAAATATCCATGTCATTTCCCATAGAACTAAAGCAAATATGATTGTATTTGAACATTTGCTGGAGCTCTGTATCATAGACTGAATATTTGTGTTCCCCCAAATCCATATGTTGAAACCCACATTACAGGAGTGGTTGTATCTGAACATAGTGCCTCAGTGTTGTTGCTGTTGCTGTTCAGTCACTAAGTCGTATCTGACTCTTTGTGACCCCATGGACTGCAGCATGCCAAGCTCCTCTGTCTGCCACTATCTCTTGCAGTTTGCTCAAATTCGTGTCCATTGATTTGGTGATGGTGTATAACCATCTTAACCTCTGCCTTCCCCATCTCCTCCTGCCTTCAATCTTTCCCAGCATTAAGGTCTTTTCCAGTGAGTCCATTCTTTACATCAGGTGACCTTGAAGTAATTAAGTTTCATTGAAGACCCAAAGGTGGGGCACTGAAAGAGTAGGATCAGTGTGCTTATAAGAAGAGATACCAGTGAGCTCGCTTTCTCTCCAAATATAATACAGAGGAAAGGTTATACGGGCTCATAGCAGGAAGTAGGCTATCTACAAGTTAGGAAGAGAGCTTTCATCAGAAATAGAATGAATACACTTTTTGTACTTCTACCTTTCAGAACTCTGAGAAAATTAAAGTATGTTGTTTAAGCCACTTAATTTTACTATTTTATGATGGCAGCCCAAGCAAACTAGTAAACTTTGGAAGACAAAACAAGGACATTTCATATATGCAATGCTACACTGCACCTTGTAAGCTATCCAAATCTATATACTTTATGAGGGAAAAAGCTAGAACCGTATACTCATCTATGTGGATTCTACTATGAAATGATGTCCCTGTCACCCTGTATAACATCTGATGGTGTCCAACACACAATAGCTTTTATTGAGAGAGGCAGTCAGGTAAAACGCTCATTGTGGTCATTACTGTGGTCTGTCTTTACTTTCATGTCAGGACATTAAAAACATGAAAATGATAACAATCTCCCCCTTTAAAAAATACTCATTGTGTGATCTTACATAGACAATAATATGAGAAAGAAGTAACATGCTTTCAAAAATTATATTTTAGTTTATTCTTAAGATCGAGTTTTTTATTTTGTTACATTGAATTTTGGTATATCATTAAATGTATCTAATAAAACATATCCAATGCATAAAAAATAAGTACATGTTTAATATTAAAATGTAAATGACCTCCTAAAAATCAACAGATAAAAGAAAATATACAAATAAAATATTGATGAGGACATAATTCATAAAATGCAAATGAAAATGGAAAATGAGCATATAAAAACATTTCAAATCTTATTAAAATTAATAAAAAGCAATCTAAAAATATCATTTATTTATCCATTGCTTCAACAAAAGATAAGTGATGCATAATGCCAATGGAGGCATGACAAATGGGCATTCATTTATTTATGGTAAAAATATATGCTAAAACGTTATTGGAAGGCAATCAAGTAGTGGTTATATGACTTACAATGTGTTTATAATTGACCAAGACTTTTATTTCTAGAAACATATTTTTGAAATAATTGAATATTTTAAAAAGTATAATGTGAAATGATTAATTTTACATTCATTGAAAACTGGATGACTTAAATGCTTATGAAGGGAATTTCTGTGTGTTTATAAACCAAATGAATACATTCAAAAGACATATAAAATGAATTTTATATTTAATGGGAAATTTAGAACGGAGATTCTTCACTAAAATTTGGTCTTCTAGTATTTTTAAAATTAACTAAGCTGCTAAATAAATTATATAGAATTTAATAAACATCAATAGAGAATGGCACAATTTCATCTTAAATTTCACAAGACGGAAATCAGGATCACAAATGGTATTTAAGTTCAGTGCAGCTGCTCAGTCATGTCTGACTCTTTGTGACCCCATGAGCTGCAGAATGCCAGGCCTCCTGGTCCATCACCAACTCCCCAAGTTAACACAAGCTCATATCCATTGAGTCGGTGATGCCATCCAACCATCTCATTCTCTGTCGTTCCCTTCTCCTGCCTCCCTCAATCTTTCCCAGCATCAGGGTATTTTCAAATGAGTCAGCTCTTTGCATCAGGTGGCCAAAGTGTTGGAGTTTCAGCTTCAGCATCAGTTCTTCAAACAAACATTCAGGATTGATCTCCTTTAGGATGAACTAGTTGGATCTCCTTGCAGTCCAAGGGACTCTCAACAGTCAACACCATAGTTCAAAAGTGTCAATTCTTCAGTTCTCAGCTTTCTTTATAGTCCAATTCTCACATCCATGCATTAACTAGATGGACATTTGTTGGCAAAGTAATTCCTCTGCTTTTTAATGTGCTGTTTAAGTTGGTCATAGCCTTCCTTCCATGGAGCAAGTATCTTTAAATTTTATGGTTTCAGTCACCATCTGCATTGATTTTGGAGCCTGCAAAAATGAAGTCAGCCACTGTTTCCACTGATTCCCCTTCAATTTGCCATGAAGTGATGGGACCGAATGCCATGTTCTTTGCTTTCTGAGTGTTCTGCTTTAAGCCAACTTTTTCACTCTCCTCTTTCATTGTCATCAAGAGGCTCTTTAGTGCTTCTTCACTTTCTGCCATAAGGGTGGTGTCATCTGCATATCTGAGGTAATTGATATTTTTCCCAGGAGTCTTGATCCCAGCTTGTGCTTCCTCCAGCCCAGAGTTTCTCATGATGCACTCTGCATATAAGTTAAATAAGCAGGGTGACAATATACACCCTTGACGTACTCCTTTTCCTGTTTGGAACCAGTCTGTTGTTCCATGTCCAGTTCTAACTGTTGCTTCCTGAGCTACATATAAGTTTCTCAAAAGACAGGTCAGATGGCCTGGAATTCCCATCTTTTGAATAATTTTCCACAGCTTAATGTAATCCACACAGTCCAAGGCTTTGGCATAGCCAATAAAGCAGAAATAGATGCTTTTCTGGAACTCTCTTGAATCTTCGATGATCCAGTGGATGTTGGCAATTTGATTTCTGGTTCCTCTGCCTTTTCTAAAACCAGCTTGAACATCTGGAAGTTCAAGGTTCACGTATTGCTGAAGCCAGGCTTGGAGAATTTTAAGCATTACTTTTCTAGCGTGTGAGATGAGTGCAATTGTGTGGCAGTTTGAGCATTCTTTGGCATTGCCTTTCTTTGGAATTGAAATGAAAACTGAACTTTTCCAGTCCTATAGCCACTGCTGAGTTTTCCAAATATGCTGGCATATTGTGGGCAGCACTTTCACAGCATCATCTTTTTGGATTTGAAATAGCTCCACTGGAATTTCATCATCTCCACTATCTTTGTTCATAGTGACACTTTCTAAGGTCCACTTGATTTCACACTCCAAGACGTCTGGCTCTACGTGATTGATCACACCATCATGATTATCTGTATCATGAAGATCTTTTTTGTACAGTTCTTCTGTGTATTCTTGCCACCTCTTCTTAATATCTTCTGCTTCTGTTAGGTCCCTACCATTTCTGTCCTTTATTGAGCCCATCTTTGCATGAAATATTCCCTTGGTATCTCTAATTTTCTTGAAGAGATCTCTAGTCTTTCCCATTCTATTGTTTTCCTCGATTTATTTACACTGATCGCTGAGGAAGGCTTTCTTATCGCTATTTGCTATTCTTTGGAACTTTGCATCCAAATGGGTATATATTTCTACTCTCCTTTGCTTTTCTCTTCCCCTCTTTTCATAGCTATTTGTAAGGCCTCCTAAGACAGCCATTTTTTATTTTTTGCATTTATTTTTCTTGGGGATGGTCTTGTTTCCTGTCTCCTGTACAATGTCAGGAACCTCCGTCCATTGTTCATCAGGCACTTTGTCTATCAGATCTAGTTCCTTAAATCCATTTCTCACTTCCACTGTATAGTCATAAGGGATTTGATTTAGATCATACCTGAATGGTCTAGTGGTTTTCTTCACTTTCTTCAATTTCAGTCTGAATTTGTCAATAAGGAGGTCATGATCTGAGCCATAGTCAGCTCCCAGTCTTGTTTTTGCTGACTGTATACAGCTTCTCCATCTTTGGCTGCAAAGAATATAATCAATCTGATTTCGGTGTTGACTATCTGATGATGTCCATGTGTAGAGTCTTCTCTTGTGTTGTTGGAAGAGGGTGTTTGCTATGACCAATGTGTTCTCTTGGCAGAACTCTCTTAGCCTTTGCCCTGCTTCATTCTGTATTCCAAGGCCAAATTTGCCTGTTACTCCAGGTGTTTCTTGACTTCCTACTTTTCATTCCATTCCCCTATAATGAAAAGTACATCCTTTTTGGGTGTTAGTTCTAGAATGTTTTGTAGGTCTTCAAAGAGCTGTTCAATTTCAGCTTCTTCAATGTTACTGGTCTGGGCAAAACAGTGATATTGAATGATTTGCATTGGAAAAGAACAGAAATCATTCTGTCTTTTTTTGAGATTTCATCCAAGTACTGCATTTCGGACTCTTTTGTTGACTATGATGGCTACTCCATTTCTTCTCAGAGATTCCTGCCCAAAGTAGTAGATATAATGGTCATCTGAGTTAAATTCACCCATTCCAGTCCATCTTAGTTCTCTGATTCTTAGAATGTTGATGTTCACTCTTGCCAACTGTTTGACCACTTCCAATTTGCCTTGATTCATGGACCTAACATTCCAGGTCCCTATGCAATATTGCTGTGTAAAGAACATCGAACCTCACTCTATTAGCAGTCCCATCCACAAGTGGGTGAGGATGCCACCCAAGATGGATGGATCGTGGTGGAGAGGTCTGACAGAATGTGGCCCACTGGAGAAGGGAAAGGCAAACCACTTCAGTATTCTTGCCTTGAGAACCCCATGAACAGAATGAAAAGGCAAAAAGATAGGACACTGAAAGATGAACTCCCTAGGTTGACAGGTGCCCAATATGCTACTGGTGATCAGTGGAGTTAAAGCTTAGGGCCCTTTTAAGAAGGTGACGAACATTCTGCTTCATGTGTTCCTTAAGTTTTGTGCAACAATGTATCTTGCCCAAGAACTGGCCTTTCTTTAGGAGCTAATGATCACACAGCACAAAGGAAATGTTTTCCTTAGGTTCTATGTTAATATATATGTGTAACAAATCTTGCCTGGGAACCTGTTTCTCAAGACTTCGACCCTTAATTACACAGCAAGTGTATCTTACCCAGAGAAGTTGCCTGGAACCCATTCTTTCCGGCTAACCTTGTGCCAAAGTTATCTCAGAATGAATGCCTTGGGAAAGGGTCTGGTGGAACTCTTATAACCTTGAGGTATTCTTTTTATCTATTCACTGCAGCCAGCTGAGAAGTATATAGTTCAGTTCAGTTCAGTTCAGTCACTCAGTGGTGTCTGACTCTTCACAACCCCATGGACTGCAGCATGCCAGGCCTCCCTGTCTATCACCAACTCCCAGATTTTACTCAGAATCATGTCCATGGAGAAGTATATAACGCCTGCTTAAACTAGTGAGGTGGGTGCTCTCCTACCCGCTTCTGATGTTTATGTGAAGTGTGAAAGTTGCTCAGTCATGTCCAACTCCTGCAATCCCATAGACTATACAGTCTATGGAGTTCTCCAGGCCAGAATAGTGGAGTGGGTAGCCGTTCCCATCTCCAGGGGATCATCCCAACCCAGACTTGAACTCAGGTCTCCCAAATTGCTGGCAGATTACTTTACCAGCTGAGCCACTAGGGAAGCCCTCTGATGTCATGTCAGAAACTTTATGTCACTTTCACTTTAAATAAATATCTGCAAAAGCTTTGAATGACTGAGACCTGTCTTTGGTCCAGGAGTTAAATCCTCTCTTTCAGAGACCATGAATCCTGTGGCATCATTCACCATAAGCTATTATTATGAGGGGAAGAATTTTAAACCACTATCATAAATGTATTCAAAAAGTAGAGGAAATTATGTCTTAAAAATGGAACTGTTGAAACATTGTTTCATTGAATAAAAATATAAATAAAAGAATAGAAAATATTTTAAAATAACTAAATAGAAATTCTGTGTTTAGAAGAAAAATTTGAAATTAAAATTTTACAAATGGCTCAATAGCAGATTTTAGAACCAAAGCAGAAAAAAATCCTCAAAAAAGATAGATCAATTGAGATTATCTAGTCAGAGAAACAAAGAGAAATGAAAATATGGAAAAATTACAAAACTCTCAGTGACTTGTGGAGCACCATGAAGCTCATCAATGCATGAAAAATAAGATTCATAGAGTTATGGAGAAAAGGAGTAGAGAAATATGGCTGGAAGTTTTTTAGTGCTAGTGAAAAGCTTTCATCTATATCTAGGAAGCTTAACAAACTGAAAGGAGGATAAATTCAAAGAGATATAGACCCTGAAGTGAAGTCGCTCGGTTGTGCTCAACTCTTTGCGATCCCATGGGCTGTAGCCTGTCAGGCTCCTCTGTCCATGGGATTTTCCAGGCAAGAGTGCTGGATTGGATTGCCATTTCCTTCTCCAAGGGATCTTCCCGACCCAAGAATCGAACCTGGGTCTCCCACATTGCAGGCAGACGCTTTACCGTCTGAGCCACTAGGAAAACCAACCTGCTATATAGCATAGCACCAATAGTTAACAACATTGCATTGTATACTTAATGAATTTTCTAAAGGGTAGATCTTAAGCATTCTCACCACGAAAAATGTATTATAATACATAATAACTCATAAAATATAATAATAGTAAAGAAGACCAGAGGAAACTTTTGGAGGTAGTGGACACATATAATATAGTTTGTAGGGATGGTTTCTCAGATATATGCTTATCTCTAAACACATCAAGTCATATAAACTAAATACATATAGCTTTTTGTATTCCGATGATATCCCAATAAATTTATTTTTTTTAAAAGAGTACAGATCTAGATACATCATAGAAAAACTGTCAAAAATATATCTTCAAAGTTTTAAGAGAAAAATTATTTAATGGTATGAATCTTATCTCAATAAATGTTATTGAAACAAGAATGAATGTGTATAAGAGGTCATAAAAATAGGAAACATTATAAGGAAAAAGTGTTTACTTGTAAGAGTTAGAAACATTGATGACATTTTTATTTGTTCAGAATGTTATTTTCATTGGGAAGATCAATCAAAGAATGACTGACATACTAATCAATTCGACTTAAAATCAGGAATTTCTGAATTCACCTCTTTGGCTTTATGGAGATACTGATTTCTTCTTTAATGAGAGTTAATTAGGCACTTCTCTCAGCCATTTGATGACTGCTCAGAAAGAGACAAAATAAATAAAAAGCAAGTAAATACCATGCTTAGAAATGGAAAGAAAATATATGTCTTTTAGAAAAGTGTTCTAGTGAACTAAAAATGAAATAATTCATTGAGATTCAAGCATTTTTTCCTATTACCTTAAGGTATGTTATTTTTTCATGGTAAAAAGGGTTTTGAATTAGGCTATAATATCATAAGCAGTGAGAAACTCTCTTTCAAAAGTACCTGGAAGATTTTCAACATGGAAATGGAGTCTAAACATATTTAGAAAATAGTTGCTTTCTTCCAAATCAAACCAAAATACATCTATCTTTTAAAGACATACTGGTTTTGAAGTTCCTACATTTTAGTTTGAGAAAATTTCCTTTTACAACTATATATTCTAGCAGCCTTGAGGCACAAAACTGAAAGACTATTCTACAGATTGAATAAATGGCCAATTCTTAAGCCATTTTTGACAATTCACTGGATATTCAGAATGGAAACTGTATCTTAAATCTTTTTAAGGACAAACTCATTTTTATGGAAAAAAAAGAAGGACAAGTTATACTTTTTTTTAACATTCTTATTGTGAACAGTAAAATACTGTTAGACATAGAGACTGCAGACATAGAGACTGCAATAGCATAGATGAAGTTTAAAGTTAAATGCAAAATTAGATTTTAACATCAGACAAGAATCTAAGAAGTTAGGAAACTCAAATAAAATTATAAATATATGTATTTGTTTAATTTACAAGTATTTTAAATAACAGAGTCTCTGTAGTGATTAAACACTCTTATTTCCTAAAGTAGGTTGAGTTGACATCTAAATATTTACTTATAGAAGATTAGAAAAATTAACTGCTTCTACCCACTAGAAAAAATACAGACACTTAAAAAAATCCTATGTATTTTCTGAAGTTAATTTTTCACCATTGGGCAATGATATTGATGCCCTTTCTCAAGTAGATGGCTATTCGGGCTAGATTAGCTAATTTCAAATTTATTTACACTATGTTAAAAGTATAATAATAATTATTATTATTACTTTTTAAAAAAATGTTTAACAAACCAATCAAACTTAGTAAACCAGCTCTTCCACTCTGGGCTTGATGCTGTTTTGTGGAACGGTAAGCACACAAAGATTGAAATTAATAAGTACAGGACCTGGTATAGTGCCTCCTTCAGGCAAATGGTGTAGAAAATTAAAATCAGCCAGCATACCGCATACACTTGTTCCTTCAGTGGCTAGGAAAAAATGGGCACTCAGTGGTACCTGGGGCTACACTGACATTTCCACAGTAAGAGTAAAGTCTGCTGAGAAATCTGAAGGGGGAAGAAAGAAGCTCCACTATTTAAAGAATATGTTGCATGGACTAAAGTGATTAATTTATATAACAACAACATAAGAACAAAAATCCTAGTGAATTAAAACAACTTTTTTATTATAATGTATATACGCAATGTTCTAATTTATTTAAACCAATTTCAGATTAGTTGCAAGTCATTTTTATTACTTTATATATTGAAGATAATAGTTTTCCTTGAAATGGATGCTCTTATTCCTTCAATTTATGCATGTTAAAAATAATAGTTACATGATTTTTTCCCTTTTTTTTAAGGAAAAACATCATAATGAGTGAATGAAAAGTGGAAGACATAGACACATTTACTTGCAAGGGATGTTTTGTGAAAGTCTGTGTTTCCTTAAGAGGAAATAATTTTAAAGCACACAAACAGCCTTATTTTGATTTAAAATATTCCATTTAAAGTCATTACATTGGAAAAGAAGACAATTGCCAAGGGCATTAATTAAACATTAGAGAATATCAAGTTAAAAATAAAATAAATTACATGTTGCAGCAAATACGTATAACTGTTAGAAATATAGCTCTATACTACTTGAAAAAAGTTAATTCATAAGCATACTCTAGTATTCTTAGGAAATTAATGGATTGAAAAGGTTATCTCTTTTCTACTCAAATGAATTCTTCATGAAATAATAGCCAATATGACATCTGTTAATAAGCCAGGTACTAATATCACAGAGGAATAGAAAATGAACCATCTTCAGACTAGCATGAATCATAGCTGCTTGAAGGCAGATATTTGCCCTAAAAAGCACAATATGGATGAAGAATCAACTAAACAAGTTTTACCATGTGTTGCATATTTTGAATAAGACTTTGGTTGTATATTTTTAAATGAGGCTCTATGCCTTATACTTGTATATTTGTAATGATTTTATTTATATACAATATTGGAAGCCTCATTTTATTTAATTTCATGTGAAAAGACATATGCTAAAAGTGTTTAACAGGTGGCTTTACACAATCAGGTCATCCCTGATAGCTCGGTTGGTAAAGAACCCACCTGCAATGAAGGAGACCCCAGTTGGATTCCTGGGTTGGGAACATCTGCTGAAGAAGGGATAGGATACTCACACTAGTATTCTTGGGCTTCCCTTGTGGCTCAGCTGGTAAAGAATCCTCCCACAGGGAGAATTGGGTTTGATGCCTGGGTTATGAAGGTCTCCTGGAGAAGGGAATAGCTACCCTCTCCAGTATTATGGCCTGGAGAATCCCATGGTCTGTATAGTCCATGGGGTCACAAAGAGTTGGATAGTACTGAGGGACTTTCACTTTTTACACAATCAAGTTTTAGTAAATTATCATGGCACTAAGTTGTAACCTTAGTGCATATAAGGGTGATATTAACTAACAGACTCATAGTTGAGGTACTAGCTGGGTTACATTTTGAAACTATCTTCCATTTGCTTATTTTGGCACACATAGAATATAGGCTGTCTTTACATTTCACATTTTCAACTAATATGTTTCTGGCTATGTGCTGAATTGCATTTTTCTGGTTTTAAAAAAGACATGCATCGAAAAATATTATATAACATACTGAATACTTACACATTTCAAAAGACTCAAAAGTAATAATAACACATTTTTGAGATTTGAATGCTACTGAGCTAAGTTAAAAAACTACTTGCTTTAAAACTTATTATTCACTACAATGGATTTAAGGCACTTTGAAATATCACATTAATTTTTACAACCTATTATGTTGTCTAGAAACTCACAAATCTTCATACAATGCATGTTTTTAATAAAGTGATTTTCAGCAGCTAGAACATTCGTAAAATGTTTATGCTGAAATCGAGGATAGTAACATGGGTTTTGGGTAATTCTAAAAATGTATATATCCAAATTAGAAAAAGGCCTTTGATTAATAAATGGTCACAATTTTGACTTTAATTTGATTAAAAGGATTTGCTTTATATAATTATGATGACACAGTCTTTAGCTTTTCAAAATCTGGGGAAGATAAGGCAATTCTAACTATAGTAGATGGTTCAGAGTAAGAAATTTTGTATTTCACCAAGTCATTAAGTGAAGCACAGAAACATCATCATATGTGACATAGAAATGCAGAGTTAAGTAAACCAAAAAATAATAGTAAATTTCCATGAATGGTCCAATATTTCTTGGATACTTTATTTTACTCAACTGTATTAAATTTTTCTTAGAGAGATTTGCATATGATGTGTTGCAAAATAATTTGATAATGTAGGTTTTTATATTTTGCTTCCTTTAGGAAAAGAGATTCATTGAACACAGTCTTAAAATTGTTTAAGCCATTTAAATGTTCAAAACCAAAACTATCAATATTGAGGCCTTCTGATCTGAGATGGGTAAAATCTTTAAATTTTACTTATCTATTCATCTTGTTCTTACATTTTGTTTCCTTATAATGCTAATCATTTTATTACATTTTTAATATCAAATACAAAATCTGGTCTTTAATATCCTCTTCAAAAATTAACTCTTCAAAAACATACAGCAGGTGTAGTGCTAAATAAATGAGACTCCTAAAAACATTTAAGTGATTATTAAGACTACTACTTTTTAGAAAACTAAGATCATGACATCCAGTTCCATCACTTCATGGCAAATAGATGGGAAAACAGTGGAAACAGTGGCTGACTTTATTTTTCTGGGCTCCAAAATCACTACAGATGCTGATTGCAGCCATGAAATTAAAAGACACTTACTACTTTTAAGGAAAGTTATGACCAACCTAGACAGCATATTAAAAAGCAGAGACATTACTTTGCCAACAAAGGTCCATTTAGTCAAGGCTATGGTTTTTCCAGTGGTCAGGTATGGATGTGAGTTTTGGACTATAAAGAAAGCGAAGTGCCGAAGAATTGACGCTTTTGAACTGTGGTGTTGGAGAAGACTCTTGCGAGTCCCTTGGACTGCAAGCAGATCTAACCAGTCCATCCTAAAGGAAATCAGTCCTGAATATTCATTGGAATGACTGATGCTGAAGCTGAAACTCCAATACTTTGGCCACCTGATGCGGAGAGCTGACTCATTTGAAAAGACCCTGATGCTGGGAAAGATTGAGGCAGGAGGAGAAGGGGACGACAGAAGATGAGATGGTTGGATGGCATCACTGACTCAACAGACATGGGTTTGCGGTGATGGACAGGGAGGGCTGGCATGCTGCAGTTCATGGGGTTCATGGGGTTCATGTCCAGAAAGAGTTGGACATGACTGAGTGCCCGAACTGAACTGAACTACTTTTTAAAAGGGTAAATGTCTTCAAATTTCAACAACTCCATTTTTATAGTTCTTTAAAAACTTGATCAATTTTTTAAAAGTTCTTCAACTTCTATCCCAATAATAATGAATTATACATTAACATGCCTAGATCATGCCCAAATAATAAGTGGGACCTTTCTCACTAGAGTTATCTTTTACAGTTTTTTTTAAATATTACTGAGAACTTCTTATATTTTCCTTTTTCTCTACACTGTTATCTGTATGCCACTGAACACAGTGTTTACTACACTATACACCTTTTCTTACTGATTTCAAAGAATTTATGTGCTAATTATTATTTTTTTTTTTACATTGGGAACTGGTTTTATTTTAGTTCCTGGTTATGATTCAAAGATTTATATTTATTTCAGTAAAGCCAGTGTGGTTTAGGTTATTCCAAAAAGTAACTTCAAATCAATTCAGTATTGTTGACTGAGTGATATAAGTGGTATTTTTGTGAATTACTGATGTATAGATGTTGCTTCATATATGACTTTTTGGATACTAGATATTAGTGTATTTAATATATCCATAAATTGTGCAACATATGTATACATTCTTTAATTATACCTTTTTATTATTACCCTAATCCTAGATGTCAATATCCAGAGGTATTGAATAACATTTAGTGAATATAATGTCATTTTTTCAATAAAGAAGTGGATGGTTCTAAAAGTGAAATCATGAGAAAACTAGTCTGGAGAGATTTTATGTTAAGATAAGGCCTCATTTAATGTCTCTCTGCTCTACTCTCACCCAGCTTATTTAACTTACATGCAGAGTACATTAAGTGAAATGCCAGGCTGGATGAAGCACAAACTGAAATCAAGATTGGTGGGAGAAATATCAATAACCTCAGATATGCAGATGACATCACCCTTATGGCAGAAAGCGAATAAGAAATAAAAAGCCTCTTGATGAAAGTGAAAGAGGAGAGTGAAAAAGCTTCCTTAAAACTCAACATTCAGAAAACTAAGACCATGGCATCCGGTCCCATCACTTCATGGGAAATAGATGGGGAAAAAGTGGAAACAGTGAGAAACTTTATTTTGGGGGCTCCAAAATCACTGCAGATGGGGACTGCAGCCATAAAATTAAAAGATGCTCCTTAGAAGGAAAGCTATGATCAACCTAGACAGCATATTAAAAAACAGAGACATTACTTTGCCAACAAAGATCCGTCTAGTCAAGGCTATGGTTTTTCCAATGGTCATGTATGGATGTGAGAGTTGGACTATAAAGAAAGCTGAACGCCGAAGAATTGATGCTTTTGAACTGTGGTGTTGGAGAAGACTCTTGAGAGTCCCTTAGACTGCAAGGAGAGCCAACCAGTCTATCCTAAAGGAAATCAGTCCTGAATATTCATTGGAAGGACGGATGATGAAACTGAAACTCCAATACTTTGGCCACCTGATGTGAAGAACTGACTCATTTGAAAAGACCCTGATGCTGGGAAAGATTGAAGACAGGAGGAGAAGGTGATGAGAGAGGATGAGATGGTTGGATGGCATCACCAATAATGGACTTGAATTTGAGCAAGCTCCAGGAGTTGTTGATGGACACAGAAGCCTGGCGTGCTGCAGTCTATGGGGTCACAAAGAGTCAGACATGACTGAGTGACTGAACAACAACATAACTGTCATAGATACAACTCTAACCTACAGCCTCTTCAACAACAAGCCAAGGAGGCTGAACCACACTCTTTGCCACAGTCCATAATGCTGCCAACTTTCAGGTTTTCTGCCCTCACTTATAAACTGGATTGAACCAGAAAAAGTCAATTGTTGCATCCAATATATCACTTAAGATACCATGCTTCGAATTAGCTGGTCTCCAGCTGCCCCCACCAAAAACCCTCACATAAACTATGCCTATCAATATAAAGCTTCCCACTCTCTTGACTGGCTTTGAATCTCTGCAATACAGAAATGATGATGGCTGACTCTGTCCCTATAGAAAGTTGTTGAATAAAGAGCCTCTGGGCTTTTTTCATGTTTGGATAATGTTTATTTTCCTGGAGACTTCACTGAGACAAGGTGTGCATCAAGTATCATCATGGATCCCAGACATATATAGGTGTACATGTAGTGAACATGTAGGTCTCTTATGCATTACTGATAATGGCTTGATAAGTCTGCTGGTAATACAAGTGGAGAGGAGAAGACACATTTAAGAGATACTATTAAGATGTTACCTAATGAAAATAAATTAAATACAGCAATTATGATTTGATCATTATCACAGTTCAGTATCACATAGGGAATATAAAAGTAAAAACAAATTATAGGGACTTCCAGGAAAAGTTTCATGTTTAAAGTGTTTATGAGCAGTGCTTAAATAAAAATTGTTAAAATCTGGAAAGAGATTCATAGTCCCCACTGTAATAGCTTGCATTTGAAGACATGGACGTAGATAATGCCATTCAGATACTATAACTCAGAAAATGTGTGGATATAAAAATGGCAAAGGTCTGAGAGATGACTTGAAGATCAACCTATAAAACATGGATGGCAGAGAAGATTGCATTAAATAAATGGAGAAAGAAAGTCCACAGGAAAAAAGCTAAGTTAGAATGGTGTCATCAAAGTCAGCAATACAGACAACTTGGGAAAAAAGAGAAGGTTGAACTTTGTCAAATGTCACATACAGGATTAAATAAGATAAGAATGAACAGGAGAGATCACTGATGATATTAGTGATCTCATATGCATCAGTGTGATGGGAGTGAAAGCAGGAACATAATCAATTGGAGATTACCAACATCACAAGCAGCACTAGAAAATGGGATTTACTCTGTAAAGAGACAGGATGGAACTGTGAGCAGACTGCACATCTCAAAAGAGAGTTTAATTAATGTAACTTATGATATATCAATAAAGTAGTATCCTATATGGTATTTAAAATTCATGTTGGACAAGAAAATTCACTAATGTGGGGTTATGTTGAAATATATTAATTGAAAAATATAGTTAGATATATTTCTCATTTCAAAAGACAAAAATGTTAGGTTGGCCAAAAAGTTCATTCTCATTTTTATACCATCCTGAGGAAAAATCTGAATGAACTTATGGGCAACTCAATGACTTTGTGAATCTGTCTATAAAATCGTTATTAAGCAACATTCTCTCTATGCTGAGAAATGTTTTTTTAAATTCATAGAAAGAATGTTGCTTATTTTCAAAACTATGTATGATGATCATATACAGATTTTAAAAATAGAAATAAAACGAACAAACATGGGATATTTTATGATGAGGGAGATAATTATAGATTTTCTGCTTTTTTAATGCAGAAACATATTGTTATTGAAGCAAAATTTATATGTTAGTTTCCAATTTGATATGTATGACAGCTGTGCAAACCATGCAAAGCAACATATAAAATATTTCTGTCGTCCAAGAGATTTCTGTTTGTTGCTGTTTAGTGCATTCCTCACTTCGACCAGTGATATTAACATCATAGATCAATTTTGTTTATTTTTTTGACTTCATATAAATGGAGTCACAGATTATGTACTATTTTTGTCTTCCTTCTATAGCTCAGCATAATGTTTTCGAGATTCACTTATGCCATTATGTGTACATGGAGTTCATTTTTTAATTAATCAGCAATATTCTGATATATGAAATACCAAAATTTGAATATCTGTTCTTCTAGTGATAGATATTTGGTTGGTTTCTTATTTTGATAAAAGCTGTTGTAAATATTGCTATATACTTTTTTATAAATAATTGTAAAGTAAAATCAAGTAAAAATTTTTTAAAAGAATAAAATATTTTTTCAAAGTTGATATACAGTTTTCCACTCCAGTCATTAATGCATGAGAATTTCTTTCAACTGTGCCCTATTTTTGTCAGCATTATTATGAATTGCTTCATTTCTAGACATTGTAGGGTTTTTAGTCTTTGTTTCATTGACAAGGTAACAATGTGGGTAAAATTTCAGGTACTTACTGGTCATTTCTCTATCTTCTTTTGTAAAAGGTTTTTCATCATATGTGTTTAATTAGATCTTTGCATATTTATTATAGATTTGTAGGATATTTGAAAATAGTTTATATACATGATTCATTTCTGAGCAATATGAATTACAGATGAGTCTTTATACACCTGTAATTGGTCTTTTCTTTCCTAAGTGCTGTCTTTTCATAAGCTGGCAGAATTTATTTTTGCAAAGTCCAACCATCATTTTTAATGATTAAATTTTCCTATGTTAAAAAAAAGAAATCTTATTTTACCCCAAGTTGTGAAGATAGTTTTCCCTCTGGAGGCTTTATGGTTCTAGTTTATCCTTTGAAGCCTGTAATCCATCTTGAATTAATATTTTTATTAAGCTTGGTAGATATCAAGATCTTAATATTATTTTTTCTTTATGACTATACAGCTCTTCCAAATCATTTGTTAAAAAGAGACCTTTCAAGCAAATCTATTTTTGGACGTTTAATTCTCTTCCATTTACCAATTTCCATTTTCAATCAGTACCAGTCTCTACATTAATATATCTTCCTTGTAAATCTTCAGATCAGGTAAACTAAGTCCTCCAAATGTGTTCCTTACATATTTCTTTGATTATTTTGGGTATTTTAGGTCCTTTGCTTTTCAATCAAGTTTCAGAAAAAAAAAAAAAAAAACAACAGTTCCTTGGGGGATGAAGAGTGAAGAACTTTTAACATTTTAATTGGGAATGTGCCAAATTATTAGATAAATATGAAGAGGTCTGAAACCTTAACAGTACTGAATTTTTCAATACATGAGCACTTATCTCCCAACTAGTTTGGGTCCTCTGTAAGATGTCCTTGGTATTTTGTAGGTTTTTGGCAGTTTTAATATTTTTTCATGCAGATATCTTACATATTCTATGGTGGATTTGTTGTGGTTTATGGTTCCTTTTGATGATATTTCAATAATATTGTGTTTATGTACATAAATTTTATATATAATTTATATATAAAATTATAAGTGCTATGGATATATTGCCAATTACAATTGTTTGATATAGCATGAATATGTGTATATTATATGTATAGTGTAATGTATATATGGGTGCTTTCCTAGAGGCTCAGTGGTAAGGAACCCGTTTGTCATGCAAGAGATGAGGGTTTGATACGTGGGTTGAGAAGATCCCCTGGAGAAAGCAATGGCAATATACTCCAGGATCCTTGTCTAGGAAATCCCATGGACAGAGGAGCCTGGTGAGCCATAGTCAATGAGATCGCAAAAGAGTTGGAAATGACTTAACAATGAAAGAACAACAACAACATACATATAGAGTTTCAGTTCAGTTCAGTAGCTCAGTCGTGTCTGACTCTGTGCAACCTCATGTACCGCAGGACACCAGGCCTCCCTGTCCATCACCAACTCCCAGAGCTTGCTCAGACTCATGTCTGCCTTGTCAGTGATGCCATTCAACTGTCTTATCCTCTGTCACTCCATTCTCCTCCTGCCTTCAGTCGTTCCCAGCATCAGGGTCTTTTCCAATGAACCAATTCTTCCCACTAGGTGGCCAAAATATTGGAGCTTTAGCTTAAGCATCAGTTCAGTTCAGTCGCTCAGTTGTGTCTAACTCTTTGCGACCTCATGAATCACAGCAAACCAGGCCTCCCTGTCCATCACCAACTCCGGAGTTCACTCAGACTCACATCCATCGAGTCAGTGATGCCATTCAGCCATCTCATCCTCGGTCGTCCCCTTCTCCTCCTGCCCCCAATCCCTACCAGCATCAGAGTCTTTTCCAATGAGTCAACTCTTCGCATGAGGTGGCCAAAGTACTGGAGTTTCAGCTTTAGCATCATTCCTTCCGAAGAAATCCCAGGGCTGATCTCCTTCAGAATGGACTGGTTGGATGTCCTTGCAGTCCAAGGGACTCTCAGGAGTCTTCTCCAACACCACAGTTGAAAAGCATCAATTCTTCAGCGCTCAGCCTTCTTCACAGTCCAACTCTCACATCCATACATGACCACAGGAAAAACCATAGCCTTGATTGATGGACCTTAGTCGGCAAAGTAATGTCTCTGCTTTTGAATATACTATCTAGGTTGGTCATAGCTTTTCTTCCAAGGAGTAAGCGTCTTTTAATTTCATGGCGCAATCACCATCAGCAGTGATTTTGGAGCCTAAAAAAATAAAGTCTGGCACTGTTTCCACTGTTTCCCCATCTATTTGCCATGAAGTGTTGAGACTGGATGCCATGATCTTCGTTTTCTGAATGTTGAGCTTTAGGCCAACTTTTTCACTCTCCACTTTGACTTTCATCAAGAGGCTTTTTAGTTCCACTTCACTGGACATGGAACAACAGACTGGTTCCAAATAGGAAAAGGAGTATGTCAAGGCTGTATGCTGTCACCTTGCTTATTTAACTTATATGCAGAGTACATCATGAGAAATGCTGGACTGGAAGAAACACAAGCAGGAATCAAGATTGCTGGGAGAAATATCAGTAACCTCAGATATGCAGATGACATCACCCTTATGGCAGCTTAAGCATCAGTCCTTCCAATAAATATTCAGGATTGATTTCATTTAGGAGTGATTAGTTTGATCTCCTTGCAGTCCAAGTACTCTCAAGAGTCTTCTCCAACACCACAGTTCAAAAGCATCAATTCTCTGATGCTCAGCTTTCCTCATAGTTCATCTCTCACATCCCTACATTACTACTGGAAAAACCAGTAGTCAAAATAGTCAGCTTTGACTAGATTGACTTTTGCCGGCAAAGGAAAATCTCTACTTTTTAATATGCTGTCTAGATTGGTCATAGCTTTTCTACCAAGGAAAACACTTCTTTTAATTTCATGGCTGCAGTCACCATCTGCAGTGATTTTGGAGCCCCCCAAATTAAAGTCTGTCACTTTTTCCACTGTTTCCTGATCTATATGCCATGAAGTGATGGGACCAGATGCCACCATCTTAGTTTTTTGAATGTTGAGTTTTTTCATTCTCTTCTTCACTTTCATCAAGAGTGTCTTTAGTTCCTATATGCATTCTGCCATAAAGATGGTGTCATCTGCATATCTGAGGTTATTGATATTTCTGGATTCCAGCTTGTGTTTCATCCAGTCCAGCATTTTGCAAAATGTACTCTTGCTTATATGTTAAATAAACAGGATGACAATATACAGCCTTGATGTACCCCTTTCCCAATTTGTAACCAGTCCATTGTTCCATGTCCAGTTCTAACTGTTGCTTCATCACCCGCATACAGATTTCCCAGGAGGCAGGTAATGTGGTCTGGTATTCCTATCTCTTGAAGAATTTTCCACAGTTTGTTGTGATCCACACAATCAAAGGCTATAGCATAATCAAAGAAATGGATGTTTTTCTGGAACTCTCTTCCTTCTCGATGGTTCAATGGATGTTGGCAATTTGATCTCTGTTTCCTCTGCCATTTCAAAATTCAGCTTAAACATCTGGAAATTATCGTTTCACGTACTGTTGAAGCCTGGCTTGGAGAACTTTGAGCATTAATTTACTTGCATGTGAGATGAGTGCAATTGTGCGGCAGATTGAACATTCTTTCAGTTCAGTTCAGTCGCTCAGTCGTGTCTGACTCTTTGCGACCCCATGAATCACAGCACGCCAGGCCTCCCTGTNGGGTGGTGGGAGGGGGATTCAGGATTGGGATCTCATATACACCCATGGTGGATTCATGTCAATGTATGGCAAAACCAATACGGTATTGTAAAGTAAAATAAAGTAAAAATTAAAAAAAAAAAATAAACAACCGTATCTCAGACAATATGTCAAGGAAGCAATGTAGGCAAAAAAAAAAAAAAGCATCAATTCTTTGGTGCTCAGCCTTCTTCACAGTCCAACTCTCACATCCATACATGACCACAGGAAAAACCATAGCCTTGACTAGACGGACCTTAGTTGGTAAAGTAATGTCTCTGCTTTTGAATATGCTATTTTTAGCATTGCCTTTCTTTGGGATTGGAATAAAAACTGACCTTTTCCAGTGCTGTTGTCACTACTGAGCTTTCCTAATTTGCTGGCATATTGAGTGCAGTACTTTCACAGCATCATCCTTTTGAACTTGAAATAGCTTAGCTGAATTCCATCACCTCCACTAACTCTGTTCATAGTGATGCTTCCTAATGCCCACTTGACTACAAATGCTAGGATTTCTGCCTCTCGTTGAGTGGTCACACCATCGTGGTTATCTGGGTCATAAAGATCTTTTTTTGTATAGTTCTTCAGTGTTTTCTTGTCACCTCTTCTTAATACCTTCTGCTTCTGTTAGGTCCATATCATTTCTGTTCTTTATTGTGCCCATCTTTGCATGAAATGTTTCCTTGGTATCTCTAATTTTCTTGAAAATATTTCTAGTCTTTCCCATTCTGTTGTTTTCTGCTAGTTCTTTGCATTAATTACTGAGTATATCTTTCTTATCTCCCCTTGCTATGCTTTGGAACTTTGCATTCAGATGCATTTATCTTTCCTTTTCTCCTTTGCTTTTAGCATCTCTTCTTTTCTCAACTATTTGCAAGACCTCCTCAAACAGCCATTTTGCCTTATTTGCCTTCTTTTTTCTTGGGGATGGTCTTGATCACTGCCTTCTGTACAATGTCATGAACCTCTGTCCATAGTTCTTCAGGTGCTCTATCAGATATCATCCCTTGAATATGTTTGTTACTTCCACTGTATGATCACAAGGGATTTGATTTAGGTCATATCTTAATGGTCTAGTGGTTTTCCCTACTTTCTTCAATTTAAGTCTGAATTTGGCAATAAAGAGTTCATGATCTGAGCCACAGTCAGCTTCCATCTTGTTTTTGCTGACTTTATAGAGCTTCTTCATCTTCAGCTGCAAAGAATATAATCAATCTGATTTAGGGATTGACCATCTGGTGATGTCCATGTGTAGAGTCTTCTCTTGTGTTGTTGGAAGAGGGTGTTTGCTATGACCAGGACGTCCTCTTGGTAGAACTCTGTTAGCCTTTGCCCTGCTTCTTTCTGTACTCCAAGGCCAAACTTGCCTGTTACTTCAAATATTTATTGACTTCCTACTTTTGCATTTCAGTCCCCTATGATGAAAAGGACATATTTTTGGGGTCTTAGTTCTAGAAGTTCTTATAGGTCATCATAGAACTGTTTAACTTCAGCTTCTTTGACATTAGTGGTTGGGACATAGACTTGGGTTATTGTGATATTCAATTGTTCGCCTTGGAAATGAACAGAGATCATTCTGACATTTTTGAGATTGCACCCAAGTACCGCATTTCAGACTCTTTTCTTGACTATGAGAGCTAGTCCATTTCTTCTAAGGGATTCTTGCCCACAGTAGTAGATATAAGAGACATCTGAATGCAGATCACCCATTCTAGTCCATTTTAGTTCTAGTGGTTTTCCCTACTTTCTTCAATTTAAGTCTGAATTTGGCAATAAAGAGTTCATGATCTGAGCCACAGTCAGCTTCCATCTTGTTTTTGCTGACTTTATAGAGCTTCTTCATCTTCAGCTGCAAAGAATATAATCAATCTGATTTAGGGATTGACCATCTGGTGATGTCCATGTGTAGAGTCTTCTCTTGTGTTGTTGGAAGAGGGTGTTTGCTATGACCAGGACGTCCTCTTGGTAGAACTCTGTTAGCCTTTGCCCTGCTTCTTTCTGTACTCCAAGGCCAAACTTGCCTGTTACTTCAAATATTTATTGACTTCCTACTTTTGCATTTCAGTCCCCTATGATGAAAAGGACATATTTTTGGGGTCTTAGTTCTAGAAGTTCTTATAGGTCATCATAGAACTGTTTAACTTCAGCTTCTTTGACATTAGTGGTTGGGACATAGACTTGGGTTATTGTGATATTCAATTGTTCGCCTTGGAAATGAACAGAGATCATTCTGACATTTTTGAGATTGCACCCAAGTACCGCATTTCAGACTCTTTTCTTGACTATGAGAGCTAGTCCATTTCTTCTAAGGGATTCTTGCCCACAGTAGTAGATATAAGAGACATCTGAATGCAGATCACCCATTCTAGTCCATTTTAGTTCATTGATTCCTAAAATGTCAATGTTCACTCTTGCTATCTCCTATGTGACCACTTCCAATTTACCTTGATCCATGGACCTAACATTCCAGGTTCCTATGCAATATTGTTTTTTATAGCACTGGACTTTATTTCCATCACCAGTCACATCCACAACTGGGCATTTTTTTCACTTTGATTCTGTCTCTTCATTCTTTCTGAGGTATTTCTCCACTCTTCTCCAGTAGCATACTGGGCACCTACACCAACCGGAGGAGTTCATCTATTAATGTCATATCTTTTTGCTGTTCATACTGTTCATGGAGTTCTCAAGGCAAGAATGCTGATGTGGTTTCCCATTCCCTTCTCCATTGGACCATGTTTTGTCAGAATGCTCCACCATGACCCATCCATTTTGGGTAGCCCTACATGGCTCTTAGTTTTATTGAGTTAGACAAAGCTGTGCTCCAAGTGATCAGTTTGGTTGATTTTCTTTGATTACAGGTTATACATGTATTATTTTGTGCTGTAAGCAAGTATTTGCTAAAACCTACACTTTGTCTGCAATGAGCAACATAAAATATAGTGCCCCAAGATCAGAACAGGTAAATAGGAAATAACAATAAAAGATGTTGCTTAGAGAAAGCAGGAAAATAATTCAAACATCAAAAGGCACTGAGAGTAAAAAAATGCCTCATATCTCTTTCAAATGGAATACTGAATGTCCCTGAGTTTTGTTCCTAAGTTCCTGTAGGATGTAAGATATTTCACTGAATTTCTGTATTAACCTACAACACAGGTTTTGGCCTGTAATCATGTCTGATAAACACAATCTGACATCCAGAGCTTAATCATGACAGGATTTGATTTATGGCAACTGTCTTTTCTACTTGATAAGCATCCATTTCACTCAGACCAAGACAACTTAGCAGACTTCAGGGTCAGTAAAATTTTCAACCTTTTTTTTTTTTTTTTTTCTCTCTCTCTCTCTCTCACACACACACATTTTCCCCTCTCCTTTTATTTTTCAAATTTGAAATAAAACTAACAATATGTTAGTTACAGACAGTCATAAAGAAAGCTCCCTAATCCCACTGCTTATCTACTTATAGAATCCTCCATTTTGGGCTTTCCAGGTGGCTCAGTGGTAAAGAATCCACCTGCCAAGGCAGAGGATGAAAGAGGAGGGTTTGATCCCCGAATTCAGAAAATTCCCTGGAAGAGGAAATGGCCCTAGTATTCTTGTCTGGAAAATTCCATCGACAGAGGAAACTAGTAGGCTATAGTCCATGGGTTCAGATAGGACAGAGCATGCACACATACATATATATACACACATTCTCAATTATTTCTGTGTTACAAACAGTATATTTTGTTTCTTGTGGTCTTTAATTTCCTTTTCTAGGTGAAACTTTTGTCTATGTATAAAGAAAATTATAGCTTACTTATTACCATTGTTTATTTTTCAGATACATCTTCATACTGGGTATTTAAAATAGCCAAAAACACTGAAATAATGACAGACACTAAGAATAAAAAAATAAAATTTTTGGTGTCAAATAATGCAAAATACATAAGAAAATTTAATTAAATAAGATCATACTACATGACTTATCTGTGAATGAATATTTATGATGACAAAATATACAAATCATCTTGGTCAATATCCCTTGGTCCCTTGGACCCTTTCTCTTAGCATGAGATTTATGTGATATGTATGGTGAGGACATGGAGAAGGAGCCAAATCTTTTATCTCCATATCTATGCCAAAATATGTACATGAAAATTAAAACTTAAAATAAGCATGTAATCATATTATTTTGAATATGGAAATACAAAGCAGAAGAAATAAGAGTTGGCTGTCCCCAATATAAAACAATTAAAAATTTAAAGGAATAGGAGGAAATTATCAGAAAAATTAACATTTTACATTATATAATGTTATATTTAAGTGAATAATAAAAGCTGTAAGGCAAAAAATGCCAAAGATTTGTAAAATGTGCAAATAAATGTTAAACTTTGAAAAAATCATATTTGTATAGGTGGGCATGAAACAATAAGACATGGCTAACAAAGTATCAATTTTCTCACATATTCAGACATTTTTATTTTGGAATGATAGGTGAGATTGGGGCCATCTATAAAGCACCATATATACAAATAATTGTGGGAAACATCAGTTTTCATTCCAATGCCAAAGAAAGGCAATGCCAACAAATGTTCAGACTACCACGCAATGACATTCATCTCACACACTAACAAAGTAATGCTCAAAATTCTTCAAGCCAGGCTTCAACAGTACATGAACTGTGAAATTCCATACGTTCAAGCTGAATTTAGAAAAAGCAGAGGAAACAGATCAAATTGCCAACATCTGCTGGATCACTGAAAAAGCAAGAAAATTCCAGAAAAACATCTACTTCTGTCTTATTTACTATGCCAAAGCCTTTGATTGTGTGGATCACAACAAACTTTGGAAAATTATTCAAGAAATGGGAATACCAGATCACCTTACCTGCCTTCTGAGAAATCTGTATGCAGGTCAAGAACAAACAGAACCAGACATGGAACGATGGATTGGTTCAAGATTGGGAAAGGAGTATGTCAACGTTATATACTGAAACCCTGCTTATTTAAATTATATTCAGAGAACATCATGTGAAATGCCTGGCTGGATGAAGCACAAGCTGAAATCAAGATTGCCAGAAGAAATATCAAAAACTTCAGATATGCAGATGACACCACCCTTATGGCAGGAATCAAAGAACTAAAAACCCTCCAGATGAAAGTGAAAGAGGAGAGTGAAAAAGCTGGCTTAAAATTCAACATTCAGAAAACTTAGATCATGGCATCTGGTCCCATCACTTCATGGCAAATAGATGGGGAAACAATGGAAACAGTGACAGACTTTATTTTCTTGGGCTCCAAAATCACTGCAGATAGTGATGGCATCTATGAAATTAAAAGATACTTGCTCCTTGTAAGAAAAGTTATGACCAACCTAGACAGTATACTAAAAAGCAGAGATGTTACTTTGCTAACAAAGGTCCATCTAGTCAAGCCTATGGTTTCTTCAGTAGTCATGTATGTGGGAGTTGACTATAAAAAAGGTGAATGAATGCCAAATAATTGATGCTTTTGAACTGTGGTGTTGGAGAAGACACTTGAGAGACTGCAAGGAGAGTCAATACTAAAGGAAATCAGTCCTGAGTATTCATTGGAAGGACTGATGTTGAAGCTGAAACTCCAATACTTTGGCCACCTGATGTGAAGAACTGACTCATTGAAAAAGACCCTGATTCTGGGAAAGATTTAAAGGAGGAGGAGAAGAGGGTGACAAAGGATGAGATAATTGGATGGCATCACACACTCGATGGACATGAGTTTCAGCAAGCTCTGGCCATTGGTGATGGGCAGGGAGGCCTGGCATGCTGCAGTCCATGGGGTCTCAAAGAGTCAGACATGACTGAGTAACTGAACTAAACTGAACTGATAAAGCACCATATATACAAAGAATTGTGTTGTTGGAGAAGACTCTTGAGAGTCTGTTGGACTGCAAGGATATCAAACCAATCAATCTTAAAGGAAATTAACCTTAAACATTCATTGGAAGGACTGATGCTTAGCTGAAGCTTCAATACATTGGACACTTGATTCAAAGAACAGATTCATTGGAAAAGATCCTGAGGTTGGGAAATATTGAAAGCAAAAAAGAAGGGGTGGCAGAGAATAAGATGATTAGATAGCATCACTGACTCAATCGACATGATTTTGTGCAAACTCTGGGACATAGTGCAAGGTAGGGGAACCTAGTGTGCTACAGTCCATAGGGGTCCCAAAGTTGGCCACCGCTTAGTGACTGAATAACAACAAAGAAACCACCATGGTCTATCATGGGGACCACTTCTGTTTTTGAATATCTGATTGTGTTCCCTCCGTACTTGTTCCCATACTCCAGGCTGCTATGCCTCATAAGCTACCTGTTCTAGATTTATGATATACAATCTAGAGAGTGGAGGTATATCCTGATGAAATTTTTGTAGAGAGGCATTCATCTTTCCTCTTAAAAGTGCCATTATCAAGTTCACAAGGTTTTGAATGACTTTGACCTAAATCAGTGATATATTTACAGGAAGAATTTAAAGTCCTTGTTTCTCTGAGTGTTCCTAACAGTGAGAGGGTCATTTCAGGACTATTTCTGACTCATTCTCTTTCTAATCCAACTCCTGAACAAAGTGACTATTTCTTTATCTCATATTTCTCATACATCTTATTACAATTTGTTTTTTAATATTTTATGCAATAAATCATTAACACCTTGGCAACAATCAAATCTGATAGAAAATATTAATCATAATCACATCCTTATGTTAATATTTTGATATAATCTTAGTCCAAGTTTTTCTTTTTCTCTTATTTTAGTTATTTGACACATTTTTTATGTATTCATATAGGCATTGAATTATATAATTTTTTGCAACTAAGCATACCTTCCTTTCTGTCCAATTTTGTATCTGGTGGTATCAAAACATGTGAGGAGTTTCAGATATATCTTATTAAGTATTTTGTCTTCTCCTATATTCTTATATCTGTAAACCTACAGAATCTTTGTTACATTTGTTCTTTAGTCACTAAGTCATGTCAGCCTCTTTTGAGACCCCATGGACTGTAGCCCACTAATCTCCTCTGTTCATGGGATTTCCCAGACAAGAATACTAGAGTGAGTTCCCATTTCCTTCTCCAGGTGATCTTCCCAACTCAGGAATTGAACTCATGCCTCCTGCATTGGTAGGCAAGTTCTCTACTACTGAGCCACCACGGAAGTCCTCATCTTTGTTTCCCTATATGATGGCATTAGAGGGATTTACAATTATAGGAGCAATGTTTGATTGTTTTCCTCTACTCTTTTGGTTTTAATAGAGCTTCTAACGATAGCTATCAAAAAAGTATGTTTGTGCACCATCCTTTCATTTGATAGTCCATATTTATCCACTTAGCACCTTCTCCAAGATATAAATCTGTTTCCTCCAATGACACTAATATATTCTTTTTAAAATTGCTTCAAGATTTTCACCTCTTGATACCAAAGATATATAGAGAGTTCTACACATCAAACTATTGCTATTTCATCCCATTACCTCCTTTTTTCCTCTACTGAATCCTATTTAAGACACTGTGATTCATAGTTCAGAAAAACAATTTTGTTGCTGCCAACTACTAGTAAAACAGGTTGAACTGCAAAGATAGATTGCATGAATCACAGATGTTACCCAACCCCCAAATTTACTGATATAAAAGATGGTGCAACATTCAAAACACAGACAAAATATTGTTTTCCGTGAGAAGTGGGAAGCTTATGAGAACTGCCAAATTTGTCTCTTTTTGTTTTGTTTTGCTTTTTCCTTTGCTTCAGGGTGAATTTTGGCTTTAGAATAACAGTAATGCATTGGTCACAAAGAGAGACTTTTTAATGTTAAAACATCTGCATTTTATATTCCTTAAATCATATAAGTTATCTGAGCATTCCTCTTTCTCTATCCAGCCATATCTTATGAACCCATAAATGCTATGTTGTTTATTTATAATATGAAGATATCAGCTATGTCAAGATAAAGTACTTTTGTAGACAGAGTACTTTCCACTACTAAATACCATTAGCGAGTTTGCAGGGAGAAGGCAATGGCAACCCACTCCAGTACTCTTGCCTGGAAAATCCCATGGGTGGAGGAGCCTGGTAGGCTGCAGTCCGTGGGGTCACTAGAAGTTGGACACGACTGAGCGACTTTTCTTTCACTTTTCACTTTCATGCACTGGAGAAGGCAATGGCAACCCACTCCAGTGTTCTTGCCTGGAGAATCCCAGGGACGGGGGAGCCTGGTGGGATGCTGTCTATGGTGTCGCACAGAGTTGGACACGACTGAAGCGACTTAGCAGCAGCAGCAGCGTGTTTGCATGCAGGTAAGGTTCAAATCATTAAAATATTGCTCCAAGGTCTTTTTTCCTGTCTTCACTGGCAGGAGGCAATAGGTTCAGAACAGCTGCTTTATGCACTTTAATCCTCACTGGCCTTTTATTTTCCTTAGTGCAATGGGATTTTGAAAATATTTTTAAATACTCAGAATACTGATATAAAGTTAGTCTAGTTCTTGGTCTGTCTTTCATTCATTAAATACCAAATATGGACTTTTGTTTAAGAGGAAATGCATACTCATGAATATATGAACTCCGCTCTGGATTTAAATTCTGTCTCTGACACTGACTACTTAACAGAAAATTTGGGCAATTTGTTAATTTCTCTTACTTTGTGTGTATGTTAGTTGCTGTCATCTCCGATTCATTGTGACCCCATGGAATGTAGCCCACAAAGCTGCTTCTGTCCATGGAATATTCCAGGCAATAATACTGGAGTGGATTCCCATTCCCTTCTTCAGGGGATCCTCCCAACTTATTGATCGAACCTGGGTATGATCAAACCCCATTGCAGGCAAATTCTTTATCGTCTGAGCCACCAGGGAAGCCCTTATCTTACTTTAGTTCCCTCATTTATCAGTTGGGGTATTAGTGCCAACTAACACATGGGAAATAGATGGGGAAACAGTGGAAACAGTGTCAGACTTTATTTTTTGGGCTCCAAAATCACTGCAGATGGTGACTGCAGCCATGAAATTAAAAGACACTTACTCCTTGGAAGAAAAGTTATGACCAACCTAGATAGCACATTCAAAAGCAGACATTACTTTGCCAACTAAGGTCTGTCTAGTCAAGGCTATGGCTTTTCCAGTAGTCATGTATGGATGTGAGAGTTGGACTGTGAAGAAGGCTGAGTGCCAAAGAACTGATGCATTTGAACTGTGGTGTTGGAGAAGACTCATGAGAGTCCCTTGGACCGCAAGGAGATCCAACCAGTCCATCCTAAAGGAGATCAGTCCTGGGTGTTCATTGAAAAGACTGATGCTGAGGCTGAAACTCCAATACTTTGGCCACCTCATGCAAAGAGTTGACTCATTGGAAAAGACTTTGATGCTGGGAGGGATTGGGGGAAGGAGGAGAAGGGGACGACAGAGGATGAGATGGCTGGATGGCATCACGGACTCAATGGACGTGACTCTGAGTGAACTCTGGGAGTTGGTGATGGACAGGGAGGCCTGGTGTGCTTCGATTCATGTGGTCGCAAAGAGTCGGACACAACTGAGCGACTGAACTGAACTGAACTGAAATGAACATATGAGGTCATACTTCCCTGGTGGCTCAGATGGTAAAAGCGTCTGCCTACAATGCCTAGGTTCGATCCCTGGGTCTGGAAGATCCCCTGGAGAAGGAAATGGCAGCCCACTCCAATATTCTTGCCTGGAGAATCCCATGGATGGAGGAGTCTGGTGGGCTTCTGTCCATGGGGTCACAAAGAGTCAGACACCACTTTGTGATTTCACTTTTGAAAGGTTGTTGTTGAATTACGATGCGGGATTCTTGGCCCCCGGAGGAGAAGAATTCAATCCAGGGCCAGAGACGAGGCTTGATCGCTCAGAGCTTTTGTGTAACAAAGTTTTATTAAAGTATAAAGGAGATAGAGAAAGCTTCTGACATAGGCATCAGAAGGGGGCAGAAAGAGTACCCCCTTGTTAGTGTTAGCAATGAAGTTATATACTCTCCAGTAAATCAAAAGAATGTCTGGAGATTGTAAAGACCTCATCAGACCTACTCCCATAATTTACATTTTAAGATAACAGAATTAGCCAGAAGTTTTAATCCAGAGACTGTCCTCAGGCAGAATACATTGTTGTTATATAATCCTAAGGAATGTAGAGAAGGAAAAAAAAGTTTGTCCTTTCTTCCTCCTTGAGAATTCCAGACCCCTCTCTCCTTGGGGATCCCTAGACTTCTTATCAACCTGCCTAGGAAATCACTCTTTCACTTTCACTTTCTTAATTCATGAGGTCAGTGTGAATAGTAAATGAAACAATGTAAATAAGGTCCTTAGGAGTTGTACCATTCATTTAATTTTCATGAATGTCAGCTCTCACTAGTTGTTATACCCCAGTGATGTACACCATCTTGTGTTCAAATTTAAATAACTGCACCCATTTCTTGGATGATGTTTATTTTCAAACCCTTCATTTGCTCTCAGGTTTGCATTTTGGTTACTCTTATGATAAATTCTGGTCTATTTTTCATGTTTTTATTTCTTCAGAGAACCGTAGGTTTATCCCCAAGTGTACATCATTTGGATCCAACCAACCCTTTGGATGACAACACCAAACCCAAGTCTTAAGCCAAAATTAAAGCACTGAGCTTGATCATTGGATAAATATATTCTATAATAGAAAATGTTTTTACCCCTTAACAGTAGATTTACATTTCTCCTTATATTGCTAGGAGAAATAACAAGCAGTTCAGCTTTACATTTAGAAACTAAACTTCTTTCAAATTGCATATTCATTTTGGAAGATTGCCAATCTATATTGCAGATAGGCACTAAATTAATTCATTTGTGTCCTGATTCAGCAGTGTTTGCTCAGACAAAATTTCTGCCTGAAGTTCCATTGACTCTGAGGTCAATAAAGTCTTTGCATACATAAATCCTGATGAGTCAGGCCTTGAATAAGTATCTTGCAATTTCTTTCAATTCCTGCTAACAGATAGCCCAAAGTATCTTGTGAAGGATTTCAACTGACTTTTTGAGGACAAGCATCATGCCCTGAGCAGAACACTTGAAATTAAACAAAATGGACATACTATTCTTTCAAAATACTTTTTTTCAATTATTAAATTTTAAATAGTATGTATTGTATATCTGTCAGTAGAAGGACTGGTTTCATCTGTACAAGAAGGAATAACACTGAAAAAACAGAGAGTGAAAAAGCAAGACATTATGGTTCAAGAAAATGAGAATGGTCTGGAACGTTTTGAAAAGAATGATCATTGTACAGTTTGTCTGACTAGAAAATACCCAGTGGAATTGGAATGGTAGCTGCCAGGGGCAGACATCATATTTCCGTACACAAAAGTTGGTGAAGAAGTTGTAGTGGTTGTACCTTCACTTACTGTTACTCTGGTGGTACAGTGTGAAATGCCACATGCTTGTAAGTTCTGAGATTTTTTTTTCTGAAAAGGATACCAAATTGCTATGATTTATTCAGTAATTCTGGATAAGTACTTTGGTATTATGTAGGAACTTGGATGATCCTTTCAGTTTTATTCAGTACCGTTATTTTTAGAGATCCATGTACATTTCATATCATCAGCAGTAATGTAGCAGATAGGTGAATTTCTGTTTTAGAGAGGATTGCCAGGTATTATACTCTCACAGGTTCTTAGGAAATTTTGTGGAATGTTTAAGAGTTACTGAAATTCATTTATGGAATATTTTCATGGAGAAGGAAATGGCAACCCACTCCAGTGTTCTTGCCTAGAGAATCCCAGGGATGGGGAGCCTGGTGGGCTGCCGTCTATGGGGTCGCACAGAGTCGGACACAACTGAAGTGACTTAGCTTAGCTTAGCTTATTTATAAATAAATAACAATATAAATTAATAAATTGTAAATAAGAAGAGGTGACAAGAATACACAGAAGAACTATACAAAAGTGATCTTTAATGACCTGGATAACTACAATGTTGTGATCACTCACCTAGAGCCAGACAACCTGGAGTGTGAAATCGAGTGGGTCTCAGGAAACATCACTATGAACAAAAAACAAAGCCTACAAAGATCTGTATAGTCAAAGCTATGTTTTTTTCCTACAGTCATGTATGGATGTGAGCTAGACAGTAAAAAAGGCTGAGTGCTGAAGAATTGATACCTTTGAACTGTGGTGCTGGAAAAGACTCTTGAGACTCCCTTGGACAGCAAGGAGATCAAACCAATTAATCCTGAAAGAAACCAACCCTGAATATGCATTGGAGGGACTGATGCTGAAGCTGAAGCTCTGATACTTCAGCCACCTGATGCAAAGAGCTGACTCTTTGGAAAAGACTCTGATGCTGGGAAAGATTGAAGACAGAAGAAGAAGGGGATGACAGAGGATGAGATGATTGGATGCCATCACAGACTCAATGGACATGAGTTTGAGCAAGTTCCCAGAGACGGTAAAGGAAGGAAAGCCTGACGTGCTTCATTCTATGCGATAGCAAAAAGTTGGACATGACTGAGTGACTGAAAAACAAAATAATATTGGGTGAATTTAATTAAAAACAACTCATATGGAAGCATTCTTCCACTATTGATATTTGCATTTTAAACATCATGTTTGTGTGTGTGTGTGTGTGTGTGTAATGAAATTCCTTTATGGTTTCTCCAGTGGTCATGTACGGATGTGAGAGTTGGACTGTGAAGAAAGCTGAGCGCCAAAGAATTAATGCTTTTGAACTGTGGTGCTGAAGAAGACTCTTGCAAGTTCCTTGGACTGCAAGGATATCCAACCAGTCCATCCTAAAGGAGATCAATCTTGGGTGTTCTTTGGAAGAACTGATGCTGAGGCTGAAACTCCAATACTTTGGCCACCTCATGTGAAGAATTGACTCATTGGAAAAGACCCTGATGCTGGGAGGGATTGAGGGAAGGAGGAGAAGGCGACGATAGAGGATGAGATGGCTGGATGGCATCACTGAGTCGATGGATGTGAGTCTGAGTGAACTCTGGGAGTTGGTGATGGACAGGGAGGCCTGGCATGCTGCAATTCATGGGGTTGCAAAGAGTTGGACACAAATGAGTGACTGAACTGAACTGAATGATTCCTTTCAACTTTCTGGGATATATCCTAAGAATTTTACCAATCACTGATATACCAATCAGAGAGCAGGAAGGAATTGATTCTACATTAAAATATCATCTAATGAGGATTTTGGAGAAGGAAATGGAAACCCACTCATGTGTTCTTTCCTGGAAATCCCATGGACAGAGGAAGGTGATGGGTCACAAAGGGTCGGACACAACTTAAAGTAAACAACAACTACAATGAGGATTTAATTACACAAAGACTATTTATAAAAGTATAGTTGGTGAACAGGAGACTGTATCAGTTAAATTTTGTTGTGAAACAAAGCTCTCCAAGATTGTGTCTTAAACCAATATAAGCCACATATATAGCTTGAAATTCTGTGTTTTGGCATTTTGAGTGGAGTCGGCTCAGTGTAAGTTTCTTTTGACTTTAGCAGGTCTCACTCAGCCATCTATAGTCAGCTTCCAGGGCCTGCTAGGCAGCTGGCAGGCAGTTAGCCAGTACAGGATGCCTCAGCATAGCTCAACTCTGATCATGGGACCTCTCATTCACTAGTAGACAACTTTGAGCCTTTCTCATGCCTGGACAGGGCTACAAGACACATAGCAAAAGCATGTGTGGCACTTGAGAACTAAACTCAGAATTGGTCCATCGTCACTTTATACATTTTTGTACAAAGCACTTTAAGATTTATTGCCATGGAAACAGCTCATTGATTTTTCTTTAAACTTTTATGTTCTCTTAAATGACTCAGAGGGAAGCTTCCCTTATCCAGAGGCTGTGCCAGAGTTCATGGCCGTAGACCTGAATAGGTCAAGAATTTCTCAATCATAAAAACTAACAGTTTATAAAACACTAACAGGTAACTGGGAAAGTTCTAAAATTCAAAAAAAAAATGGGATAAGAAAAGCAGAATTAAAAAAAAGAAATAAATTAGTAAAACTAGAATATAATGCAATGAAAATTTACTTGTATTTACTTGTATCACTAAGTAATAGCAATAGGCATAAGGAAGAAAACAACCTCAGATTAAAAATAAAACTGTCAAAGACAGAACAATATGAGAAAAATGGAATTTTGCAGCTGTAGTGAGTAGATTTTCTAGAACATAGGATCAAATGACAGAGATTAAATGTTTGGGAAAAAATAAGACCTCTAGATTATCGATCAAAATTGACAATTTAACAACTGCATAAGATGTATTATAGAAAGAGAAAAATATAAAAATTGAAGAGAAGAAACTCATCACTGAAATTCTATCCTGTTTTCTAGAATTACAAAGTTTTCAAATAAAGAGGACACAGTTATTGCCTGACACAGTGAATTATAAAGACTCTTTGCCAAAAACCACTGTGAAAATTCTGTAATAACAAAGATAAACAATAGATTCTAGAAACATTCAGTAATAAACCACAAGAGAAAGTAAATAAAAAGATACCTTGAAAAATGAGAATTAGGCTATATTAGACTTTATAACATGCATCAGAGTTGAATATCTATGCTGTTCTATTGTTAGCTACATGAGATTGGCAGCTTTTTTGATTGTTTCACTACTAAATTCAAAATAATTCACACCTTTTCTGAAGTAACATATGCCATTAGTAAATATTTATTCAAAATGCTTAATGTTTGGAATGGATTTGGTAATAGGCATGTAGTGCAGGTGTAAGAATCATTCTAACAGGATGTATGAAAGATCGTATTTTCTGTTTATTTATTTTGGACATGCCATGTAACATGTGGAATCTTAATTCCTGGGCCAAGGATTGAACCCGCTCCCTCTGCTATGGAAGCTGAAGTCTTAACCACGGGGCCTCTGGGAAGTCTTAAGACTGTATTTTCAAAGATTGTCTGTACTTCTGCTCCCATTCATGATGCTCTTGGTCATTATAATCTTACTATTCCTGCACTAAATGTTGGAATCTATCATTTTACTCTCTTGAATCTATTCAGTCTTTGAGAGTACTTTAACCAATATAATCCAATAGAAGTATCATCCAGGGATAATTCTTAACTAATCAGAGTTTCTGCATCCTGCTCCTTAAAACTCAGGAGTCATACAATAAGAGTTTATAATATGTATGAAAGGTTATATACAGGTTATCTGTTAAACAGTCTCTAAGGAATTCTCAGCTAAGAACCAGCCAAGTGAATGAACCACCAGGGAAGATGTCTGATGGCCATAAAAAGAATATAAAATATTTGGCAATGACATTGGTACCAGACAGTTTGCAGAAGTAAGAATGACCTTAGGGAAACTGATGAAAGATAAAAGGACAGGGAGATGGGAGGCTGGGGTGGTAGAAATCTTATCAAAACAAATGCCTATGATAAGATAAAAAAAAGAATGCTTAACTTTATGAGCCTATATTAACTTCAAGAAGTTGTTCGGGTGAACTGATTTCTTGTAGCAGTGTCTAAAAAGATGCACATAGAGATAAACTGAAAGCAAAATATTTTAGACAATTTCAATATTTTAGACAATTTTATTGTACAATACAGAAAGACTTGGAGAACTTTTCCATTAGCCTAGATGTTCTTAAGGTAAAAAATGAAATGAGATGAGGACTCAGATTCAGGATTTATAAGTAAAAATTTTCCTCAGAGTAATTTTGAAATGAAGTACCTAGCTGTGAGTATTTTAACTAAGGTCCCAAAAGGATATAACATGATTCCTTGTAAACTTTTACTAGATAGATTTTCTTTTGAAACTAGTAAAAGCATAAAAAAAGAAAAGATAATAGTAGTGTTTGCTTAAACCTGAAAATAACATGACATTATAAACCAATTATATGTCAGTAAAAACTAAAAATTAAATAAAAAAAAATTTTTTTTTAAAAAAGGAAGACTCCATGGGAATTGTTGCTGCTGCTGTTTTTCAGTCCCTAAATTGTGTCCAACTCTTTGCAACCCCCTTGGACTACAGCACACCAGGTTCCTCTGCCCTTCACTATCTCCCAGAGTTTGCTCAAATTCATGTCCATTGTGTCTGTGATGTTATCTAAACATCACATCCTCTGCCACTGCCTTTTCCTTTTGTCTTAACTCTTTCCCAGCATCAGGGTCTTTTCTGTGTGTTAGCTCTTCACAACAGGTGGCCAAAGTATTGGAGCTTCAGCTTCAGCTTCAGCTTCAGCATCAGTTCTTCCAATGAATATTCAGGGTTGGTTTCCTTTAGGATTAACTGACTTGATCTCCATTCAGTCCAAGGGGCTCTAAAGAGTCTTCTTCAGCACCACAATTCTAAAACATCAATTCTTGGACCCTTAGCTCTCTTTATGGTCCAACTCTCACATCTAACACTTTCCTTGTGTACCTGGTAAAGACTGATTGCTGTTGTTACTGATCCTGATAATCATATCTGAGGTCTATTTGTTTGATGGTGTTCTTAAAATAATATTACTAACAAACCTCATGCCTGCTATAAAAAAAAAAAGAATAGTAAGGGCATACACATGTCTTATATGGCCTTTGATACATAAAGTGACTTCTGAATCATTTTAAAGACGTGCCTAATATACTCTCCAGGTCTTCTAATTGGTTTCTAAAAATCTTAAAGAGGCTGTCCTGTGGCACCATGCTTCATAGCCCAATGTATGAAGGACTCATGTTATAAAGATTTAGGGGGCTTGACTGTTTGTTTCATAGAGTGAACTACCAATTCTCTTGTACTGCCAGAAGTGCCAGCAGTATGTACTGGAAAGTGTAAGGGTGGTCAATGTCAAAAGTAAACTTAGGATTCACAACCTCTTGCAAGTAAGAAGAAAGCTGAGAAAGATAGCTAGCTAAAAGTATAGGGTTTTTTGTTTATTTTTAATTGAAAGAAAGAGTCATTAAGAGTGCAGGATAAGTGCTCATGAAGAAAACTCCCACAAAGCAGGACTAATCTCTCTTCAAGAATCTAGAAATTTATATGAGCTAGATTTCAGGATTTATATGAAAAGTGACAATCTAGACTTTTTTCATCCTCTACCCCCACTAAAGGAAATATTCCTTGAAGTTATTCTCTCTTTGTACTACCACGTATGTTGGAGGGGGTGAGATTTTTACTTTCCCTTTTGTGAACTGATTTTTAGATTAAAAAAATAACCATACTTGAGTGAAACTTCACTCTGAACAGGGTCTGATTTAAATTTCAAGATTCTGGACATCTGGTTGATGCCCTAATAGCTTCTTAATCTGATTGTGGTACTATAACAAAATCACAGATTGAGTGGAATATAAGCAATAAACATTTATTTCTTTCAAGTTCTGGAATCTTGGAAGTCCAAGGTCAAGGCACCAGTAAATTTGGTTTCCAATAATGACTCATTTCTTGGTTTATAGATGACCATCTGTTTGATGTGTCTTCAGATGGCAGAAAGGGCTAAGGATCTCTGCAGAGTTCCCTTTATAAAAGCACTAATCCTATTTATGAGGAGTCCACCTTCTTGACCTAATTATCTCCCAAAGATTCCACTACGAAAGCCATCATATTGGGCACTAGGTTTCAAAATACGAATTTTAGGAAAACACACACATTCGACCAAAGCATACAGGATGAAAGTTTAAGTCTTAGGAAATGGGATAGGAGTATATTGTATAAGAAAATATTCAGAATTGTACTCTGAAAGTAGACTGTGGAAGACAATATTTTCTAAAGATCCTTATCACAAGGTTTTCAATGTGTCAAGAGATGGATTGTCTGTCTCTAGCTTTTTGAATTTGTCTGGGGCCTACAAATGTTTAAAAAACATCTGCTGTGTGAACACTTTAAAGACATAGGAGTTGCCATTTCCTTCCATGTTGTGAGCCATGCTATGAGAAGCCCAAGGTGTATAGAGAGACTTATGTAGACATTTGGTTCGACAGTCCCTTTGTTTCTCCTCAGTATCAACTAGTATCAACTGGGAGACAAGTCAATGAGCCATTTTGGATGTTGCAGCAGAATCAATTTTTTTTATGGTTTTGGAGACATATATTCAAGAAATAAAACAACAAGAAATAAAGTTTTTAGAAAAGGAATCAGTCAAACTATGGAAAATCTAATAACTTTGATAATAGTTCTTCATGTATCATATTTCATAGAATAAAATGGAAGCTTTTTTATTATGGTAATGGCATGATCAACACTGCATTTGTGGAAAACAATACTATGAGTATACACGTGATGGAGAATCTCTTAAGTCTTAATAAGAAATTTGTTGTTCAGTTGCTCAGTCGTGTCCAACTCTTTGCGACCCCATGGACTGCAGTACGCTAGGCTTCCCTGTCCTTCATCATCTCCCAGAGCTTGCTCAGACTCATGTCCATTGAGTCAGTGATGCCATCCTTCCAACTATCTCATCCTCTGTTGTCCCCTTCTCCTGCCTGCAATCTTTCCAGATCAGGGTCTTTCCTAATAAACTGGCTCTTTACATTTCCCTGGTGGCTCAGTGGGGAAATGCCTCCATTTCTAAGTATGGATTGTAGTCAAACATCATGATTTTGCTTTGTTTTCCTTTTTACAAAAGTATAATGTGAACATATATCTTCACATTTGTGTATATGCAGAAATCTATTATTAATTATATAATTAATAAAATATTCCATAGTACTAAGGGTTTATGCTGGTACCCTCATTCACATTTTTAAACTGCTAGTTAGCATGTCTATCACTAATTTCTCAAATAAAATAGATGGTGATATTTTATTTGACTATTCAACATTTTCCAAGAATCAGAAACTCATCCTAGGACACATATCTTGTTTCAGTTTTTCAAGTGTATTTTTAAGAGCATGCTCACATATTAAAAGTAAAGATATAAGAAATTCTGTTTAACTACAAACACTAAGTTTTATTATCAGGAAGTTGTTTCAAAATATATAGAAAGCTTTCAGACAGAAACTTTGAAAAAAACATAAAAGTTTTGTCCTGCTTTTTTAGTTAAATCATGATAATTTGGTTCAGAAAATATAAAAAAACACATTTACAATTATCAGTGGAGTAGAAAATGGCAACCCACTCCAGTGTTCTTGCCTGGAGAATCCCATTGACAGAGGAGCCTGGTGGACTACAGTCCATGGGGTAGCAAAGAGTAGGACTCAACTGAGCAATTGAACACACACACACATACACAATTATCAGATTATTTCTCTTTCTATTTTATTAATGCTCAAATTACTTTGGCCAGCATAGTAATCCCTATATTCTAAATAGGACAATTATTCTGCATGCAATTTAATTACTGCTATGTTCTAAAGACTCTGATCTCTCACTCGATGGACATGAGTTTGAGTGAACTCCAAGAGTTGGTGATGGACAGGGAGGCCTGGCATGCTGCAATTCATGGAGTGGCAAAGAGTTGGACACGACTGAGTGACTGAACTGAACTGATGTCCATTAAAAGAGTTATGTTGAAAGAAAATATATTTTAATATTTTTCATTTTTCTTCCATAATCATCTTGGTACATTTTTCTAGTCCCCATTAGCATCAAAACATTGAATATGCTTGTCCCAGTAGAAAATGTTAAACTTAGACCAACACAATAATATTTAGTTATTTCAGGAAATGAGAATTTCAAAATACTTCAGATATTTTATGCACAAGTTTCAAAAACTACTAGGAGTAAATATCTGATGTTTGTAAATCTCACTTTTGAGCAAAATTAACATTCCTTTTTGTTCTTATTGTTGCCTAGTTTGATATGTTTTAAAACATTCAAATCTCTAATGGTCTTAAAATGATTTTGCTGAATATTTAGATAAATACTGCAGAATGCATTATTACTTTAACAGCCGTTAATCAGCATGAGAAAATATTACTTTTACTCAAAAATATGTCACTTCTTGCTTTTTTCATGCCTTTATCACATACTCAACTTATAAAATTATTTCAATGTTTCTAAATTAACTAGTCTATTAACATACATTTTTTTTCTTGTGTCAGAATTGTCCTTTTTCTCCTTACTGTGTCTCTGTACATGTAAACATATATCAGTGTTATTCACATTTTTAAACTGATTTTAATAAATATTGCTTGTTTTGCTTACTTTTTTTAAAAAGTAGATTTTATTTTTAGAGCAGTTTGAGATTCACATCAAAGTTGAGTGGAAGATACACAGAGTTCCTATATATCTCTGGCTCACCCCTACATACAGCCCCCAGCCATCAACATCTGACTTAAAGGTGTACATTTGTTGGAACTGATGAATCTATCAGTACACTGAAATATCATTATCACAAAAAGTCTAATACTGCAGAGTTCACTATCAATATCGTACATTCTCCAGGTTTTGATAAATATTTAACTGCATATATCTACAATTATAGTATCACCCAGAATGGTTTCACTACCCTAAAAATTCTCTACTGTGCCTGTTCACCACCCAGCCTGCTGCTGGAATCCACTGATCTTTTACTGTTTGCATGTGTGTGTGTTCTTAGTCGCTCAGTTGTGCCCAACTCTTGCGACCCCATACACTGTAGCCTGCCAGGCTCCTCTGTCAATGGGCTTCTCCAGGCAAGGATGCTATAGTGGGTTGACATTTCCAGCTCCAGGGGATCTTCCCAGATCAGGAATTGAACCCAGGTCTCCTGCATTTCAGGCAGACTCCTTACTGACTGAGCTAAGAGGGAAGTCCTACTGTTTGCATAGTTTTTCCTTTTCCAGAAAGTCATATGGTTGGAATCACAAAGTATAATACTCTTAAAATTGGCTTCTTTTACTTAGTGATATACATTTAAAGTTCTTCCATGTCTTTTCAAAGGTTAATAGCTCATTTCTTTTTTATATTCAATAATATTCCATTGTCTTATTCAAATTTGTATACTGAAAGGCATCTTGATTGCTTCTAAGTTTTGACAAATATGAATAAATCCACTATAAACATCAGTGTGCAGATTTTCCTGTGGATATATGCTTTCAGCTATTATGAATAAGTGCTGAAGAACAGAATGCTGAATAATATGGTTAAAATATGTTTAGTTTTTTAAAGAAACCTCCAAAATATCCTCTAAAGTGGCTGTACCATTTTGCATTCCCACCAGCAATGTGTAAGTGTTCTTGTTGTCCCTCAGCCTCACCAGCATTCTAATGTTTTCAATGTTCCAGAGTTTGGCTATTCTAATAGGTGCATAGTGGTATCTCACTGTTTTAATTGGCAGTTCTCTAACAACATATGATGTAGAACATCTTTTCACATGCTTATTTTTCATCTGTATATCTTCTCTGGTGAGGTGTCTATTAAGATCTTTGACCCATTTATTAACTGGGTTGTTCATTTTCTTATTGCTGACCTTTAAGAGTTCTTTGTACGTTTTGGATAATGCTACTTTATCACATAACTCTATTGCAGATATTGTCTTCCTTTCTATGATTTGTCTTCTCAGTATAACAGAAAGTATTGATATTATAATGCTATATTGATATTATAATGTTAACTGTATATAACACTGTATTCCACTTCAAAATTAATGAATAGAAATGATGAAAATTGTTTCAGAAAGCCAACTGTTAAAGCCTTTTCCATTGGCTAGAAATCTTGTCATTCATAACACATTTACTGAGTTTCCCCAGTCTCTTTGAAAAAAAAAAAAATAGAACTAATATATCATGAGGCTTACTCATTATTTTTTTCAGGAAAGTCCCACCAGGATCCATGGATAGCTTTCTCCAATATATGATTTCAAACCATTGTAATAAATTGAACATGACATGCTTTCATTGTTCTGTGAGAAATCACTCTATGAAAATTGGGCCAGTTTTCTGTTGAATGCCAATTCTAAATAACACAGAAGGCCCTGCTCATTTAATCTTCTGCAAATGGATAACGAAATTTTGATTGATTCTTATCACTACCTATCACTTTTCCTTTAGAGAGGTTGTGAGAAGGCCAGACTACATACAAATCCTGTAGTTGGTGGGTGGTTACTGGCAAATTCTTCATATCTACCCCATAAACTGTTGGAACAGGACTAAGCATGCACACACAGCACATCCATAATGAATGCCAGTATGTTCAGCCATGTCCAATTCTTTGCCACCCTATAGATTGTAGCCCACCAGGATTTCCCAGGCAAGAATACTGGAGTCAGTTGCCATTTCCTTCTCCAGCAGTCGAACCCAAGTCTCCTGCATTGCAGGTGGATTCTTTACCTCTCAGCAACCAGGGAGGCTGGTAAAAGAAAGAAGTTAGTGGGAAGGGACACATTTTTTTTTATATTATTACACAGAGACAAGAGTACTCATTTTCATGAGCCAGAATATAAGTGGGCTTTCCTGGTGGCTCAGACCATGAAAAATTCATACATTATCACTATTAATGCACCATCTTTCCATTCACTTTTTTTAGTGTATATTTGTCTCAGAGTTGAATAGATAAATTGCATTTATCAAGTGGCAGTGATTAAGACAGGTAATTTTTCATTTCAATTTTCTAAATGTTTAGTTGAACAAAAGTGTTCATAAAGGTATAGTATGATCCAGTTACTACTGCAAAACAAAGACCTATCTTAAAGGGATTGACTACAATTTGGAAATAAATTCAGATGCTGCCAAAATCCAGCTAAATACTTTCTTTTATGATTTAAAATATCATGGCAATTCCATAAAATCATTCTGTATAAACTAATTTATAGTTTTATAGTTAAATTAAAAGGTAATTTAACTATAAAAGCAAAATGATTTAGAAAATAAGTTCAGAAAACTATTCAGAGCACAAATTTTAATTACCAACACAGAATCAGATCAGGGATGTGTGTGCTTTCTGCTTTAGTTGGTATTTGATACATAACCAGCAGAAGGTGATGTCAAATAGTTTAAGTTAACAATTTGCTTGAGCCCAATACCAAGAATTTAAGATGGTAGTTAATATAATAAGGACATCAGAGACAATTGTTTTTCTCTATCAAAAGTCTAAAGGCTCAATGAAGGATACCCAGAAGGAATAAAAGTTGTTACACAGTGTTAGATCTCGGATTAGATATAATTCTTTCTCTGGCTTATTTTTCTCACTTGACACATAAGAAAAAAACTAAGAGTTATGAATAAATTATACAAACTTAAAGTTCAAATAATTACCAAGCACTTAATTTGTAAGAATCACTGATTATTTAATAAACACCCTACCTAAAAGATTGTTTTAGACATATTTTAATATGTATTCATAAGACATGGTATCAGTACTCCACCCATTGTACTTTTATTTTTTTGGCATATAATACTTTCCCTTGTCTACAGTGATTTATCACCATCATGTCAAAATGAAATATAACTTTTTCAAATGGAAAGCTTAGCAAATAATCAAGAACTGTCCACTTTTTGTGAGAAATCATTTATTTCTGAAACTCCTTCTTCACAGGACAATAGCTGTTCAGCAGGGTAGGACTTTCACAGAATAGCAATTTTACTATATTATCTTTCAGTGCTCAACCTCATTGGTCTCTAATATACAGATGTCTTCTCCTTTAAAATACAGAATATATGTAAATACTTAACTGGAGTGTCTGATCTCTAATAGAATAACAAATAAAATTGGATAATTTGAATCTTTTGATTCAATGCATTGAATTTAATCACTGAACCTCAGGGGTTGTTGAATTTATTTAATTGTTTAAATTAAAGATTTAACAGTCAAACATATCAGAAAGATCCTTATTTCTTTTAGCTCTGCATGTCAGTTAGACTGTAGAACATAAGCCATTAGACATGTATGTGCCTTTTTTTTTCTTTTTTTAATATAAATATATTTATTTTAATTGGAGATTAATTACTTTACTATATTGTATTGGTTTTGCCATACATCAGCATGAATATGCCACAGGTATACATGTGTTCCCCATTCTGACCCCCCTTCCTCCTCCCTCCCCATACCTTCCTTCTGGTATTTATGTATGTGTTTGTTAGAACATCCCCATGGAAAAGAAATGCAAAAAAGAAAAATGGCTGTCTGGGGAGGCCTTACAAATAGCTGTGAAAAGAAGAGAAGCGAGAAGCCAAGGAGAAAAGGAAAGATATAAGCATCTGAATACAGAGTTCCAAAGAATAGCAAGAAGAGATAAGAAAGCCTTCTTCAGCAATCAATGCAAAGAAATAGAGGAAAACAACAGAATGGGAAAAACTAGAGATCTCTTCAAGAAAATTAGAGATACCAAGGGAACATTTCATGCAAAAATGGGCTCAATAAAGGACAGAAATGATATGGACCAAATAGAAGCAGAAGATATTAAGAAAAGGTGGCAAGAATACACAGAACAACTGTACAAAAAAGATCTTCATGACCCAAGTAATCACGATGGTGTGATCACTCATCTAGAGCCATACATCCTGGAATGTGAAGTCAAGTGGGCCTTAGAAAGCATCACCACGAACAAAGCTAGTGGAGGTGATGGAATTCCAGTTGAGCTATTTCAAATCCTGAAAGATGATGCTGTGAAAATGCTGCACTCAATATGCCAGCAAATTTGTAAAACTCAGCAGTGGCCACAGGACTGGAAAAGGTCAGTTTTCATTCCAATCCCAAAGAAAGGCAATGCCAAAGAATGCTCAAACTACCACACAATTGCACTCATCTCACATGCTAGTAAAGTAATGCTCAAAATTCCACAAGCCAGGTTCAACAATAGGTGAACCGTGAACTTCCTGATGTTCAAGCTGGTTTTAGAAAAGGCAGAGGAACCAGAGATCAAATTGCCAACATCCTCTGGATCATTGAAAAAGCAAGAGAGTTCCAGAAAAACATCTACTTCTGCTTTATTGACTATGCCAAAGCCTTTGACTGTGTGGATCACAATAATCTGTGGAAAATTCTGAAGGAGATAGGAATACTGGACCCCCTGACCTGCCTCTTGAGAAATCTGCATGCAGGTCAGGAAGCAACAGTTAGAACTGGACATGGAACAACAGACTGGTTCCAAATAGAAAAAGGAGTGTGTCAAGGCTGTATATTGTCACCCTGCTTATTTAACTTATATGCAGAGTACATCATGAGAAACTCTGGACTGGAAGAAACACAAGCTGGAATCAAGACTGCTGGGAGAAATATCAATAACTTCAGATATGCAGATGATACCACCCTTATGGGAGAAAGTGAAGAGGAGCTAAAAAGCCTCTTGATGAAAGTGAAAGAGGAGCGAAAAAGTTGGCTTAAAGCTCACCATTCAGAAAACGAAGATCATGGCATCCGGTCCCATCACTTCATAGGAAATAGATGGGGAAACAGTGGAAACAGTGCCAGACTTTACTTTTTGGGGCTCCAAAATCACTGCAGATGGTGACTGCAGCCATGAAATTAAAAGACGTTTACTCCTTGGAAGAAAAGTTATGACCAACCTAGAGAGCATATTCAAAAGCAGAGATATGACTTTGCCGACTAAGGTCTGTCTAGTCAAGGCTATGATTTTTCCAGTAGTCATGTATAGATGTGAGAGTTGGACTATGAAGAATGTTGAGCACCAAAGAATTGATGCTTTTGAACTGTGGTGTTGGAGAAGACTCTTGAGAGTCCCTTGGACTGCAAGGAGATCCAACCAGCCCATTCTGAAGGAGATCAGCCCTGGGATTTCTTTGGAAGGAATGATGCTGAAGCTGAAACTCCAGTACTTTGGCCACCTCATGCGAAGAGTTGACTCATTGGAAAAGACTCTGATGCTGGAAAGGGATTAGGGGCAGGAGGAGAAGGGGACGACAGCGGATGAGATGGCTGGATGGCATCACTGACTCAGTGGATGCGAGTCTGAGTGAACTCTGGGAGTTGGTGATGGACAGGGAGGCCTGGCGTGCTGCGATTCATGGGGTCGCAAAGCGTTGGAGAGGACTGAACGACTGAACTGAAGTGAACTGAAGATTAAGTTTGGACTTCATCAGAGATTATTCTAAGACAAGGCTTTGAAGGTGAGTGATTTATTTAAGACAGCATTCCAGGAAGAATTAACAAAGTAGAGTGGGAGTCAGGGAGGTGAGGAAAATAAGCCAATGAAAGGTTGATTGATGAGTGGATGACTAACGGGTGCATTTTGGGCTCCACAGAGCTGGGGGCTTAAGATGGCTCAGAGCATGCCTCAGTCACTCTAAAAAGAGATGCAAAATCCAGGATCCTTAACTACCAATTCAGTTCTATCATAAGTAGAGAGCTGCTTGCAAGGGCATTAGCTGTCCAGCATTCTTTGTCTGACCTTCAAGCAGTCCAGAGAAAATCTTCAGGTAGTGAAACAAGCATTTGCTGTAAGAAGACACAGGAGCAAAGGGTACCCAGACTAGAGAGGTGCTGACAGTATGTATTAGAATTTCTATGTATAATTATGCACACAGATTTTTAATATCTAACCAATATGGAAATTTAACTTCAAAGGACAGTTAAAGATACTGTAAAAAGAAGAAAAAAAAAGAGTTGCTTTAATATCAAAGCAAAATTAATATAAAATATCATCACCATGTGAATGCAATGATTTAATTATATTTCAAAATATGAGGTTTTATATTAATTTAATAAAAATATCTGGTTGATCAGGAGTCCTTGACTAGGAAGAGAACCAGGATAGAGTTCAATAAGTGATGAAATAAGAAACCAGCCTTCATGGTAAGTGATTGTTGTTGATCAGTTGTTCAGTCGTGTGGAACTCTTTGAGACCACGTAAACTGCAGTGCACCAGGCCTCCCTGTACTTTACAATCTTCTAGAGTTTACTCATACTCATGCCAATGAGTCAGTGATGGCATCCAACCATCTCATCCTCTGTCATCACTTCTCCTGCCTTCAATCTTTCCCAGCATCAGGGTCTTTTCTAATGAGTCGGCCCTTTGCATCAGGTGGCCAAAGTATTGGAGCTTCAGCTTCAGCATCGGTCCTTCTAATGAATATTTAGGGTTGATTTCCCTTAGGATTGACTAGTTTGATCTCCTTGCAGTCCAAGGGACTCTTTAGAGTGTTCTCCAACACCACATTATGAAAGCATCAATTATTTGTTGCTCAGTCTCTTTACGGTCCAGCTTTCTTGTCCATATATGCCTATTGGAAAAATCATAGCTTTGACTAGACAGACCTTTGCCAGCAAAGTAATGTCTCTGCTTTTTTATACACTGTCTAGGGTTGTCATAGCTTTTCTTCTAAGGAGAAAGCGTCTTTCAATTTCATGGATTCAGTCACCATCCACAGTGATTGTGGAGCCCAAGAAAATAAAGTCTGTCACTGTTTCCATTGTTTCCCCATCTTTTTGTCATGAAGTGATGGGGCCAGATGCAATGATCTTACTTTTTTGAATGCTGAGGTGTTTTTGTTTTTTTTTTTAATATTAATAAGCATTTTTTTCAAATTGCAGACAAGTGTCTTTTATTTTTATTTTTAAATATAAATTTATTTATTTTAATTGGAGGTTAATTACTTTACAATATTGTATTGGTTTTGCCATACATCAACATGTATCTGCCACAGGTATACACGTGTTCCCCATCCTGAATTCCCCTCCCTCCTCCCTCCCCGTACCATGAGTTTTAAGCTAGCTTTTTCACTCTCCTCTTTCACCTTCACCAAGGGGTTCTTTAGTTCCTCTTCCTTTTCTGCTATTACGGTGGTGTCATCTGCATATCTGAGCATATTAATATTCTCCTGGCAATCTTGATTCCAGCTTTTAATTAATCTAGCCCAGCATTTTGCATGTTGTACTTTGCATAAAGGTTAAATAAGCAAGGTAATGATATACAATCTTGATGTACATATTTCTCAATTTTGAACCAGTTCATTATTCCATGTCCAGCTCTAACTGTTGCTTCTTGACCTGCAAACAGGTGTCTCAGGAAGCTGGTAGGGTGGTCTGGTATTCCCATCTCTTTAAGAATTCTCCATAGCTTGTTGTGATCCTCACAATCAAAGGCTTTAGCATAGTCAATGAAGCAGAAGTGGATGTTTTTTCTAGAATTCTCTTGCTTTTTCCATTATCCAACTGATGATGACAAAACCAAATAGAGATGTAGAAATCATAAGCTGATAGAAACAGTCCAAGTGCCAAATTAATTAAATATTCTGATATAGTTACAAAAGACTGCATCTTTATTTTATAGATTTTGCAGAAATATTTATCTTACTTCTGAGATGGACATCATCTAGGGATATGTCATCACATGTCGTTCTTTTACTATTTTCTCTGATTCAATGAAAAATATATTTAATACATCCTTAATATTCTTATTTTGAAATTATATGGACACCTTAAGTGATTTCTAGTTGTCACCCTGCAATATAACTCCCTGACTATATGAGAGTTTCCACATAATATATCTTAGAATAGTCTTCCATAGTTAAAAAAAAAAAAACAAAACAGCATGACTTAAGGGATACAGTGGCTTAAAAAGTGCATTTCTAACACTCTATTCCATTTTCTTTCTGTGAAAATAAAATAATCAGAAGAATCTACTAGTGGAACTTGGGATATTTGCACGTATTTGTGGATTTCTCTGAGTCTCGGGATGAGAGTGAGATAAAGCCTTTTAGACTCACTGGAACTGAGAAAAACAAAACAAAACAGAAGTCTCACCACAGAAAAGGCAGCAAAGGAAGCTTGTTTCTGCCCAGAGAAGGGAGCTAGGGAAAAAAACCTTAAACTGTATTTGTTCTTTGTTCAATGGGTAAACGAGTCTGACTGTGCGAACTCATGGACTGAAGCATGCTAGTCTCCTATGGATTTAGGCAAAAAATAAAAATAAAAAAAAAATAAATAGAATTTATGGATCAGATGGTAGTTCTATATTTAATACTTTAAGAAAACTCAGTATACTGTTCTCCATAATGTCTGTCCCAATTTACGTTCCCATCAACAAAGCACAAGGGTTCCCTTTTCTCCACATCTTCATCAAGCTATTTCTTAGATTTTTTTTTTGTTTTGATAGTAGCCATTCAAACATCTGTGAGGTAATATCTCATACTTGTATATTTGATTTGTGTTTTCCTAATGGCTAATGATACAGAGCACCTTTTTTTGTGTACCTATTGGCAGTTTGTATGTCTTCTAAATAGACATTTAGAAAAATGTCTATCCAGTTCTTATGCCCATTTTTTAATTGGATGTGTTTTTCAACAGGTTTTTTGTGAGATCAACTTGGTATAGCCATAGATTTAGCAAAGATAGCCTAGAATTCAAGGACTACCTTATCTCAAAAACCTCCACCCTCCATTGAAATTCTGCTAAAAATCAGGGATAAGTTTAACATCTTAAATATGTGTCCCTTCACTGAAACGGCAGTATTATGATCAAATCATTTCATTTATAATTGAAGCCCTACAAGCTTCAATTATTTTAGTGGGTTGTTTGTTGACTAAGGAACAAATATTTCATTAGGAAAAGACAGATAAATAGTGGCCCAGACTATCAAAAATAGATTTTCCTTGGAAAATTACTAACACAAGGACTTAAATTTGTTTGATCTATTGTTATTTTATGACTACGGGTATCTTTTCAATATCATTATTCATTAGCTATATTTTAATACCCTTTTAATGGTCTACAAGTTATTGTTATGGTCCACTTGAAAATTATTTATTGGTCTTTTCAGAGGGAATTGCCTAAGTATATGAAATTCTTTAATTCAAACCAGAAAGCATATTCATTTTGACAATAATTTAAAAATGCTAATATGGGTGTGCTGACATACATACATGCATATATATTAGAGTGGAGGTTAAAATACTTGATGCAGTTAAAAGCAATTCATTTATATTAAACTACACCTAAAATAATTTTATTTATTTTTCAGACAATAATAGTATTTCATATTATCAATGCACAGTGAAATAAAGCCCAAGAACATTAAGTAATCTGTCACATTTTGTGTATAGCACATGCATCCATTTCTATTTTGGTGCCCACATTAATATATATCAATGATAAACTTTATTATTTTAAAATACATGGTTCAAACCTTTTGAAAATCCTTCTAAACTCAAAGATTCCATTTTACTAAACTTTATATCTCACCAAGATCATGTTTACAGTTTTCAACCTCAATAGTAAAGTTTTCATATTATTCTTCTAATCCTTCAAAGTACTGGAAGTACCTTTCAAATTGTGGTTTCTAAAACTGCACATTAAAAGTTTTAAGGTCAAAATGAGGGAAGAGAAGAGGGAAGCCTTTCTTATGAAGAGAGTGGGGTGCATGGTTTGACTTATTTTTAAAGGTCTGACCATCCGCCGACCTCTGACTTTGTACACTTCCTCTAAAATAGTTCAATAAATAAATACATAAATAAATAAAGTATGCATGAAAATATTTCCATATATATACAACTCATATATATGTGTATATGTAGATAGATATAAATATGTGTGACTTTTTTATTACCAGGAGCTTTCATATTGTAATATTCTAAACACTATGCACACAACATTTCATTTCTAAGAATAAACTATTAATTTTTAATGCTATCTCTATACAGAGATGGGGGCTTCTCTGGTGGCTCAGATAGTAAGGAATATACCTTTAATGCAGGAGACCTGGGTTTTATATAAAGATGAATAAACTACACTGCTCTCATATAGAATAATATTCTGGATTCTTCCTGTGCCCATTATCCATTAAAGTTTGCCATGCAATCATGCTACCACTTTTAAGTAAACTGAAAACAAAGACTTCTAAAATGCTTAATTTATTTAAAAATATAATCAGGAGACAAGTCATTTTCTGGTCACTGCTAACCAACGTCATTGCTCTGTGACTAAAATAGTCTGTAGTTATATATATAATTTTATGTTCTCTGTACATCTGTGCATGCTATGGTTCTTCAATCATGTCTAGCTCTTTGCCACCATGTGGAGTATAGCCCACCAGGCTCCTCTGTCCAGAGGATTCTCCAGACAAGAATACTGGAGTGGGTTGCCAGTGCATTCCTCCAGGGGATCTTCCCTACCCAAGGATCGAACACATGTCTCTTTATGTCTTCTGCATTGGCAGGCCAGTTCACGGTACACAAAACAAATCCCATTGATACTGATCCTCATAAACAATTCTTCCTAAGTGTGTGTGTGTGTGAGTGTGTGTTTTGTGGTGCTCAGTCATATCTGACTCTTTGCAGCCCCATGGACTGTGGCCTGCCAGACTCATCTGTCCCTGGATGTTTTATAGGCAAGAAAGCTGGGTGGGTTACCATTTCCTACTCCAGAAGATGTTACCGACCTGGGGATCAAATACACATTTCCTGTTTCCCTTGCATTGGAAGGTGATTTCTTTGCCACAGTGACATGCAGTCATAACACAATTACCTAAATAAACTTTGCGTCCTATAGCACTTCAGTAATAAATGGATCAAAACCTGGTGACCATGTCTTTTTTGTATATGAATTACTGAAGTGCCAAGGACTGATTCATACTCTGCACATAATTGGTTTCATCCAAGTGTAAAGCAAAAAATCTGCAGTCAGACAAATGTGATAGTAGTTGGGTGATGCCCAACATGCTGTTTGATAAAAGAGTTTTGCCAACAGCTCACACTGCTTTTTCTCAGTGTCTTATATTTGTCATAACATTCACAGCTATTTTTTACAAGCTTAAGAACAAGTGCAATATAGTTTTCTCCCTAAACCACGATGCAACTTTCCTTGATGCTTCAGTATCTATGTTTTATTCTTTGCATTTAAATATATAATTTATTAATTTTAGACATGTAAGTGTTATTTTGTGCTTATTCTGTGTAAAACTACAATTGCTTTCTTAGCAGCAAGAAAAGCTGGTTTGAAAATTATATGAAATTTTAATGGTTTCCTTTCACTACTTATGTGGCTGCCAAGAAAAGATGCTGGGATCTGCAGCAAATGGATATCCAGCTCAACAGGATTTTTACCTATGTGTTCATAATCAAGTCTATGCTCACATTATTTTAATATTTAAGGTGACCTGGCAACTTGTTAGATCCAGAAACTCTATTATTTTAGTAGACACTGAACTTCTGTTGACCATTTTCCCTTTATATCATTCTTCTTATCAATGGTTTTATGCCATTGTGAAACATTGTGAGTCCTAGTGAGTCTTTGTGAGTTGGAATTATATTACAACACAATAATAACAATTTTAAAAACTCAAATAAATATAAACACTAATGCAAATTGTACTAGTCTAAGAGCAATTAAATAGTGTACCTATTTTAGGACATGGGCAACATTTCAGTGTGTGATATGTTGGATTTCTATGCAAATTATTATGTTAGAGTTCAAATGACTTAAACATATATAAAATAAGAATTATTCAATGTCATCAGCCTCTAAAAATTGAAAACCTTGTTCCTATCAGAACACAAACCACTAAGGGCCACCTGCAGTCCACAGACAAAATTTTGAGATCATACAGGGTATAAGCTGATTTCAATCAGTTCAGTTCAGTTCGGTTCAGTGTATTTAAAATTCTATGATGATTCAGATTCTTTTCCATTAGAGGTGATTTTAAGATTTCAAATATGATTCCCTGATTTTACTGTTGTTGTTGTTTAGTTGCTAAGTTGTGTCCCACTCTTTTGGGACCCCATGGATGGTAGCCTGCCAGGCTTTTCTGCCCATGGAATTTTCCAGGCAAGAATACTGGAAATTACCAGGATTGAACCCATGTACCTTATGACTCCTGCATTGGCAAGCGAGTTCTTTACCACTGAGCCACCAGGGAAGCCCATGATTCCCTGTGCTATACAGTAAATCCTTGTTGTTTATATATTTTATATATAATAGTGTGCATCTGTTAATCCCATACTCCTAATTTATCACTATCTACTCTTTCTCTTTTGGGTTTCTTTGATGCCTCAGGGGAATATGCTGCAATGCAGGAGACACAGGAGACATGAGTCCAATCCCTGGGTTGGGAATATCCCCTGGAGAAGGAATGAGAGCCCACTCCAGTATTCTTGGCAGAAAAATCCTATGGACAGAAGAGCCTGAAAGGCTACAGTCCGTGGAGTCATGAAGAGCTGGACAAAACTAAACACAAGTACAATTTTGATGATGACCCTTTTCACTTTGGAAACCATAATTTGTTTTCCATATCTCTAAGTCTGTTTCTGTTTTGTAAATAAGCTTATTTAATAAACTTTTTTTTTTCCTTTCAAAAAAGAAAGTCTCTGCTTATACCACCACACCATCTAAGTGGAAAGTGGTTAGAAACTTTACAGCAGATAAATATATAAATTATTTATAGACTATATGTATATATGTAAAGGGGAATATTAACATTCATCTATTTATTTTTACCATAACCACCAGTAAAGGAGTTTGCATCTTCCTTTAGACACAGCTAGGAATAGTACTGGAGAAGGCAATGGCACTCCACTCCAGTACTCTTGGCTGGAAAACCCTATGGACAGAGGAGCCTGGTAGGCTGCAGTCCATGGGGTCACTAAGAGTTGGATAGAGTTGGGTAGAGTCAGCGACTTCACTTTCACTTTTCACTTCCATCCATTGGAGAAGGAAATGGTAACCCACTCCAGTGTTCTTGCCTGGAGAATCCCAGGGATGGGGGAGCCCGGTGGGCTGCAGTTTATGGGGTCACACAGAGTTGAACACGACTAAAGTGACGCAGCAGCAGCAGCAGCAGCAGTAGCAGGGATAGTACAAACAATCTCTGAAATGGCACTAAGAAATCCAAGATAACTCTACATTAAGATATAACCTGTCCAGAAATAAACCCATGCACTTATGGGTGCCTTATTTTTGACAAAGGAGGAACAAATTTACAATGGGGCAAAGACAGCCTATTCAATAAATGGTGCTGGGAAAACTGGACAGCTACATGTAAAATAATGAAATAAGAACACTTTCTAACATCATACACAAAGATAAACTCAAAATGAATTAAAGACCTAAATGTAAGACTAAAAACTATAAAACTCATAGGAAAACACAGGCAGAACACTCAATGACATAAATCAAAGCAAGATCCTCTATGACCAATCTCCTAAAGTAATGGAAATAAAAAAAAAAAAAAGTAAACAAGTGGGACCTGATCAAACTTAAAAGCTTTTGCACAACAAAGGAAAGTATAAGCAAGGTGAAAAGACAACCCTCAGAATGGGAGAAAATATGGGCAAATGAGAAATCAATAACCTCAGATATGCAGATGACACCACGCTTATGGTAGAAAGTGAAGAAAACTAAAGAGCCTCTTGATGAAAATGAAAGAGGAGAGTGAAAAAGTTGGCTTAAAGCTCAACATTAAGAAAACTAAGATCATGGCATCTGGTCCCATCACTTCATGGAAAATAGATGGGGAAACAGTGGGAACAGTGGCTGACTTTATTTTTTTGGACTCCAAAATCACAGCAGATGGTGACTGCAGGCATGAAATTAAAAGACTGTCTTTTAATTTCATGCCTTGGAAGAAAAGTTATGACCAACCTAGACAGCATATTAAAAAGCAGAGACATTGCTTTGCCAACAAAGGTCTGTCTAGTCAAGGCTATGGTTTTTCCAGTAGTTATATATGGATGTGAGAGTTGGACTATAAAGAAAGCTGAGCACCGAAGATCTGATGCTTTTGAACTGTGGTGTTGGAGAAGACTCTTGGGAGTTCCTTGGACTGCAAGGAGATCCTACCAGTCCATCCTAAAGGAAATCAGTCCAGAGAGTTCATTGAAAGGACTGGTGTTGAAGCTGAGACTCCAATATTTTGGCCACCTGATGTGAAGAGCTGGCTCATTTGAAAAGACCCTGATGTTGGGAAAGATTGAAGGCAGGAGAAGGGGGCAGCAGAGGATGAGATGGTTAGATGGCATCACCGACTCAATGGACATGAATTTGGATAAACTCCAGGAGTTGGTGATGGATAGGGAGGCCTGGCGTGCTTCCGTTCATGGGGTTGCAAAGAGTCAGACACGACTGAATGACTGAACTGAACTGAATAACAAGTGAAACAACTGACAAAGGAATACTTTCCAAAATTAACAAGCAGCTCATCCAACGCAATGCCAGAAAAAGAAACAACCCAATCAAAAAGTGGGGAAAAGACCTAAATAGACATTTCTCCAAAGACGACATACAGATGGCTAATAAACACATGAAAAGATGTTCAACATTGCCCATTATTAGAGAAATGCAAATCAAAACCACAATGAGATATCACCTCACACCAGTCAGAATGGCTATCATCAAAAAATCTACAAACAATAAGTACTGGAGAGGGTGTGGAGAAAAGGGAATGCACTTGTACTCTTGGTGGGAATGTAAATTGAAAAAGCCACTATGGAAGATGGTATGGAGATTTGTTAAAAAATTAGAAATAAAACCACCATATGACCCAGCAATCCCACTCCTAGGCTTATACCCTGAGGAAACCAAAACTGAAAAAGACACATGTATCCCATTGTTCATTGAAGTACTATTTACAATAGCTAGAACATGGAAGAAACCTAGATGCCCATTGACAGATGAATGGATAAAGGAGTTATGGTACATATACACAATGGAATATTACTCAGCCATTAAAAGGATTACATTTGAGTCCATTCTAATGAGGTGGATGAACTTAGAACTATTATACAGAGTGAAGTGAGTCAGAAAAAGAGATAAATATATGCACATATATGCACTCTAACACATATATATGGAATCTAGAAAAATGGTACTGAAGAATTTATTTACAGGGCAGCAGTTGAAAAACAGACAGAGAATAGACTTATGGACATGGGGAGAGGGGAGGAGAGGGTGGGATGTATGCAGGAAAGTAACATGGAAACTTACATTACCATATGCAAAATAGATAGCCAATGGAAATTTGCTGTATGGCTCAGGAAACTCAAAAAGGGGCTCTGTATCAACCTAGAGGAGTGGGATGGGGAGGGAGGTTGGAGGGAGATTCAAAAGGGAGGCAATATATGTCTACCTATGGTTGATTCATGTTGAGGCTTGACAGAAAACAACAAAATTCTGTAAAGCAATTATCCTTCAATAAAAACATAAGTTAAAAAGAAATAACAAAGACGTAACCTGGTGGGCACATAAGTAATCAATGTATATAGTGCTGTCACAGTGTACATTACAACAAAGACAACAAACAGAAAACTTGGATCATCATTAAAAGATACTTACCATGGTTGTTTAACCAGATGGCAAATTTATGTATCAAATGACTAACCTTGGTTATCAGTTACATGCCATAATTTCATTCCTTACATGAAATTATGAAATTCATAATTATGAATTCATATGAAATTATGCTTATAATTTCATTCATAATTTCAAATCCTCAGACTAAAAAGTTCTAATATTTGAAAACAATTAGACCTGTGTATTTAGAAAAATTGGTTGTGCTTCTAAAATTGTCTTCTCTTAGTTGCAATCTGACTTGCCATGTATCATGTTCTGGAATGCCTGTGATTATGAACAAATCTTAAGTGGAATTTAAATCCCTAAATACTCCCACTGGCACTTTTTAATCTGTTTGTAAAATCTTGTCTTCAGTTCAGTTCAGTCCAGTCGCTCAGTTGTGTCCAACTCTTTGCAATCCCATGAATTGCAGCACGCCAGGCCTCCCTATCCATCACCAACTCCCAGAGTTCACTCAGACTCACGTCCATCGAGTCAGTGAATCTTGCCTTATCAACACATTTAAAAAAATTCTAATTAATAAATTTACAAATCTCACAGCAAATTTTACCAGGATAATTATTTCATACACAGGAGATATTATTATTGTAATTACACATAAAAATATTCCTCTCTTTAATTGTTGTATTTCTTCTTTGGGTAACTAAATAAAAATTATATAATTGTAAACAGATCACTTTAAATATTGACATTAAAATGCTTATTTCCTCCTCCTAATGAAAACAATTTATGGTGTTTAAGAAATGGCCTTTAAAAATATCCTCATATCATTACAAAGTTTAAATCATTCACACTTTACAATTACAGTTTTTCCATAGGAGTAGTATCTTTTAATCATTTTTAATAAAAAGAGAATATGTCAGTTTAATAAATATTGTTTAATTGGTGTATAATAAATCCTTCAGGCAGTATTATAGGTTTTGGACCTTTGTTCTCTTCACTATTTCTCCTCATACATTTAAATCCTTCCAGGCTAACTTTATTATTGACTAAGAGTTGTGTATTCAAAAGTTTGTTGTTGCTGTTTAGTAGCTAAGTCGTGTCCAACTCTTTTGTGACTTCATTGACTATAGCTTCCTATGTGGCTCAGACAGTTAAAAATCTGCTCACAATCCTGGAGACCCAAATTTGATCCCTGGTTTGGGAAGATCCTATGGAGAAGTGAATGGCTTCCTACTCCGGTATTCTTGCCTGGAATATTTAATGGACAGAGAAGCCTGGAAGGCTACAGTCCATGGGATTGAAAAGGGTTGGACATGACTGAGAGAATAATATTTTACTTTTTGGATTGTAGCCTGCAAAGCTCCTCTGTTCATTTGATTCTCCAGGCAAGAATACGAGAGTAGGTTGCTATTTTTCTCCAGAGTATCTTCCTGAACCAAAAATCAAACTTGCATCTCCTACATTAGCAGATGAATTCTTTACCACTGAGACACCTGGGAAGCAATTGTGCATTCTAACCTATGTTCAGTGATGTTTGTCTATGTTCAACAATGTTTTTTAACTCCAATGTAAACTGTAATGAATAAGTAAAAAATAAATGTGTTTTGCAATGAAGTTGGCTTTATAAAATTATACTTACTTGATGGTGTATAGCATAACATTAGCACATTCCCTAATTACATTGTGTCTGTTAATGCTTCCTATCATAAGGTAACAGTTAAAGAATAAAATATTTGTGACTTTCGATATGATATTTAGGTATTTAGAGTTATAGCAAACCTTTTTAAATCCTATGTGGAAGGAACTGATAAAAGCCCCTCTGCTAGCTTCTGGTAGCCAAGGTCATTCATTCTTGTAGACGGAGATGTTTCTGTGTCTCTTCACATGGAATTCTCCTAATGTCTGTGTGGAGGTACAAAATTTACCCATTTTGTAAGGACCCAATCAAACATGACTGAGCATATATGCATAGGTCATATGGTCATAATGGATTAGGGTTCACCCTAATGACCTCATCATTTTTTTTTTTTTCAAATAAGGTCACATTCACAAGTACTTCAACATTTTTAGGGGAAGTCAAGTCTGTATATTGTCACCCTGCTTATTTAACTTATATGCAGAGTACATCATGAGAAACGCTAGACTGGAAAAAACACAAGCTGGAATCAAGATTACTGGGAGAAATATCAATAACCTCAGATATGCAGATGACACCACCCTTATGGCAGAAAGTGAAGAGGAATTAAAAAAGCCTCTTGATGAAAGTGAAAGAGGAAAACGAAAAAGTTGGCTTAAAGCTCAACATTCAGAAAATGAATCATGGCATCCGGTCCCATCACTTCACGGGAAATAGATGGGGAAACAGTGGAAACAGTGTCAGACTTTATTTTTGGGGGCTCCAAAATCACTGCAGATGGTGACTGCAGCCATGAAATTAAAAGACACTTACTCCTTGGAAGAAAAGTTATGACCAACCTAGATAGTATATTCAAAAGCAGAGACATTACTTTGCCAACTAAGGTCCGTCTAGTCAAGGCTATGGTTTTTCTTGTGGTCATATAAGAATGTGAGAGTTGGACTGTGAAGAAGGCTGAGCACTGAAGAATTGATGCTTTTGAACTGTGGTGTTGGAGAAGACTCTTGAGAGTCCCTTGGACTGCAAGGAGATCCAACCAGTCCATTCTGAAGGAGATCAGCCCTGGGATTTCTTTGGAAGGAATGATGCTAAAGCTGAAACTCCAGTACTTTGGCCACCTCATGCAAAGAGTTGACTCATTGGAAAAGACTCTGATGCTGGGAAGGATTGGGGGCAGGAGGAGAAGGGGACGACCAAGGATGAGATGGCTGGATGGCATCACTGACTTGATGGACATGAGTCTGAGTGAACTCCTGGAGTTGATGATGGACAGAGAGGCCTGACGTGCTGTGATTCATGGGGTCGCAAAGAGTCAGACATGACTGAGCGACTGAACTGAACTGAACTGAACTGAAGTATTGGTTGCTCAGTCATTTCTGACTCTCGCCAGCCCTATAGACAACAGCCTGCCAGGCTCCTCTGTCCATGGGATTCTCCAGGCAAGAATCCTGGGAGTGGGTTGCCAATTCTTTCTCTAGTGGATCTTCCTGACCCATGGTCAAACTCAGGTTCCCCGCACTGCAGGCAGATTCTTTACCATCTGAGCCACCAGGGAAGCCCCATTTTCCAGGGAACACAACTCACTTAATAACACCCAGAAATCATAAAATATGTGTGGTATGCACAAATCTCCTTCAGTTAAAGGCTTGAGTGTAAACTCTTTGCTAGAAGAATCAGACAGCAATAAGATTCTGATGGTGTTGAGAACCGTAGAACATAAAAGTATCTAACAGGTTGACATTAAGAAGTATGTGGTATAATCTGAGCACATGACTCAGATTGACAGATTTTGCAAGTTCCAATTTATGGGTATTCAAAAGTAGGACCAGAAGTTTGGAAAGAGCAAAAACTGACTAAGGAATATGAATTCCTAAAATCAGCAAACAAAAGCTTCCTTTGAAGACAAACTTGTTTCTTGAGGTGATATTGTTAGGAATACAATCTAAATTTGACAGGAAAAAGACAACCAGAGAAAGAAGAGAGATGAAACAGATAAAATGTAGGAGAGCAAATCAAAGGAGGAAAAGAGCAAGAAGTTCTAAGATGTATTTGTTTTTTACTATCTCTTAGAACAATTGAAAAGGAAACTTTGAGTCTCTGAAACTAGGAAAGTAATTCTGTTCTCCAATTCCTGTTGAAAGTGCAAAATAATTCTTATCACCACAACACAGAAAGAGGTTGCAATTGAATTTTATCATATAAGTTTTGTAAAAAAAGAAGCCCAGAAGCAAAATAAGGTTCCTATGGACAATGACCTCTGATCGCAAAAATCTGCCCACAAAACAGAAGAAAGCTGGAAACTCCCAAAGCAAATAAGTACCCTGGACTTAGTTAAATAAGCAAGGGAACCCTTTATTTAAAGCTGTTGAAGTAGTGGAAAGAGATCCAAACAGTCTGAACTCAACTTCATGGAATCAAGGAGCCTGAGGATTTTTAAAAGTTGTAGTTGGGAAATCTTAAGACATCTATGTGTGCTAATTGATCTTACCCAAGGGAAAAGTAAACTTCTCTTTCTTTCATGACAGAGGTAGTTTTACAACTTGGAGAAAGGTGCCCACTGAAATTAAGCTCCTATCCTCCCATAGAAATTGGATGATGATAAGATACTTTCCTTGATCATATTTCAAAAGGTATGGCTCCCAGGTCCTTGAGAAAGACAGCCTGAGTGGTAAAATTGGCAAGAGAATTTTACAAATATTTTATGCTTCAAAAGAGCAGCAAACAATTTACATTTTTAAGTTTTCTGATGTAAGCACTCTAAAAACAGAGAGGGCAAGAACCACTGTGGACAAAGCTCATCAGGATTCTGTACGGGGTAGGGTGTCAGGGGCCTGAAGGCAAGAAGCAGCTTGTCTAAAGTTTAAGCTGAATGTTAAAGCCCCTACTTGATCCATATGTAATATTATACAGAGATTAGCTATCATTGCTGATGTAACAGGAGCGGGAGTTGCAGACCAGCCTAGGTTTCTTACTCATGATGTAGCAGCACTGATCCACCTCCAAGCCACCTGGTCACCTCCAGAGGATCATTTCGTCCCTAGGGACTGTCACTCCAACAGCTCTGATGACTCTGACTTGAGAGTCTCTCTGATACCTCCTCTCCCAGGATGTGGACCCTGAGCCCTAAACTACATTCAGCCGAGTTTCCTTCTCATTCTCCACCACACTCCCTCTCCTACTCAGTAAGTGTCTACACACACATTGCCCCCTTGAAGTCTCCCCTGGACTTCTGTCCTGGCCTTCTCCACATATTTCTTTGGCCTGAGGTTTTCTCTATCAAGATTACTGATTTTACCACATCGCCTGAAGCCTCGGGTTCCAGCCATATCAGTTGGCCCTGTAGCTGGGTGTATGTGGGCCTTACTCACCTGGCCCAGGTTCCGCATGCAGACTTGGCTCTTCTTGCCTCCCTCTTCTCCCAGATCTGGATGCAGACACTCATGTGGACCATCATTTGCAGTCATATGTGTATATACATTGTACCATCAGACCAAGATGGGCAGTTGTTCAAGAGACCAGGACCAGAAAACAATTGATTTCCCAGAAAGGGAAGGTAGAAGTTTGAGGGTTAATGGAAAAATCCTTTTCCAAATGGCAACAATAAATCTGTCCTGGAACAATCATGGATGTGGAGAGGAGAGCAAAAGTGAGTTAACACACCTAGGAAAATGGAAGGCAGCTGAAAATATAGCATCAACTTCAGAAAAATTCAAAAGTGAAGTGATTTCAGAGCAGGAAGATTTGAAAAGTGACCAAGATACTATTATGCATAAAGGAAAAACTCATAGATTATAGAAGAAAAGTTTCAAAGTATTTCTCTGAAGCAAATAGAAGAACATTTAGGTCAAAATCCAACAAATGCTGCTCCACTCTCACTGCCAAGGGCCCAGGTTCAATCCAAGGTCAGGGAACTAATATCCCATGAACCAAATGGTGTGGCCAAAATAAATAAATTAATTAATCAAAGTAATAGTATATAGAGGGTAATAAGGTATAGAGTGGATGCATAGAGGTTAAATTTCAGACACTTAGAAAAAAAGCACTTTGTTTTGCTGATTTGTCTTTGGATTGATCTAAGCATTTTACACATCTTTAAAACAAACTTAGTTTTCAAAAAATTAATTTAAAAATAACCTCTAATATCATTTATGATTAGCAATTAAAAATAAATGAGATTTAGCAAACAAAATCCAAAGGCATTTTAAAATAATAAATGTATCATTTATATCATAGCCAACTTTACTTATTTTGAAACTGTAGTTGTGACTCAACCATTAATATAATCCATTATTAATAAAGCTAAGAAAAATGTATTCTGTCATCTCCATAAATAAGGCATGTGACAAAAGTCAGAATTATTCATGTTTAAAATTGCTCCAAAAATTGGACACAGATATTTCTCAGTCTAAGTATGAGAATCTTATTTGACAAGGAACTATAGTGATCTTTAGCCACCTGATATGAAAAACACTCCTTGCAAAAGACCTTGATGCTAGGAAAGATTGAAGGCAGGAGGAAAAGGGGACAACAGAGGATGAGATGGTTGAATGGCATCACTGACTCCATGGACATGAGTTTGAGCAAGTTTTGGGAGTTGGTGATGGACAGGGAAGCCTGGTGTGCTGCAGCCCCTGGAGTCTCAAAGAGTGGGACACGACTGAGCCACTAAACTGAACTGAACTGATAGTGATCTTCCCATTAAATTCTAGAGCAAAAAAAAATATGTCCCATACTTCTTTTACTGTTCAATTTTTCAGTCTGTTAGGCTAGAAAACACAGGTAGGAAACAATACAAACATAAACACTAAAATAAAAGGTAAACAAATATAAACTAACAGTTGATATGACTATGTATGTGAAAAACCCATGAGAATCAACCAAACTAATGACATATTAGGAATAAATTTAGTAAACAGATGTTTAGAAAATCAGCACATAAAGTCAGTAACCTGCACATATACAGGGAAACATGGTTTGATATTGTATTAGAAGAGGTGAGGTGAGGTGAAGTCGCTCAGTCGTGTCCGACTCTTTGCGACCCTGTGGACTGTAACCTACTAGGCTTCTCAGTCCATGGGATTCTCCAGGCAAGAATACTGGAGTGGGTTGCCATTTCCTTCTCCAGGGGATCTTCCTGACCAAGGGATCGAACCTGGGTCTCCCGCATTGGAGGCAGACGAAGAGGACACCAATTTATTATGCAAACATAAAAGTCAAACACCTAGGTGTTAAAGTTGTGTGGAATGTAAAATTGTGAAAATAGAAAATTAAATATGTATTGATCACTTGACCCAACAATGCCATTTCTAGAAACCTAATGGGAATACCAGACCACCTGATCTGCCTCTGAGAAACCTATATGCAGGTTAGGAAGCAACAGTTAGAACTGGATATGGAACAACAGAATGGTTACAAAAAGGAAAAGGAGTACATCAAGGCTGTATATTGTCACCCTGCTTATTTAACTTATATGCAGAGTACATCATGAGAAATGCTGGACTGGAAGAAGCAAAAGTTGGAATCAAGATTGCCAGGAGAAATATCAATAACCTCAGATATGCAGATGACACCACCCTTTGGCAGAAAGTGAAGAGGAACTAAAGAGCCTCTTGATGAAAGTGAAAGAGGAGAGTGAAAAAATTGGGTTAAAGCTCAACATTCAGAAAACGAAGATCATGGCATCTGGTCCCATCACTTCATGGGAAATAGATGGGGAAGCAGTGGAAATAGTGTCAGACTTTATTTTTGGGCTCAAAAATCACTGCAGATGGTGACTGCAGCCATGAAATTAAGATGCTTACTCCTTGGAAAGAAAGTTATGACCAACATAGATAGCATATTCAAAAGCAGAGACATTACTTTGCCAACTAAGGTCCTTCTAGTCAAGGCTATGGTTTTTCCAGTAGTCATGAATGGATGTGAGAGTTGGACTGTGAAGAAAGCTGAGTGCCGATAAATTGATGCTTTTGAACTGTGGTGTTGGAGAAGACTCTTGAGAGTCCATTGGACTGCAAGGAGATCCAACCAGTCCATTCTGAAGGGGATCAGCCCTGGGATTTCTTTGGAAGGAATGATGCTAAAGCTGAAACTCCATTACTTTGGCCACCTCATGCGAAGAGTTGACTCACTGGAAAAGTCTCTGATGCTGGGAGGGATTGGGGGCAGGAGGAGAAGGGGATGACAGAGAGTGAGATGGCTGGATGGCATCACGGACTTGATGGACGTAAGTCTGAGTGAACTCTGGGAGTTGGTGACGGACAGGGAGGCCTGGCTTGCTGTGATTCATGGGATCGTAAAGAGTCGGACATGGCTGAGTGACTGAAATGAACTGAACTGATCCTAAATACACATTGGCAAATGTGAAAAAAAGATGCATGTGCAAGGTTCTTTAATACAATATTGGTAATAGTAATATACTTTAAACAACTTGAATATCCACTAAGAGGAGAATGATTCAATTGCTCTGGGATATCCACACAATTGGTATTTTATAGGTGTATTTTACACCTATAAAATAAAATGAAGATTATCTGTACTTCTAATATATTCATGATAAATTAAGTTTAAAAGTGTAAAATTCAATATGTGTATGATGATACTCTCTATATAAAAAAATACAAATCTTAAATGTAAATTAAGGGACTTTGCTGGTGATACAGTGGTTAAGACTCTTCATTGTCATGGCAAAGGACCCAGGTTGGATCTATGGTCAAGGAACTAAGATCCAACGGACCAAATGGTGGGCACAGAAAAAAAAAAAATCTCAGAAAAAAAAAAAAAAAAACTCTTTGTTTTCCTGATTTTTCTTTGGATTGATCTAAGTTATACATATTCAAAATAAAATTAATTTTCAAAAAACATCTCAAATTGAGAACTCTATGAAATAATTAATAATCTATTCTAAGATTAAGATGCTATTGTTAATCCAGATGGCAATAAGATACAAAAACGAACATTGTGGTGACTTAGAAATACAGCAATTTGACCATATATGCCAAATGATTTATAAGCTTATGAAACAAACTACAAAATGCTAATAAACTTTTTTAGTGACTATCTTGTTGAAGGTTTTGTCTGGACTTTAATGTTTAAACTGCAATATAAGTATTGTGGAATAAATAAACTGAGTAAATATAGTGAAATCTGAAGAAGGCTGAGCGCCGAAGAATTGATGCTTTTGAACTGTGGTGTTGGAGACGACTCTTGAGAGTCCCTTGGACTGCAAAGAGATCCAACCAGTCCATTCTGAAGGTGATCAACCCTGGGATTTCTTTGGAAGGAATGATGCTAAAGCTGAAACTCTATTACTTTGCCTACTTCATGCTAAGAGTTGACTCATTGGAAAAGACCCTAATGCTAGGAGGGATTGGGGGCAGGAGGAGAAGGGGACGACAGAGGATGAGATAGCTGGATGGCATCACCAACTCTATGGACGTGAATCTGAGCGAACTCCGGGAGTTGGTGATGGACAGGGAGGCCTGGCACGCTGCGATTCATGGGGTCGCAAAGAGTCGGACATGACTGAGTGACTGAACTGAACTGAAGCTTTCTTTTTAATTTCATGAGAGAAAAGTGATACTGGTGTAAAATTAAATATATTAAATAAAAACTTGTACCATAAATTAGAATTAGAATTACAAGTATGAGCTTATTATACTTTTCATGTTTTACAACCATAATTCTTATTTCTGTCCTTGGGAAATGCTCATTAGTATCCAGATTGTAGTGTCTAGACTTCCCAGAGACGATTGACTTTCCAGGACTCGCAGGACAATTATTGGAGAGCCAAAAAATATTATGTCATTTAAGAAATCGAGAAAGCATTAAAAGACTGCTGGGTCATGTCAAAAGAACTTAGGTATCATAAAAGAAAGTTTAGTTCAGTTCAGTTCAATCGCTCAGTCGTGTCCAACTCTTTGCGACCGCATGAATTGCAACACGCCAGGCCTCCCTTTCCATCATCAACTCCCAGAGTTCACTCAAACTCACGTCCACCGAGTTCGTGATGCTATCCAGCCATTTATCCGTAGGCAAAAGATGGAAAAATGCACATCACTATGAATAATAAATGCATTTGATTAAGACACATCAAATATATTTAAGTCCATTGCTGACATAAAGACCAAAGAAAAAGAAAAAAGAAAAACAATACAAAACAAACCCTCATTGCTTAATTTTGCAGGAAGCTAAAGAATCAATTTTTAAGATCAAAATATCACATATAGGCCATAAATTAAACATGTCTTATTTTCCTACATGAATAATACTTTAGGGTGACCAAGTAGTTAATGAGGATATTTGCTTTCTACAGAGTTATTCCAGATAATAATGAAGCTAAGATAAATAATTAGAATATTACCAGTGAAAATGGCCTAATTATACAGATTTAGGCATCTTTCAACAGCAAAGAGAAAATAAGGGAAAGAATTGGTGAAAGAAAAGAGAAGAGAAAAAGAAAGAATAGAACTGAGAAAGGGAAGAGGGGAGGGAAGAAGAAGAAAAAGAGGAAGAAAGAAGCAGAATATTATCTAAGGAGCAGTTCTGCCAAATACTAAGCCAGAATGTGATAATATCACATCAAATTTGCAGAAATGCAGAGATTAACAAAAACATTGAATGGCACAGTGGAAATGAGATTAGCAAAATGCAAACTGTGGGAAACTCTGGAGGACAATCAATTCAATTTTGTTAATGAATACATTTCAAGGAAAATTGTGAAATGGAATTTACAGTTAAAAGAGAGTAAGGAGGCTGGTAAAGTGACAATAGGGCTTGGATCTTGTTTTTATTCTGATTCAAACAGGTAACTGTAAACAATGTTTATATGACAATTTGGGAAATTTTAACACTCATATGTGTTGGAGAAGACTGTTGAGAGTCCTTTGGACTGCAGGAAGATCCAACCAGTCCATACTAAAGGAAATCAGTCCTGAATATTCATTGGAAGGAGTGATGCTGAAGCTGAGACTCCAATACTTTGGCCACCTGATGCTAAGAACTGACTCAATGGAAAAGACCTTGATGCTGGCAAAGATTGAAGACAGGAGAAGGGGATGACAGAGGATGAGATGGTTGGATGGCATCACAGACTCCATGGACATGAGTTTCAGTAAGCTCTGGGAGTTGTTATGGACAATGAACCCTGGGGTTCTGAGATCCATGAGGTTACAAAGAGACAGACACAATTGAGCAACCGAACTGAAACTTAAACCCTAATATTTAGTCATTTTTGTAAATATTGTCAATTATTTATGTGTGATAATATGCGTTTGTAATGGAGGGAAGGGATCTTTGTCTCTGCAAGATAATTACAAATATATCTACAAAAAATATAGGTTGCTATTTGGAATTCCTTAAATTAATCCAGAAGTGAAATGGAGTATTGGATATATTATAGATGAAGTAATATTGCCATCATCTGATAGTTGTTGAAGTCAGCTGGTAGGTAAATGGATATCCATTCCATTAATATTTGTAATTTTTAAAATATCTGAAATTCTTCATACCATAATGTTAAGAATGTTTTTCCAGAATTGTAACATTTTAATTTTGAAAGCAAGATTCAATTGTCTGATTCAGGAAAAAAAACAATATAAAGTGTCATTAATTTAAAATAATTGCTGATGAACTATGGATGGAAATTCGTGACATTGTACAGGAGAAAGGGATCAAGACCATCCCCATGGAAAAGAAATGGGAAAAAGCAAAATGGCTGTCTGAGGAGGCCATACAAATAGCTGTGAAAAGAAGAGAAGCAAAAAGCAAAGGAGAAAAGGAGAGATATAAGCATCTGAATGCAGAGTTCCAAAGAATAGCAAGAAGCAGTGATAAAAAAGCCTTCCTCAGCAATCAATGCAAAGAAATAGAGGAAAACAACAGAATAGGAAAGACTAGAGATCTCTTCAAGAAAATTAGAGATACCAAGAGAACATTTCATGCAAAGATGGGCTCAATAAAGGACATAAATGGCATGAACCTAACAGAAGCAGAAGATATTAAGAAGAGGTGGCAAGAATACACAGAAGAACTGTACAAAAAAGGTCTTCATGATCCAGATAATCATGATGGTGTGATCAATCACGTAGAGCCAGACATCCTGGAGTGTGAATCAAGTGGGCCTTAGAAAGTGTCACTACGAACAAAGCTAGTGGAGGTGATGGAATTCCAGTTGACTTATTTCAAATCCTGAAAGATGATGCTGTGAAAATGCTGCACTCAATATGGCAGCAAATTTGGAAAACTCAGCAGTGGCCCCAGGACTGGAAAAGGTCAGTTTTCATTCCAATCCCAAAAAAAAAGCAATGGAAAAGAGTGCTCAAACTATCTCACAATTGCATTCATCTCACACACTAGTAAAGTAATACTCAAAATTCTGCAAGCCAGGCTTCAGCAATACGTGAACCGTGAACTTCCAGATGTTCAAGCTGTTTTCAGAATAGGCAGAGGAATCAGAGATCAAAGTGCCAACATCCGCTGGATCATGGAAAAAACAAGAGAGTTCCAGAAAAGCATCTATTTCTGCTTTATTGACTATGCCAAAGCCTTTGACTGTGTGGATCACAATAAACTGTGGAAAATTCTGAAAGAGATGGGAATACCAGACCACCTGACCTGACTCTTGAGAAACCTATATGTAGGTCAGGAAGCAACAGTTAGAACTGGACATGGAACAAGAGACTGGTTACAAATAGGAAAAGGAGTACGTTAAGGCTGTATATTGTCACCCTGCTTATTTAACTTCTATACAGAGTACATCATGAGAAATGCTGGGCTGGAAGAAGCACAAGCTGGAATCAAGATTGCCAGGAGAAATATCAATAACCTCACATATGCAGATGACACCATGCTTATGGCAGAAAGTGAAGAGGAACTAAAAAGCCTCTTGATGAAAGTGAAAGTGAAGAGTGAAAAGTTAGCTTAAAGCTTAAAATTCAGAAAACAAAGTTCATGGCATCTGATCCCATCACTTCATGGGAAATAGATGGGTAAACAGGGGAAATAGATGGGGACACAGTGGAAACTGTGTTAGACTTTATTTTGGGGGGCTCCAAAATCACTCCAGATGGTGACTGCAGCCATGAAATTAAAAGACACTTACTCTTTGGAAGGAAAATTATGACCAATCTAGATAGCCTACTCAAAAGCAGAGACATTACTTTGCTAACAAAGGTGCATCTAGTCAAGGCTATGGTTTTTCCAGTGGTCATGTATGGATGTGAGAGTTGGACTGTAAAGAAAGCTGAGTGCCAAATAATTGATGCTTTTGAACTGTGGTGTTGGAGAAGATTCTTGAGAGTCCCTTGGACTGTAAGGAGTTCCAACCAGTCCATCCTAAAAGAGATCAGTCCTTGGTGTTCATTGCAAGGACTAATGCTAATACTGAAACTCCAATACTTTGGCCACCTCATGCAAAGAGTTGACTCATTGGAAAAGACCCTGATGCTGGGAAGGATTGGGGGCAGGAGGAGAAGCGGATGACGATGACAGAGGATGAGATGGCTGGATGGCATCACTGACTCGATGGACTTATGTTTGTGTCAACTCCGGGAAATGGTGATGGACAGGGAGACCTAGCGTGCTGCGATTCATTGGATCGCAGAGTCGGACACGACTTAGCCTCTGAACTGAACTTAACTGAACTGAATAGACACAAAGGGAGAAATAAGTTAATGTCTTTGGAACACCCAATGTGTGCTAACCATGAAAGTCCATGTGTCACCATAGTTTTTATGTACATTATGGTCATGAGATTGTTGCAACTTAAACAATTCTACAATGCAGAAACTGAAGTACTGAAAATTTGTAAACCAAATCGACTACAAATCACAGTGATTTGAAGATTATCTTGGGGCAAAGCATGACATCTACATAGATGTTGATCCTTTGTTGATGAGTAATGGGTTTATCCTCTATTTGAAGTGCTTGTGTATTTAAAAAGTTGCATATCTCATTGCTAAATATATGTAGATATCTATTTGCATTTTGTTCACTGGGTAATAATTGAGTATCAGGGTGTCAGGGAGGAAGAAATGTTCCTCTAGCATTTTAGGTTCTCCTGACTGGCCTAAGAACTAAATTGATATGTGACAGATTAACAGCAGAAAATCAAGTAAAAGTTTAATAACGTGTACATGTGAGAGACTCAGGAAAATTGAGTAAGTCAATTTGAAACTTTCCCCTTAAACACAATTTTCAAATATAAATAAGAAAGTTTGTTTGGGGTAATGGTTTGGAGCTTCAAAGGTGAGAAAGGGAAGAACAAGATGGCAGAGGAGTAGGTGGACATGGAGTACTTCTCTCTCCATGAATCCATCAGGAATATACCTTCAGACACAGAAGTGCATGGAGAACACCAGCTGAGACCAGACAGGAGTACCTGACCAGTGGGAAAGAATATATAGAACCAGGCAAACTTTGGTAGAATGAAGGGACTAGGGGAAAAAACTGGAGTGTCAGTAGGACAGGACGTGTCCTCAGTGGGTAGGGGAAACTGAAGTACGGGTCTGATCCCCACATTGGGGCAATTGTCTGAGTCAGAGGAGAAACATTTAAGGTTGAGAGTGAAACTGCTGATCTGTGGCAGCCTAAATGGAATGAGAATCAGACAGCCCTTGCCGCAGCCATACGTACCCCAGACAGGAATACTGGCCCCCTGGAAAGCGCAGCAGCTGGGAGCTGGACTTTAGGGATTATGGAACAATCCCAGGGCAAGGGTTGCTGTTGACTCCAGAGAGACAGATTGAAGGGATGTGAGGGAGGAAGTCGTGGTGGGAAATGCTGTTGAAGGCAGCCATGGAAGCAAGATAATATTGCTGAGTCACCCGTAGGGGGTGGAACCATTACCATAGACTCTCTCTCCCCACACACCAGCATTGGCAGCTGAACAATAGAGAGGCTGGCCCATCAAATGCCTGATGCACTGAACTACAGAGTAGGACCCCACCCAGGGTGCCCCTTTAAGTGCCTGATGCACTGATCTGCAGAGTAGGACCCAGCCAGGAGGGCCCCTCTATGCGCTTGACGTGCAGAACAACAGAGACAGACCCCAGGCAAGGGAGCCCTCTAAGTGTCTGAATGGGCAGAGCTATCGAGCTATGGAGAAAGACTTGCCAAAGAGGCCTTCTAATTGCCAGCTATAAGGTGGTGGTTTAGTTAGTCACTAAGTTGTGTCTGACTCTTGTGACCCCATGGACTGTGGCCTGCCAGGCTTCTCTGTCCATGAGATTCTCCAGGCAAGGATACTGGAGCGGGTTCCATTTCCTTCTCCAGGGGATCTTCCAGACCCAGGAACTGAACCCAGGTCTCCTGCATTGAAAGCAGATTCTTTACCAACTGAGCTACAAAGGAAAAGCCAGCTACAAAAGGCTCAATAAAGGACTCTGATAGGGTTAGAACTCCTGAGGCAGAGGCAGTCCGTGTCCCTGCACACTTGGCACCACAAGAGTCCCTGCAAACCAACAAGCTGTGCCACCATCAGGCTCAACTCTCACTGGGACAGAGATGCCACAAGCAAAAAATTCTTGTATCTATGCAGACAGGGTCGCTTCAGTCGTGTCTGACTCTTTGTGACCCTGTAGGCTGTGATCTGCCAGGCTTCTCTGGGTTCTCTAGGCAAGAACATTGGAGCCTATTGGCCAATACAGGTTGCCATACCCTTCTAGAGCACTGTGTTTCCTGCTGTCTGAGCCACCAACTCCCCTGAGTACCTGGTGCTGCCAGAACCCCTGTGATCCAAGAAGCTGCACCACCTCCACAGCTGGTCCTCACAGGGGCAAACCCAAGTCCTCCAGGGCAGCCTCAGGAGTAAACCCCAGTGGACGACCAACATGTAGAGGTGGAAATAAAACCATAATTGAAACCCAAGGGCAGTGTGGCTAAGGAAGAAGACCCAAAACCTTCCCACAAGCTGTACAAGCTGCAGATTAAATCCACATGATCAACTAGGCAGACTCTGTGTCTATGGAATATATAAAAAGGTCATTGAGAGCTCCCACAAGAGAAAACAACTAGCTCTGATAGCTGTGGACATGGGAGACAAGAACACACAGGAGTAGGGTCAGATTAGAGTCTGAGCTGCCCCCACAGCAGGTCACAGCACAGTGTTGGAGGGCATCCTAGAGAGATGAGGTGGACTGTGACTCCCAGCGAGGGAAAAGACTCTGACAGCAGTGACTCAGGAAAAACATTTATTATTCTTTTTTTAATATAAATTTATTTATTTTAATTGGTGGTTAATTATTTTACAATATTGTATTGGTTTTGCCATACATCAACATGAATCTGCCACAGATATACACGTGTTCCCCATAGTGAACCCCCCTCCCACCTCCCTCTCTGTACCATTCCTCTATTATTCCCATGTTTTGGCTTGTTATGCAGATTCTTTTCGATTTTTTTACCCTTTATTCCCACTCTGTTATAGTTGTCAATTTTATTGGCACTATGAAATCCAATTAAGCTTTTGAGCTTTTTTCTTTACTCAATAACATTTTTTATTGTTATAAACCTCTGCCTCTACATTGGGCTTTTACGTTCTGTGGAATTATCCTTTTTCTTTTTCTCTTTTTATGATTTTAATTTTTAATTTTTTAACCTATTATTGTTTTTTCTAATCTATTCCTTTGTTTGTTTTTCCTACTATTCTTTTCCCCTTGTAGTTAATGTTTAATGTATCTAAATCTTCTTTATCTACTTCTATTTAAATTTACATATCTATTCTGTACAGGAGAAAGGGATCAAGACCATCCCCATGGAAAAGAAATGGGAAAAAGCAAAATGGCTGTCTGAGGAGGCCATACAAATAGCTGTGAAAAGAAGAGAAGCAAAAAGCAAAGGAGAAAAGGAGAGATATAAGCATCTGAATGCAGAGTTCCAAAGAATAGCAAGAAGCAGTGATAAAAAAGCCTTCCTCAGCAATCAATGCAAAGAAATAGAGGAAAACAACAGAATAGGAAAGACTAGAGATCTCTTCAAGAAAATTAGAGATACCAAGAGAACATTTCATGCAAAGATGGGCTCAATAAAGGACATAAATGGCATGAACCTAACAGAAGCAGAAGATATTAAGAAGAGGTGGCAAGAATACACAGAAGAACTGTACAAAAAAGGTCTTCATGATCCAGATAATCATGATGGTGTGATCAATCACGTAGAGCCAGACATCCTGGAGTGTGAATCAAGTGGGCCTTAGAAAGTGTCACTACGAACAAAGCTAGTGGAGGTGATGGAATTCCAGTTGACTTATTTCAAATCCTGAAAGATGATGCTGTGAAAATGCTGCACTCAATATGGCAGCAAATTTGGAAAACTCAGCAGTGGCCCCAGGACTGGAAAAGGTCAGTTTTCATTCCAATCCCAAAAAAAAAGCAATGGAAAAGAGTGCTCAAACTATCTCACAATTGCATTCATCTCACACACTAGTAAAGTAATACTCAAAATTCTGCAAGCCAGGCTTCAGCAATACGTGAACCGTGAACTTCCAGATGTTCAAGCTGTTTTCAGAATAGGCAGAGGAATCAGAGATCAAAGTGCCAACATCCGCTGGATCATGGAAAAAACAAGAGAGTTCCAGAAAAGCATCTATTTCTGCTTTATTGACTATGCCAAAGCCTTTGACTGTGTGGATCACAATAAACTGTGGAAAATTCTGAAAGAGATGGGAATACCAGACCACCTGACCTGACTCTTGAGAAACCTATATGTAGGTCAGGAAGCAACAGTTAGAACTGGACATGGAACAAGAGACTGGTTACAAATAGGAAAAGGAGTACGTTAAGGCTGTATATTGTCACCCTGCTTATTTAACTTCTATACAGAGTACATCATGAGAAATGCTGGGCTGGAAGAAGCACAAGCTGGAATCAAGATTGCCAGGAGAAATATCAATAACCTCACATATGCAGATGACACCATGCTTATGGCAGAAAGTGAAGAGGAACTAAAAAGCCTCTTGATGAAAGTGAAAGTGAAGAGTGAAAAGTTAGCTTAAAGCTTAAAATTCAGAAAACAAAGTTCATGGCATCTGATCCCATCACTTCATGGGAAATAGATGGGTAAACAGGGGAAATAGATGGGGACACAGTGGAAACTGTGTTAGACTTTATTTTGGGGGGCTCCAAAATCACTCCAGATGGTGACTGCAGCCATGAAATTAAAAGACACTTACTCTTTGGAAGGAAAATTATGACCAATCTAGATAGCCTACTCAAAAGCAGAGACATTACTTTGCTAACAAAGGTGCATCTAGTCAAGGCTATGGTTTTTCCAGTGGTCATGTATGGATGTGAGAGTTGGACTGTAAAGAAAGCTGAGTGCCAAATAATTGATGCTTTTGAACTGTGGTGTTGGAGAAGATTCTTGAGAGTCCCTTGGACTGTAAGGAGTTCCAACCAGTCCATCCTAAAAGAGATCAGTCCTTGGTGTTCATTGCAAGGACTAATGCTAATACTGAAACTCCAATACTTTGGCCACCTCATGCAAAGAGTTGACTCATTGGAAAAGACCCTGATGCTGGGAAGGATTGGGGGCAGGAGGAGAAGCGGATGACGATGACAGAGGATGAGATGGCTGGATGGCATCACTGACTCGATGGACTTATGTTTGTGTCAACTCCGGGAAATGGTGATGGACAGGGAGACCTAGCGTGCTGCGATTCATTGGATCGCAGAGTCGGACACGACTTAGCCTCTGAACTGAACTTAACTGAACTGAATAGACACAAAGGGAGAAATAAGTTAATGTCTTTGGAACACCCAATGTGTGCTAACCATGAAAGTCCATGTGTCACCATAGTTTTTATGTACATTATGGTCATGAGATTGTTGCAACTTAAACAATTCTACAATGCAGAAACTGAAGTACTGAAAATTTGTAAACCAAATCGACTACAAATCACAGTGATTTGAAGATTATCTTGGGGCAAAGCATGACATCTACATAGATGTTGATCCTTTGTTGATGAGTAATGGGTTTATCCTCTATTTGAAGTGCTTGTGTATTTAAAAAGTTGCATATCTCATTGCTAAATATATGTAGATATCTATTTGCATTTTGTTCACTGGGTAATAATTGAGTATCAGGGTGTCAGGGAGGAAGAAATGTTCCTCTAGCATTTTAGGTTCTCCTGACTGGCCTAAGAACTAAATTGATATGTGACAGATTAACAGCAGAAAATCAAGTAAAAGTTTAATAACGTGTACATGTGAGAGACTCAGGAAAATTGAGTAAGTCAATTTGAAACTTTCCCCTTAAACACAATTTTCAAATATAAATAAGAAAGTTTGTTTGGGGTAATGGTTTGGAGCTTCAAAGGTGAGAAAGGGAAGAACAAGATGGCAGAGGAGTAGGTGGACATGGAGTACTTCTCTCTCCATGAATCCATCAGGAATATACCTTCAGACACAGAAGTGCATGGAGAACACCAGCTGAGACCAGACAGGAGTACCTGACCAGTGGGAAAGAATATATAGAACCAGGCAAACTTTGGTAGAATGAAGGGACTAGGGGAAAAAACTGGAGTGTCAGTAGGACAGGACGTGTCCTCAGTGGGTAGGGGAAACTGAAGTACGGGTCTGATCCCCACATTGGGGCAATTGTCTGAGTCAGAGGAGAAACATTTAAGGTTGAGAGTGAAACTGCTGATCTGTGGCAGCCTAAATGGAATGAGAATCAGACAGCCCTTGCCGCAGCCATACGTACCCCAGACAGGAATACTGGCCCCCTGGAAAGCGCAGCAGCTGGGAGCTGGACTTTAGGGATTATGGAACAATCCCAGGGCAAGGGTTGCTGTTGACTCCAGAGAGACAGATTGAAGGGATGTGAGGGAGGAAGTCGTGGTGGGAAATGCTGTTGAAGGCAGCCATGGAAGCAAGATAATATTGCTGAGTCACCCGTAGGGGGTGGAACCATTACCATAGACTCTCTCTCCCCACACACCAGCATTGGCAGCTGAACAATAGAGAGGCTGGCCCATCAAATGCCTGATGCACTGAACTACAGAGTAGGACCCCACCCAGGGTGCCCCTTTAAGTGCCTGATGCACTGATCTGCAGAGTAGGACCCAGCCAGGAGGGCCCCTCTATGCGCTTGACGTGCAGAACAACAGAGACAGACCCCAGGCAAGGGAGCCCTCTAAGTGTCTGAATGGGCAGAGCTATCGAGCTATGGAGAAAGACTTGCCAAAGAGGCCTTCTAATTGCCAGCTATAAGGTGGTGGTTTAGTTAGTCACTAAGTTGTGTCTGACTCTTGTGACCCCATGGACTGTGGCCTGCCAGGCTTCTCTGTCCATGAGATTCTCCAGGCAAGGATACTGGAGCGGGTTCCATTTCCTTCTCCAGGGGATCTTCCAGACCCAGGAACTGAACCCAGGTCTCCTGCATTGAAAGCAGATTCTTTACCAACTGAGCTACAAAGGAAAAGCCAGCTACAAAAGGCTCAATAAAGGACTCTGATAGGGTTAGAACTCCTGAGGCAGAGGCAGTCCGTGTCCCTGCACACTTGGCACCACAAGAGTCCCTGCAAACCAACAAGCTGTGCCACCATCAGGCTCAACTCTCACTGGGACAGAGATGCCACAAGCAAAAAATTCTTGTATCTATGCAGACAGGGTCGCTTCAGTCGTGTCTGACTCTTTGTGACCCTGTAGGCTGTGATCTGCCAGGCTTCTCTGGGTTCTCTAGGCAAGAACATTGGAGCCTATTGGCCAATACAGGTTGCCATACCCTTCTAGAGCACTGTGTTTCCTGCTGTCTGAGCCACCAACTCCCCTGAGTACCTGGTGCTGCCAGAACCCCTGTGATCCAAGAAGCTGCACCACCTCCACAGCTGGTCCTCACAGGGGCAAACCCAAGTCCTCCAGGGCAGCCTCAGGAGTAAACCCCAGTGGACGACCAACATGTAGAGGTGGAAATAAAACCATAATTGAAACCCAAGGGCAGTGTGGCTAAGGAAGAAGACCCAAAACCTTCCCACAAGCTGTACAAGCTGCAGATTAAATCCACATGATCAACTAGGCAGACTCTGTGTCTATGGAATATATAAAAAGGTCATTGAGAGCTCCCACAAGAGAAAACAACTAGCTCTGATAGCTGTGGACATGGGAGACAAGAACACACAGGAGTAGGGTCAGATTAGAGTCTGAGCTGCCCCCACAGCAGGTCACAGCACAGTGTTGGAGGGCATCCTAGAGAGATGAGGTGGACTGTGACTCCCAGCGAGGGAAAAGACTCTGACAGCAGTGACTCAGGAAAAACATTTATTATTCTTTTTTTAATATAAATTTATTTATTTTAATTGGTGGTTAATTATTTTACAATATTGTATTGGTTTTGCCATACATCAACATGAATCTGCCACAGATATACACGTGTTCCCCATAGTGAACCCCCCTCCCACCTCCCTCTCTGTACCATTCCTCTATTATTCCCATGTTTTGGCTTGTTATGCAGATTCTTTTCGATTTTTTTACCCTTTATTCCCACTCTGTTATAGTTGTCAATTTTATTGGCACTATGAAATCCAATTAAGCTTTTGAGCTTTTTTCTTTACTCAATAACATTTTTTATTGTTATAAACCTCTGCCTCTACATTGGGCTTTTACGTTCTGTGGAATTATCCTTTTTCTTTTTCTCTTTTTATGATTTTAATTTTTAATTTTTTAACCTATTATTGTTTTTTCTAATCTATTCCTTTGTTTGTTTTTCCTACTATTCTTTTCCCCTTGTAGTTAATGTTTAATGTATCTAAATCTTCTTTATCTACTTCTATTTAAATTTACATATCTATTCTTTCTTTTCTTTCTCTCCTTTCCTCTCAAAATATTTGTTAGTTTTCTTTACATTGCTTTATTCTCCTCTTGGCACTTTGCTTTAGTTTTGTTTCCAGTTTCTGCTTTCATTAATTTTGTTCTGGTAGATACAATTTTTGTTTTCCTTTGTTTGCTGGGTCAATCTATTGTACTTTATTTTTGTTGGACTTTTTTGATTTTGCTTATGGGTATATACGCATATATATTGTTGTTTTAAACCTCTACCTCTACGTTGGGCTTTTGAAGTTCTGAGAAGTTTTCTTTTCTTTTTTTTCTCTTTTTATAATTTTTATTTTTAATCTTTTAAAACCTATTATTTTTTTCTACATTTAATCCTTTGTTTGCTTTTCCTACTGTTCTTTCCCCCTTGCAGTTAATCTTTAATGCATATAGATCTTCTTCATCTACCTCTATTTAACTTTGCATATCTATTATTTCTTTCCTTTCCTCTCAACATATTTGTTAGTTTTATTATCATTGCTTTATTTCCCACTCAGCACCTTGCTTTAGTTTTATTTTTTCAGTTTGTGCTTGAGTTAGTTTTGTTCATAACTGGTAAATATAATTTTTGATTCCCTTTGTTCACCAGGTCAGTCTACTCTACTTTATTTTTGTTGGACCATTTTTACTTTGCTCATTGGTGTATACGTATGTGTGTATATTCCAGTACTTTCATCATCATTTGAGTGATTTTGTAACTGTCATTTGTCTGAAGTTCATCTTTGGTTTCTCCTTTTTGGATATTTTTTTAAATCTCACTTAATGTCATAACAAACCACCTTTGGAATCTTTTTTCCTGACCAGAGATCAAGCCCTGAGCCTTTGGAGTGTGATCACTGACTCCAAGGCCCTAGACTACCAGAGAACTAACCCTAGAGAGTATCAAATAGTGAGAACTCACCCAAAGGAAACCACTTGAATACAAGACCTACCATCACCAAACCACCAGCAGCACCCTGAGCAGGACACCTCATCGAAACAACAACAACAAAAATGATCATCAGCAGGCAATATTGCCACTTCACTCAGCTATGCGCATCAGAGGAAAAAAACAAACAAACAAAACTCAGCACAAATCTCACTCAATAAGAAGCTTACACAAACCACTGGACCAACCTTAGAAGAGCAGAAACCAAAAGGAAGAAAGAATTCAACCTTCTTCAAGGAAAGGATTCAGCTTTCCTTGAAGCCTGGGAAAAGAAGACCTCTAACACAATAAGTTAAAACACACACACACACAGCGAAGAGGTAGAGAAACACTGCACAAGTGAAGGAACAAGCAAGAACACAGAAGTCCAAATAAAATGAAGAGGAAATAGGCAAACTACCTGAAAAAGAATTCAGAATAATAATAGTAAAGATGATCAAAAACCTTGAAAACAAAATGGAGAAAATGCAAGAGTCAATTTTTTAAAAAGACCTAGAAGAATTAAAGAATAAGCATATAGAGACAAACAACACAATTACTGAAATTTAAAATACTCTAGAAGGAATCAATAGCAGAATATATAAAGCAGAAGAATGAATCAGTGAGCTGGAAGATAAAATGGTGGAAATAACTTCTGAAGAGCAGATTGAAGTAAAATGAATGAAAAGAATTGAGGATAGTCTCAGTGACCTCTAGGACAATACCAATCACACCAACATTAGAATTATAGGGGTCCCAGGAGAAGAAGGGAAAAAGAAAGCATATGAGGATTTTTTTAAGAGATTATAGTTGAAAATTTCCCCAACATAGAAAAGGAAATAGTCAATCAAGTCGAAGAAGCACAAAGAGTTCCATACAGGATAAATCCAAGGATAGACACACCAAGACACATACTAATCAAACTAACAAAGACTATAAACACAAAGAAATACTATTAAAAGCAGCAAGGGAGAAGCAACAAGTAACATACAAGGGAAAATCCATACACTTAATAGTTTATCTTTCAGCAGAAACTCTGCAGGCCAGAAGGGAATCTACAAGAAAGATTAATGTACCCATCAAGGATCTCATTCAAAACTGATGGAGAAATAAAAAGATTTTCAGAGAAGCAAAAGTTAAGAGAATTCAGTACCACCAAACCAGCTTTACAACAAATGTTAAAGGTACTTATATGGTCAAGAAATATAAGAGAAGGAAAAAAAAAAAAAACCTACAAAATCAACCCCCCAAAATTAATAAATGACAATAGGAACATATATAACAATAATTACTTTAAATGTAAATTGATTAAATGCTGCAACCAAAACACACAGACTGGTCAAATGGATACAAAAACAAGACCCATATATACGCTGTCTACAAGAGACCCACTTCAGACATAAAGACACATATAGACTGAAGGATGGAAAAATATAATCCATGCAAATAGGAATCAAAAGAATGCTTGAATAGCAATCCTCATATCAGACAAAATACACCTTAAAATAAAGAAAATTATAAAAGATAAGGAAGGACACTACATAGTGATCAAGGAATCAATCCAAGAGAAAGCTATAATTATAAATATCTATTCATCCAACACTGGATCATAGAAAAAAAAAACAAGAAAGCTCAAGGAGAAAAAAAAAAAAAAAAGCTACTTTTGCTTTATTGACTACACCAAAGCTTTTATCTGTGTGAATCACAACAAACTGTGGGAAATTCTTCAAGAGATGTGAATACCAGAACACCTCAACTGCTTCCTGAGAAATCTGAATGAAGGTCAAGAAGCAACAGTTAGAACTGGACATGGAACAACACACTGGTTCCAAATCAGGAAAGGAGTACATCAAGACTATAGTCACCCTGCTTATTTAACTTATATGCAAAGTACATCATGTGAAATGCCAGGCTGGATGAAGCACAAGCTGGAATCAAGACTGATGAGAGAAATATCAATGACCTCAGATTCACAGATGACACAACCCTTATGGCAGAATGAGAAGATGAACTAAAGAGCCTCTTGATGAAAGTGAAAGAGGAGAGTGAAAAAGTTAGGTTAAAACTTAACATTCAGAAGACTAAGATCATAGAATCTGGTCCCCTCACTTCATGACAAATAGATGGGGGAACCATGGAAACAGTGACAAACTTTATTTTGGGGGCTTCAAAATCACTGCAGATGGTGACTTCAGCCATGAAATTAAAAGACGCTTGCACCTTGGAAGGAAAGCTATGACCAACCTAGACAGCATATTAAGAATCAGAGACATTACTTTACAATAAAAGGTCAGTCTAGTCAAAACTATGGTTTTCTCAATAGTCATGTATGGATGTAAGACTTGGACTACAAAGAAAGCTGAGCACGGAAGAATTGATGCTTTTGAACTGTGGTGTCGGAGAAGACTCTTGAGAGTCCCTTGGACTCCAGGGAGATCCAACCTGTCAATCCTTAAGGAAATCAGTCCTGAATATTCATTGGAAGGAATGATACTGAAGCTGAAACACTAATACTTTGACCATCTGGTGCAAATTACTGACTCATTGGAAAAGACCCTGATGCTGGGATAGATTGAAGGCAGGAGGAGAAGGGGAAGACAGAGAATGAGATGATTGGATGGCATCACTGATGCGATGGACATGAGTTTGAGTAGGTTCTGGGAGTCGGTGATGGACAGGGAAATCTGGTGTGATGCAGTCCATGGGGACACAAAGAGTCAGACATGACTGAGTGACTGAACTGAACTGAATGACTAGTGAGCATCACAGCTGTCTAGATACATAATAATAGTTGGGGCAAACAAAAGCTGATGAAACACTCAACACTGTATCTGTGTACAGGGAGCTCTGAAAAGCTCTGACATAGTCCAAGAAATCTAAAATATCATGCACACATATGTAGAGCTCTGTGCATGTCCAAGATTATCTTAAATATTTATAATCTACCATTTCTGGCTGATCATGAGGCTTTGTTCAAACAGGAAGAGAAAGCTAAGGCTGAGTTTTACAGTGCCCACAGAAGATTGGAGGTGAACTTCCATGTAAACAAAGATCTCCTGGAGTAGGAATTGGCAACCCAAACCAGTATTCTTGCCTGGAAAATCCCATGGACAGAGGAGCTTAGCAGTCTACAGTCCATGGAGTCGCAAAACAGTTGGACATAACTTAGTGACTAAACAAACAAATATACAAAGTCCCCTCAGACAATTGCAAATCTGAGTTTGATTTATAGACTTGTGGAAAAATTTTTGATACTGGTAATTTTTAGTATTGTTATTGCTTTTATGGAGTGTTGGATATTCAAAGGTTCTTACTCTACTATTTGCAGTAGCATCATTCATTTCCTTTCCTTTTAAAAAGAAAACTATTTGTTTTACTTGGTATTTTCTATTACTGGTCTTTCTGATAATCTGATCCCATATAGACAGTTTTCAATACAATGCCCACACAGTTTCTTATCTTTGATCTCTCTCCTTTTTCAAACTTCACTAAAATATGTTTCTCCAAGTGGTACTCTTAAAATGATTTTTTCTACCAAATAAGAATTCAATATCTGGGTTTTCTTTTTCTTTTCTTTCTTTCTTTCTTTTTTTTTTTTTTTTCTGTTAATAAGCAAGAGCATTTATCAGTTCAAAAATAAAGTCACTGGGAAAAGTGCAGGCACCGGACCCTTCGGAAAGGATGGGAATCTGAGGTTTGTTATGACCTTAATCAGAAGTCTGATTTAAGAAATGAGGCAGATAATTAAATCATTTTCTTTGTTCACCTAAAATCAAGTTACAATTGGAGTCAAATTTTGAAAGAAATTGTCTTAGCTCCTGGAGAATGAGGTGAGGTGAAGTCGCTCAGTCGTGTCCGACTCTTTGCGACCCCGTGGACTGTAACCTACTAGGATTCTCCGTCCATGGGATTCTCCAGGCAAGAATACTGGAGTGGATTGCCATTTCCTTCTCCAGGGGATCTTCCCGACCCAGGGATCGAACCCGGTTCTCCCGCACTGGAGGCAGACGCTTTAACCTCTGAGCCACCAGGGAAGCATGATGGCAAAGCCTGCCACTGCAACATGAAATGCCATTTTTGAAAGGCACTGTATATTTAAGGAGAATGACAACCTGGGAGCCTTGTATTCCTGGCTGAATACATACCAAAGCCCAGGGCCTTTTTTGGACAGTTCAAAAAGAATGTGTTAGCTGCAGTCACAGGCTTGAAATACCCAAAAACAAAACATAAATTTTAATCAAAAGGTTAAGAAAAAGAACATTTGAAGGCAGAGTCTTATAGGAAAGTTGTGTGAAAATGAAAGCAAATAAGGGATTCTTATAATAATCTTGGGGGTGTGGAAATAAAGGCTGCTCTGAATGCCCAACCTTCACGGTACTATTTGTGACAATCAAAGTTTCTCTACTGTCTCCTTAAGGAGCCTGTTCCAAAACTGTCCCTTAATGAAAACACCGCTATGCCATTGAAAGCGGGAGTTCTCTTCCCTTTGCTCTGTCTGTCTCAACAATCTACAGGTGCCTCAATGATAAGGAATCATCCTGGCAATGCATGAGATGCAAGAGACGCAGGTTCAATCCCTGGGTCTTGAAGATCTCCTGGAGTAGGAAATAACCTACTCCAGTATTCTGGCCTGGGAAATTTCACAGGCAGAGGAGCTTTGCTGGCCCATGGGGTGGCAAAGAGTTGGATACAAGTGAGAACAACAATTGGCAGCCTTATTGGATTCTTTAGTAAAAATGTTGGAGAATATTATTTATGGGCATCCTGGTACTAATTGCTGGACAGTGTTCCCTAATAAAGCCTAGTAGTAGTAGTTGTTGTTCAGTCACTCAATTGTGCCAACTCTTTGAAATCCCATGGACTGCATCATGCCAGGCTTCTTCTGTGTCCTTCACTATTTGCTCAAACTCATGCCCATTGAGTCAGTGATGCCATCCAACCATCTCATCCTCTGTTGCCCCATTCTCCTACTGCCTTCAGCCTTTCCCAGCATCAGAGTTTTTCACAATAAGTTGGCTCTTTACATCAGGTGGCCAAAGTACTAGAGCTTCAGGTACAGCATCAGTCCTTCCAATGAATATTCAGGGTTGTTTTCCTTTAGGATTGACTGGTTTGATCAGTTTTTCAAGGCGCTCTCGAGAGTCTTAGTACCACACTTTGAAAACTCAGTAGATAGTACTCTTTTTGTGAAAATCTTCAGAAATTTGTTGGTAAAATTGACAGTACGTTCTAATGGTTTGGAAGTTCAGCAGAGGGCATTGTGTTTGAGTTGGACTGTGACATTACTGGGGATGATAGAGATCAAAACTTGTAAGAAGCAAGAAGGATAGAGTTATCATAGTGTGAATTCAGTATTGTCTAACCAGCATAATTTTTTATGTTAAATAATAATTTTGCTGTTTTGTTGTTTAGTCTCTAAGTCATGTTTGACTCTTTGTGACCCCATGAGCTGCAGCACACCAGGCTTCTCTGTCCCTCACAGTCTCCTGGACTCCACGTCCATTGAATCACTGATGTCATAAAACTGTCTCATCCTCTGTTGCCTCTTCTCCTTCTGCCTTCAGTCTTTCCCAGCATCAGGGTCTTTTTCAATGAGCCAGCTCTTTGTGTCAAGTGGCCTCGTATTGGAGCTTCAGCTTCAGCATCAGTCCTTCCAATGAATATTCAGGGTTGATTTCCTTTAAGATGAACTGGTTTGACTTCCTTGCTCTCCAAGGGACTGTGAAGAGCCTTCTCTATCACCACAGTTCAAACGTATCAATTCTTCAGTGTTCTGCCTTCTTTATGGTCCAGCTGTAACATGACTGCTGGAAAAGCCATAGCCTTGACTGTGCAGACCTTTGTCAGCAAAGCAATTTCTTTGTTTTTTAATATACTGTCTAGGTTTGTCATAGCTTTCTTGCCAAGAAGCAATTGTCTTCTAATTTCATGGCTGCAATCACCATCTGCAGTGATTATAGAGCCCAAAAAGAGGAAATCTTTCACTGCTTCTTTTTCTCTTTCTATTTGCCATGAAATGATGAGATCAGAGGCCATAATCTTATTTTTTTAATTGAGTTTTAATCCAGCTTTTTCACTCTCCTCTTTCACCTTCATCAAGAGGCTCTTTAGTTCCTCTTGCTTTCCACCATTAAGCATTATTATCTGCATATCTGAGGTTGCTGGTATTTCTCTCAGCAATCTTGGTTCCAGCTTGTAACTCATCCAGTCTGGCATTTCATGTGATGTGCTCTGTGTATAAGTTAAATAAACAGAATATCAATAAGCAGCCTTGTTGTACTCCTTTTTCAATTGTGAGCCAGTCAGTTGTTCCATATAAAGTTCTAATTTTTGCTTTTTAACCCTTATACAGGTTTCTCAGGAGACAGGTAAGATGATCTGGTATTCCCATGTCTTTAAGAGTTTTCCACAGCTGCTATCATTCATACAGGCAGCTGCTTTAGCATAGGCAATGAAGCAGAGGTAGATGTTTTCTGAAACTCCCTTGCTTTCTCTGTGATCCAGCAAACATTGGCAATGATGTACAGATTGGATAGGCGGCTTCCCAAAATTGACTGAATGAATGGAAAAGTGTCTAGACTTGATAGAGTTCCAAAAGAAGAAGTTTCTTTATTTAAAGTAGAAGTGTATTCAGCTTTAAAACTCCATTCTCCGAGTTAGTAGATGCAATGTTGCAAGGTACATCTGAGGCAGAATAGCTTACTGTGTGGATCCTGTGATAAACCCTGAAACAAGAGTTGTAAAAATAGTCCTCTATTATTTTATTCTAAAGCTATGCCTTCTTTGCAAGTAACTATTCTTCTTTGAGACATAACTCACAGACTACTAACTTAGGTAGATGATGAAATTGAAATAAATGTTGGGAAACAAGTAGCTATGAATTTGAGTTGTCTGTCACGAAGTAGACTCTATCTTATATGAAAGTAAAAGTGTTAGGTACTCAGTCATGTCCCACTGTTTGTGACTCCATTGACTGTAGCTTGCCAGACTCCTCTGTATATGGGATTCTCCAGGCTAGAATACTAGAGTGGGTTGCCATGCCCCTCTCCAGGGGATCTTCCTGATCCAGGAATCATATCTAGGTCTCCTGCATTGGAGGAAGTTTCTTTACCTTCTGAGCCCCCAGGAAACCCCCTATACCCATCCCCCAGATAATATATGGGCATTATGTACAAGTCAAGTATTGGTGGCAGTTTACCAAATCAAGTACTGGAGATGAGTTGTGGTTTTAGCCACCAGGCATGCTTTTGATCAAATCTCTTAAACATCTAGGGCATTCATTTCATTTCTAGAATTAAAAAAAATATATATATATAGCTTGGGATGCTTTTAATATTATGGCTGCAGTCATCATCCATAGAAATTTTAGAGCGTAAGAAAATAAGCCAAATGTATTTCTAAATTTGGTGAAAGAAAACATTCCAGTTAGAAAACCATGTAGGTTTATGAATGGAAGGAGAGAAGGAGAAAAAGATCACAGAGTGTAAACAGAAATGTAAGTATCAAGGCATATATTCCCCGTGATGATAAACATTGACTTGACTGACTCTTCTGATTCAAACCAAGCTAAATTTAGGGATAAAATGTTGTCAGTTTCATCCAGTACTGACAAATATTAGTGATGTTTCATTGTCATTTTTGTCTGAGCCATCTCATTATTTGTTATTCCTTGGAGCTTGCTGTGTTTTGCTTAGTTTTGAGAGATTGTACAGAAAATATTTACTCCATCATTTCTAAAATGTGCTGATGCTGTGACAGGGATGAAAGTGCTAGTAAGAAGGCTGTAGCTATGATGGTATTTGAAGCAAAATAAATTAAACTGATGGAAAGTGATTAAATGTGCCCATGTGAATGAAACAAATTATTCAGTAGGAAGGATTCTAAATGACAAGAAATAAATAAAACAGAACACAGAAACTGCTGTGAGTATGTCATTGACAACAATCATCAAGACAAATGCATGATAAAAAGGAAAATATAAAATAAGAAAAAAAAATACTGTATGGTTAGACACATGTCCTAGACTTTTACAAAACAAAACAAAACACCAAAAATATTGGCTACCCATTAAAACAATCAAAAGGAGGCATAATACTGCAACTTTGCTCTAGGTCACTCTGGAGATATAAAACTTGTACTCTGCATAGTTTTTCTGTGTGTTATTGATAAAGGTAAATATGCATGATCTTTACTTGGGTGAATTGATTCACCTCTATTGTGTATCATTTTTGACAACAGGTCACCCCTGAGATAGATACAATAAGTTTACTATGTTGCACCATCTTTTATGTTTAATGTCATCCATTAATTTCCTATATCAGATTTTCTTTATTCTACTTTTCCCATTTTACGTTAATAATTTTGATATTTTTATAACAATCAGAGTGATTTTATATTTTTTTCAAGTGGATTATCAACAGTCTTCATGCAGCTGACAAATGATATAGACAGGATTTGAACCCAGGCCACTGAACTTCAGAGTTTATTTCTTCTACCACTGAAGTATGTGGCTATATTAATCTGAAATCTACCAGAGCAGTGTTTTGGTCTTTCTACATAAACAACACTTTGCAAGTGTATATATATATATATATATATATATATATATATATATATAT
>SJYT01019897.1:10791-84641 GCA_006410635.1 Cephalophus harveyi | reverse complement strand
CTCTGTGCAACCCCATAGACGGCAGCCTGTCTCTTATACACATCTAGATGTGTATAAGAGACAGATATATAGTAATCCATATTATCTTTCAGCACCCTTTGATGGTGTAGAGCTCATGTCTAAAATACTCTATTTTTTTTTTAATCATAAGGAAAATAAGAGAAGAAAAACTCCCTAGTTGTTTTTAGGGAAAAGCAAATTCTTAAAATATTTGTTGTTGTTCAGCTGCTAAGTCATTTCCGACATTTTGTGAACCCATGAACTGTAGCACACTAGGCTTCCCTGTCCATCACTCTCTCTCAGAGTTTGCTCAAACCCATGTATATTGATTCAGTGATGTCATCCAACCATCTCATCCTTTGTTCCCCGTTTCTCCACTACCCCTTCATCTTTCCCAGCAACAGGGTCTTTACCAATGAGTTGGTTCTTCACATCTCAGACTTTATTTCTTCACTTTTCCTTTCAAGTGTATTGATTATTTTTTCACATACTTAAATATTTTTAATAACTTTTATTTTGTACTCAACATTTTTTATTTTCAATGCAGAGTCTTCACTTACCAATAAACAGTGTGGTTAAAGTGCCATTTGCTCATCTGTTGGCATGTGAAAACTTGAGCTTTCCTGTCTCAGAAGGCTACAGTCCATAGGGTCACAAAGAGTTGAACACGACTGAGAAAGTACACACACCTTATTTACTATTAGAAATTAAATCATCTTTGGTTTATTCCACTTAAATAACACATTTGCCCTGAGTAGTGAAGGTGAAGTCGCTCAGTCGTGTCCGACTCTTTGCGACCCCGTGGACTGTAACCTACTAGGCTTCTCTGTCCATGGGATTCTCCAGGCAAGAATACTGGAGTGAATTGCCATTTCCTTCTCCAGGGGATCTTCCCGACCCAGGGATCGAACCCGGGTCTCCCGCATCAGAGGCAGACGCTTTAACCTCTGAGCCACCAGGGAAGACAGTCCTGAGTAGTGGAAGCTCCTCTAATGGATACATATGCCAAAGTTTTATTTCTACAGTGTACATACAACTTTCCCCATATTTATTTCACATAGCAGAACAGGCTTTAGTATATGAATTATTTCTACTCTTTAACTTTGATGCACATTTAAATTTAAGCTTCTTATTCTTTGTTGTCTTTAATGCATGTACTTCAATTACCACTTTTGGGAGAAATATTAAAATTTTCCTGAATCATATTATTTTTGGCTAAGTTGCTTCAGTTGTGTAGTTGTGTCTGACTCTTTGTGACCCTATGGACTGTAGCCCACCAGGATCCTCTCTCCACAGGATTCTGCAGGCAAGAATACTGGAGTGGGTTGCCATTTAATTCTCCAGGGGATCTTCCCAACCCAGGAATCAAACCCAAGTCTCTTATGTCTCCTGCATTAACAGCTGGGTTCTTTACCACTAGCACCACCTAGGAAACCCAGTGTTTTAGAGAACCAGGTAAAGGAAAGTTTCAGTTAAGGAGGGGATGGGATAATCATATCCTTTAAATGCATGTGAATGCACATAATGTATACAAATTAATGCATGCAAATGTCTCATACTGTGATATAAAGCCAAAAATATAAGGAGGGGTCCCCACTCCTGAGACCTGCCTTATGTACAAGAATTTATGATAATTATAAAGATAAGGAACTTTATTACTAAGGAAAAACTGAACCATCTAAACCTGCAGAATTAGAGTGATTTTGGTAAGGTCACTTTTTTTTTACTTTCATCTCTTACAATAACTCAGTGTCATGTTGACCCTCAAATTTGCCTTTGATTTTTAAAGATGTAGTCATGACTCTCTAGCAGAGATCTTTGTATGTTCCTTAACATATTCTGTCACCCAGTAGATACTATATATATGATATGTGTGTCCTAGTTGCTTTAGAAATGGGTAAATTAAATAAACATTTTTCTGCGTTCTGAAGTGTGATTTTACTGAGCATTCACAAAATATTTTAAATCTAATGAGAGAGATAGAAATAGAGATAAATAAAAACTCTAAGTATAGGGACTTCCCTGATGGTCCGGTGTCTAAGACTCCACACTCTGAATGAAAGAGCCCAGAGTTCAATCCCTGGTCAGGAAACTAGATCCCACAGGTTGTGACTAGAGATCCCTTATGCCACAAGGAAGATCGAAGATCCCACATGAAAAAAATTAAGAGCAGTGAAGTCAAATATATAAATACGTATTTTAAAAGTAAATAAACTCTAACTATAGAATAGTTCTACTCTGGGAGTTTAGAACAAATAAATGGTACAGTACTGGTTCAAAACTGGGAAAGGAAGTACATCAAAGCTGTATATAGTCACCCTGTTTATTTAACTTATATGAAGAGTACATCATGCAAAATGCCAGCTTGGATGAAGCACAAGCTGGAATCAAGACTGCCAGGAGAAATGTCAATAACCTCAGATATGCAGATGACACCACCCTTATGGCAGAAAGTGAAGAGGAACTAAAAAACCTCTTGATAAAATGAAAGAGGAGAGTGAAAAAGTTGGCTTAAAAATCAACATTCAAAAAACTAAGATCATGGCATCTTGTCCCGTTAGTTAATGGCAAAAAAATGGGGAGAAAAGGGAAACAGTGACTGACTTTATTTTCTTGGGCTACAAAACCACTGCAAATGGTGACGGCAGACATGAAATTTAAAAAGATGCTTGCTCTTTGGAAGAAAAGCTACAACCGACCTAGATAGCATATTAAAAATCAGAGACAGTACTTTACCAACAAAGGTCCATCTACTCAAAGCTATGCCTTTTCTAGTCATCATATATGGGATGTGAGAATTGGTCCATAAAGAAAACTGAACACCAAAGAACTGATGCTTTTGAACTGTTGTCTTGGAGAAGACTCTTGAGAGTCTCTTGGACTGCAAGGAGATCAAATCAGTCAATCCTAAAGGAAATCAACCCTGAATATTCATTGGAAGGACTGATGCTGAAGCTGAAACTCCAATATTTTGGCCACCTGATACAAAGAATGATTCATTGAAAAAGACCCTGATGCTGGGAAAGATTGAAGGCAGAAGGAGAAGTGGATGACAGAGGATGGGATGGTTGGATGCCATCAGCAACTTGATAGTCACAAGTTTGAGCAAGCTCTGGGAGTTGGTGATGGACAGGGAAGCCTGGTGTGCTTCAGTCCATGGGGTCACAAAAAGTCAGACATGAATGAATGACTGAATGAACTGAAATAGTACAGGAGAATTTTATTTTTAGAGATAATACCTGAGTTTTCTCCTGGTAGATAGGTTGAATATGAATATATGCCAGTATCAAATGACATTACTGTTGGCTCAGTGGAAAAAGAATTCACCTGCAATGCAACAGACAAGCGTTCAATCCCTGCATCAGACAGGTCCTCTGGAGAAGAAAATGGCAACCCACTCCCATGTTTTTGCCTGAGAAATCACATGTACAGAGGAACCTGGCAGGCTAAAGTTCATGGGGTCAAAAAAGTCAGACTGGAGTTAGTGACTAAACCACCATGCTGCTGCTGCTAAGTCGCTTCAGTCGTGTCCAACTCTGTGCGACCCCATAGACGGCTGCCCACCAGGCCCCCCAGTCCCCGGGATTCTCCAGGCAAGAACACTGGAGTAGGTTGCCACTTCCTTCTCCAATGCATGAAAGTGAAAAGTGAAAGTGAAGACACTCAGTCATATCCAACTCTTAGCAACCCCATGCACTGCAGCCCACCAGGCTCCTCCGTCCATGGGATTTTCCAGGCAAGAGTACTGGAGTGGGGTGCCATTGCCTTCTCCCATAACTAGTGTCAAAGTGGACATTCCAAGATGGTAAAGGGTTGATGACAATGAAAACAGTTTGTTTAGCATGCCTTATATTTTATCATTTCTTTCCTTATTCATTTTGCATTACATTAGACATAAACAGCTAAAATAGATTCAGAGTTAGTGTACCTAAGATTTGTTAAAAATTGTATAATCTCCCATTGTGTAATTTTGTTTGTTTGTTTTTAACTTTTTATTTTGTTCCAGAGTATAGCTGATTAGGGCTTTTCTGGTGACTCAGATGGTAAAGAAGCCACTTGCAATGTGGAAGGCCTGGGAAGATACCCTGGAGGAGGGCATGGCAACACACTCCAGTATTTTTGCCTGAGAATCCCCATGGACAGACGAGCCTGGCAGGCTACAGTCCATGGAGTTGCAGAGTTTGACATGACTGAGTGACTAAGCACACGTAGCTGATTAATGACATTGTGATAGTATAAGGTGATCTAGAAGACCTCCTAGAATAATCACCTAAAAAAAAAAAAAAAAAGATGTTCTATTAATCATTGGAGATTGGAATGCAAAGGTAGAATATCAAGATGTACCTGGAGTAACAGGCAAGTTTGGTCTTTGAGTACAAAATGAAACAGTGCAAAGGCTAACTGAATTCTTCCAAGAGAATGCAAATACGCTTTTTCAGTAACATGAGAGATAACTTTACATGTGTTCATCACCAAATGGTCAATACCAAAATCAGATTGATTTCATTCTTTGTAGCTGAAGATGGAGAAGCTATATGCAGTCAGCATAAACAAGACCTGGAGTCAACTGTGGCTCAGATCATCAGCTTCTCATAGCAAAACTCAGGTTTAAATGAAAGAAAACTAGGGAAAACACTAGACCAGCCAGGTGTGACTTGAATCAAATTCTGTATGAATTCACAGTAGAGATAACAAATAGATTCAAGGGACTAGATCTAGTTAACAATGTGCCTGAAAAATTATGCACAGAGGTCCCTAACATTGTACAGGAAGTGACAAGCAAAACCATCCCAAGAAAAAGAAAAGCAAGAAGGCAAAGTGGTTATCTGCAGAAGCTTTACAAATAGCAGAAGAATGAAGAGAATTGAAAAGCAGGGAGAGAAGGAAAGGTACATCCAATTAAATGTAGAGTTTCAAAGAATAGCTAGGAGGGACATGAAGGCCTTCTTCAAGTAACAGTGCTTAATAATAGAAGAAACCAAAAGAAAAAGGTGGGAGAGGGAATACTAGAGATCTCTTCAGGAAAATAGGAAATATCAAGGGAGCATTATGCCCAAAACTGGCACAACACAGGATAAAAATGGTTAAGACCTAGCAGATGCTGGAGAGATCAAGAAGAGATGGAAATAATACACAGAAGAACTGTATAAAAAAGATCTTAATGAACCAGATTATTATGATGGTGTAGTTAGCCACCTGGAGCCAGACATTCTGGAGTGAGAAGTCAAGTGTGTCTTAAGAAGCACTGCTACTAATAAAGCTAGTGGATGCAATGAAATCGCAGCAGCTGCTGCTAAGTCGCTTCAGTCGTGTCTGACTCTGTGCAACCCCATAGACGGCAGCCCACCAGGCTCCCCTGTCCCTGGGATTCCCCAGGCAAGAACACTGGAGTGGGTTGCCATTGCCTTTTCTAATGCATGAAAGTGAAGAGTGAAAGTGAAATCACTCAGTCGTGTCTGATTCTTCGTGACCCCATGGACTGCAGCCTACCAGGCTCTTCAGTCCATGAGATTTTCTAGACAAGAGTACTGAAGTGGGATGCCGTTGCCTTCTCTGGAAATTACAGCAGAACTATTCAAATCCCTAAAGGAAGGTGCCATCAAGGTTTTGTATTCATTTTGTTAGCAAATCTGGAAGACCCAGCATGGGCCATAGTATTGGAAAAGGTCAATCCTTATCCTGATTCCCAAAAATTGTAGGACCAAAGAATGTGGCAACCATCAGACAATTGCACACATCACCCATGCTAGTAAGGTTATGCTTAAAATCTTGCATGCTAGCCCTTCAGCATTATGGAGACAAAGAGCATCCAGATGTCTAATCTGGGTTTAGAAAAGGGAGGGGGACTAGAGATCAAATTGCCAACATCTGCTGGATTATAGAGAAAGCAAGGGAATTTCAGAAAAAAAAAAAAAAAAAGACATGTATCTCTGTTTTATCAACTACGTTGAAGCCCTTGACTGTGTGGATCATGACAAACTGTGGAAAGCTCTTTGAGAGATCAAACTACTAGACCATCATACCTGTCTCCTGAGAAACCTGTATGCAGGTTAGAACCCTCTATGGAACAACTGATTGGCTAAAGATTGAGAAATGAGCATGACAGGGTTATCTGCTGTCACCCTGTTTGTTTGGTCTATATGCTGAGCATATCATGAGAAATGCCCCACTGAATGAGCTACAAGTTGGAATCAAGGTAGGTGTGAGAAACATCAACTACCTCAGATATGGGGGTGGCAGCATTCTAATGGAAGAAAGTGAAGAGGAACTGAAGAGTCTCTTCATGAGGGTGAAGAAGGAGAGTGAAAGAGCAGACTTAAGACCAAAAAAATAAAAAGATCATGGCATCTGGCCCCATTACTACATGGCAAACAGAAGGGAAAATGGTGGAAACAGTGACAGATTTCCTCTTCTTGGGCTCCAAAATCACAGTGAATGGTGACTGTGGCCCTGAAATTAGAAGACAATTACTGATTGGCAGGAAAGCAATGACAAACTTGACAGTGTATTGAAAAGCAGAGATATTACTCTGCTGACAAAGGTCTGTGTACAAAGCTATTGTCCTCCCAGTAGTCAAGTATGGTTGTGAGAACTGGACTGTAAAGAAGGCAAAATGCCAAAGAATTGATGACTCCCGTAAGTCCCTTGGATAGCAAGGAGACCATACCAGTCAATCTTAAGGGCTATCAACTCTGAATGTTCATGGGAAGGACTGATGCTGAAGCTGAAGCTCCAGTATTTTGGTCATCTGATGTGAACAGACAACTCATTGGAAAAGTCCCTGATGCTGGGAAAGATCAAGGGCAGAAGGAGAAAAGGATGAGATGGCTGGACAGCATCACTGATGCAATGAACATGAACTTGGGCAAACTCCAGGAGATGGTGAGGGACAGGGAGGCCTGTGTGCTGCAGTCCATGGGGTTGCAAAGAGTCAGAAATGACTGAGTGACTGTGCAACAGCAATACAGCCAATTAATGATGCTGTGACAGTTTCAGATGAACAGCCAAGGGACTCAACCATACCATCTGCGTAGTTTTAAAACACTTTTTAAATGGTGTTCTATGTTCATATGTGCTTACCAATAATCATATTTTCTGAGAACAAGCTGAAACTCTCATAACAAATAACTTTGAAAAATAATTCTTTCATAATCAATCAGCTTATCCCACATGGTCAATTATTGTTTCTCTAGTTTATTTGATAGTGAAGACTAACGGGTGCTTTGTTTTTATATCGTCCTTTCTTTTTTCATTCTTACCTATGAAAAATTACATGAAGGCAAATAGTTTATGTCATGTAACATTTGTCTGGGCCTATATCACATTTGAAATATAAATGTTGTCAATTTTAGATGGCAATTTGATAGTGATATTTTAAGGGTTAATGCCAGTGTAGAACATAACCAAATGTAACTCATTCCCAGAGTAACATAGAAATATCACTGTCACTGTTAAAAACATGTCCTTATAAATTCCATTGGAAAAAAATTTGATGATCAAAACCTTAGGGGAAACTACATTGTCTCCATTATAAGCAGTTCTGTGGAAACAAATTTGAAATGTATGCACTTTGTTCTACTGGGGCTTTGAATAACTCAACTGAATATTTCAGAAGAAGCCACGAGTGTGTTAAGAAAAGAAACTAATGCATGGTAGAAGCCAGACTAATCAAGGGAAACAGTGCTACAGCATATGTTGTTTTCTCTAGAAAAATCCAAATGGGACGTTCAGATGACTGAGTCTGAAATTAATTTTATAGGCATTAACATTGTGGATGTTTCACACACAGAAGTTCAGAACATTTCCCTTGATGGTAAAACTAAATGTGGGTATCAAGAGGGACACAAATTGAAACTCACAGCCCCTTACAATCAGTCAAGTTTTACATCAACTTTGCTTTCATTGTTTTCAGGAAATTTATACCGCACTTCCCTACCAAAATGTTGGTTAAAATAATGCTAAATATTTCCAGACTAGTTCAGTTCAGTCGCTGAGTCGTGTCCGACTCTTTGCGACCCCATGAATCTCAGCACGCCAGGCCTCCCTGTCCAGCACTGACGGAGTTCACTCAGACTCACGTCCATTGAGTCCGTGATGCCATCCAGCCATCTCATCCTTGGTCGTCTCCTTCTCCTCCTGCCCCCAATCCCTCCCAGCATCAGAGTCTTTTCCAATGAGTCAACTCTTTGCATGAGGTGGCCAAAGTACTGGAGTTTCAGCTTTAGCATCGCTCCTTCCAAATAAATCCCAGAGTTGATCTCCTTCAGAATGGACTGGTTGGATCTCCTTGGAGTCCAAGGGACTCTCAAGAGTCTTCTCCAACACCACAGTTCAAAAGCATCAATTCTTCAGCACTCAGCCTTCTTCACAGTTCANTAGATGTTTTTCTGGAACTCTCTTGCTTTTTCCATGATCCAGCGGATGTTGGCAATTTGATCTCTGGTTCCTCTGCCTTTTCTAAAGCCAGCTTGAACATCAGGGAGTTCACGGTTCACATATTGCTGAAGCCTGGCTTGGAGGATTTTGAGCATTACTTTACTAGCATGTGAGATGAGTGCAATTGTGAGCTAGTTTGAGCATTCTTTTACATTGCCTTTCTTTGGAATTGGAATGAAAACTGACCTTTTCCAGTGCTGTGGCCACTGCTGAGTTTTCCAAATTTGCTGGCATATTGAGTGCAGCATTTTCACAGCATCATCTTTCAGTATTTGAAACAGCTCAACTGGAATTCCATCACCTCCACTAGCTTTGTTCGTAGTGATGCTTTCTAAGGCCCACTTGACTTCACTTCCCAGGATGTCTGGCTCTAGATTAGTGATCACATCATCATGATTATCTGGGTCATGAAGGTCTTTTTTGAACAGTTCTTCCGTGTATTCTTGCCACCTCTTCTTAATATCTTCTACTCCTGTTAGGTCCATACCATTTCTGTCCTTTATTGAACCCATATTTATATGAAATATTCCCTTGGTATCTCTAATTTTCTTGAAGAGATCTCTAGTCTTTCCCTTTCTGCTGTTTTCCTCTATTTCTTTGCATTGATCACTGAAGAAGGCTTCTCATCTCTTCTTGCTATTCTTTGGAACTCTGCATTCAGATGCCTATATCTTTCCTTTTCTCCTTTGCTTTTCGCCTCTCTTCTTTTCACAGCCATTTGCCTTTTTGCATTTCTTTTCCATGGGGATGGTCTTGATCCCTGTCTCCTGTACAATGTCACGAATCTCATTCCATAGTTCATCAGCACTCTATCAGATCTAGGCCCTTAAATCTATTTCTCACTTCCACTGTATAATCATAAGGGATTTGATTTAGGTCATACCTGAATGGTCTAGCGGTAGTGGGTACTGATATAATATTTCTCAACCATATATTTAATTTCAAGGGTCATACTGACATACCTACAAGAATTTGCTTTCCAGTCTCCAAATTTTCACAGTGCTTTATAAAAGTAAAACATGGATCAATATTAAAAACTAGGAGGGAGGTGGGAGCAGAGTTCAGGACTGGGAACACATGTACATCCATGACAGAATCATGTTGATGTATGGCAAAACCAATACAGTATTGTAAAGTAAAATAAAGTAAAATTAAAATAAATAAGGATTAAAAAGAAAAAAATTTATTCCATAAATTTGAGGTTAAGAATTTAGTCTGAAAAAATAACCATGAGACAAAATGAATTGTATATCTTAAGTTTTATTCAATGTTCTATGTAATCATCAGTTAAGAAAAAAAAAAGCACTCTTTATGAAAAATACTGTGAGTAACATCTTGAGCATTACAGTCAAAGCTCTGATTTAAAACCTATAATCCATGTCCATCATCAGAAGTCTTTGTTGAGCAGACAAGTAAATATCTGTAAAAAAAAATTTAATATGAGCAACTCTGCTAGAGATTCAGACACTTTTCCAGTCCTCTAAAGTCTTTTAAAAGAAAATTTATGTGGTATTCCAATGGTTGACCTAATAGTGTCAACTATATTTCAGCAAAGTCTATCCTCGTGGGGTCATAAGTTTTGCAGTGTATAATGTGTTGTGTACTTTGAATTAAGCAATAGAATTCATCTTAAAATTTCTTATAATTTATTTTATTGAAATTTCAAAAACACGAATGTTACTCCCCAAAATCCAGCCATAAATCACTTGCCTGAACTATAATTTGACTAAGTGACATTGAAGGCAAATAGATGGGGAAACAGTAGAAATAGTGACAGATTTTATTTCTTTGGGGTCCAAAATCACTGCAGATTGTGACTGCAGCCATGAAATTGAAAGATGGTTGCTTCTTGAAAGAAAAGTTATGACCAACCTAGACAGCATATTAAAAAGTAGAGACTACTTTGCCAACAAAGGTCTGTCTAGTCAAAGCTATGGTTTTTCCAGTAGTCATATATGGATATGAGAGTTGGGCTATAAAGAAAGCTGAGCACCAAAGAATTGATGCTTTCAATTGTGGTGCTGAAGAAGACTCTTGAGAATCATTTGGACTGCAAGGAGATCCAACCAGTCCATCCCAAAGGAAGTCAGTCCTGAATATTCATTGGAAGGACTGATGCTGAAGTAAAGAAAGCTGAGCACCAAAGAATTGATGCTTTCAATTGTGGTGCTGAAGAAGACTCTTGAGAATCATTTGGACTGCAAGGAGATCCAACCAGTCCATCCCAAAGGAAGTCAGTCCTGAATATTCATTGGAAGGACTGATGCTGAAGCTGAGGCTTCAATACCCTGGCCACCTGATGCAAAGATCTGACTCATTTGAAAAGATCCTAATTCTGGGAAAGATTGAAGGCAGAAGGAGAAAGGGACAACAGAGGATGAGATTGTTGGATGGCATCACCATCTCAATGGAGTTGAGTTTGAGTAAACTGCGGAAGTTGGCAATGGACAAGGAGGCCTGGCATGCTGCAGTCCATGGCTTCATAAAGAGTCGGACGCGACTGGGTGACTGAACTGACTGACTGAAAGTATAATTTGGCTAAGTGACATTGAGGGTCTTTTACACTTGAAAATCTTGATAACATAGTGTGCCTATTTTATAGCAATACATAATTCCAACATGATTTTAGTTTTCATTTAATTTAGTATTTTTTTAGCACAGAATACTTTTTCGACGTACTTATCCATATTTCCATGATGCTTTGTACTCACAAGATTATTTTCTGCTTCAAAAGTTTCTTTTTCCCCTTAACATTTGAAGATACATATGAGCCACTAAATATGGATCCAAGAAAAAATATTGCAAATATTGTATTATTAGGCAAAAAAAAAAAAAAATCTGCTTGTCCACAATAGAAGACCAAGATAACCTAATGACTGTCACAAATGTATTTTCCACATAGGAAGCTAAACTAATAGAGTTTGGGGTTTTAAGAATGAGCAGTATGGTGGTGAGAGACCACACAATTTGAAAATACAAAAATGTTAAGAACAAGTTATCTAGTGGAGCCAAGGTCAGTACTCACCAGGTGCCAGCCAATCAACCTTGGATTTCGGTCATCAGTTTTATTTTAGTTTTTCATGTCCTATAAATGTGGTTTCTTTTAGCTTATTTCAAATTTCTTCCTATCTTATTCTCTTCTTTCTCTTCATTTGGATTAAAATGTACATTACATTTTTACCTCTACTTGTTAAAAAATTATGCAGTTTGTTAGCAATACTTTATTTAGCCTATAAATTTTAATAGGCTTATTTAGCATATGAGATGAAGAGGGATCATAATCTCTGGTATACCCAGATTACATCACCCAATTTAGAATACTTAAGCTTGTTTTTTTTCTGTAATATATATGCTGTTGTTGCGATGCATTTTCGCTGTATTCTGTTCTTTTATATTGTGTTGTTTTTATGGTCAATGTTTGCTTAGAATTAACCACATACTACTATCTTCATTGTTTATCCTCTGCCTTGTAGAATTTCATGCCTAAAGAGTACTTTTAAATATTCTTAATTAAGCTTTATTTTTGGAAATCTCTGTCTATGTTTTTTCATTTTTGTCTACATATGCAATGTATGGAAACACCACTGAGACAAATATAATTCATAACATAAAACTAGAAAATGATTCTTTTTTTTTTTAATTTTTACTTCATTTTACTTTACAATACTGTATTGGTTTTGCCATACATTGACATGAATCCACCATGGGTGTATATGAGATCCCAATCCTGAATCCCCTTCCCACATCCCACCCCATATCCTCTCTCTGGATCATCCCCGTGTACCAGCCCCAAGCATCCTGTATCCTGTATCGAACATAAGCTGGTGCTTCGTTCTTACATGATAGTATACATGTTTCAATGCCATTCTCCCAAATCATCCCGCCCTCTCCCTCTCCCACAGAGTCCAAAAGTCCATTTTATACATCTGTGTCTCTTTTGCTGTCTCGCATACAGGGTCATCATTGCCATCTTTTTAAATTCCATATATATGTGTCAGCATACTGTATTGGTATTTTTCTTTCTGCCTTACTTCACTCTGTATAATAGGTTCCAGTTTCATCCATCTCATTAGAACAGATTCAAATGAATTCTTTTTGATGGCTGAGTAATACTCCATTGTGTATATGTCTCTTATACACATCTAGATGTGTATAAGAGACAGGTCTTTACTCCATTGTATATTCTTGCCTCCTTTGTCGAAGATAAGTTGTCCATAGGTGTGTGGATTTATCTCTGGGCTTCCTATTTTGTTTCACTGATCTATATTTCTGTCTTTATGCCAGTACCATACTGTCTTGATGACTGTGGCTTTTTAGTAGAGCCTGAAGTCAGGCGAGTTGATTCCTCCAGATCCATTCTTCTTTATCAAGATTGCTTTGGCTATTCGAGGTTTTATGTTTTTCCATACAAATTGTGAAATTATTTGTTCTAGCTCTATGAAAAATACCGCTGGTAGCATGATAGGGCTTGCATTGAATCTGTAGCTTGTTTTGGGTAATATATTCATTTTCACTATATTGATTCTTCAGATCCATGAACATGGTATCTCTGATTTATTTCACCAGTGTTTTATAGTTTTCTATATATAGGTCTTTAGTTTCTTTAGGTAGGTATATTCCTAAGTATTTTATTCTTTTCGTGGCAATGGTGAATGGAATTGTTTCCTTAATTTCTTTTTTTACTTTCTCATTATTAGTGTGTAGGAATGCAAGGGATTCCTGCATGTTGATTTTATATCCTGCAACTTTACTATAGTCATTGATTAGCTCTAATAATTTTCTGGTGGAGTCTTTAGGGTTTTCTATGTAGAGGATCATGTCATCTGCAAACAGTGAGAATTTTGCATCTTCTTTTCCAATTTGGATCCCTTTTATTTGTTTTTCTGCTCTGATTGCTGTGGCCAAAGCTTCCATAACTAAAAAAACTGGAAATAGAAGTGCCTTATGACCCAGCAATCCCACTGCTGGGCATACACACCAAGGAAACCAGAATCGAAAGAGACACGTGTACCCCAATCTGTGTCACAGCAGTGTTTATAATAGCCAGGACATGGACACAACCTAGATGTCCATCAGCAGATGAATGGATAAGAAAGCTGTGGTACATATACACAATGGAATATTACTCAGCCATTAGAAAGAATATGTTTGAATCAGTTCTAATGAGGTGGATGAAACTGGAGCCAATCATACAGAGTGAAGTAAGTCAGAAAGAAAAACACCAATACAGTATCAGTTCAGTTCAGCCGCTCAGATGTATCCAACTCTTGGTGACCCCATGAATCGCAGCAAGCCAGGCCTCCCTGTCCATCACCAACTCCTGGAGTTCACTCAGACCCACGTCCATTGAGTCAGTGATGCCACCCAGCCATGTTATCCTCTGTCGTCCCCTTCTCCTCCTGCCCCCAATCCCTCCCAGCATCAGAGTCTTTTCCAATGAGTCAACAGTTCACATGAGGTGGCCAAAGTACTGGAGTTTCAGCTTTAGCATCATTCCTTCCAAAGAAATCCCAGGGCTGATNTGCCCCCAATCCCTCCCAGCATCAGTCTTTTCCAATGAGTCAACAGTTCGCATGAGGTGGCCAAAGTACTGGAGTTTCAGCTTTAGCATCATTCTTTCCAAAGAAATCCCAGGGCTGATCTCCTTCAAAATGGACTGGTTAGATCTCCTCGCAGTCTAAGGGACACTCAAGAGTCTTCTCAAACACTACAGTTCAAAAGCATCAATTCTTTGGCACTTCACAGTCCAACTCTCACATCCATACACACAACCACTGGAAAAACCATAGCCTTGACTAGACAGACCTTAGTCGGCAAAGTAATGTCTCTGCTTTTGAAAATGTTATCTAGGTTGGTCATAACTTTTCTTCCAAGGAAAAAGCATCTTTTAATTTCATAGCTGCAATCACCATCTGCAGTGATTTTGGAGTCCCAAAAAAATGAAGTCTGACACTGTTTCCACTGTTGCCCCATTTATTTCCCATGAAGTGATGGGACCAGATGCCATGATCTTCGTTGTCTGAATGTTGAGCTTTAAGCCAATTTTTTTCACTCTCCACTTTGACTTTCATCAAGAGGCTTTTTAGTTCCTCTTCACTTTCTGCCATAAGGGTATTGGAAAAGAAGAAGTAAAACTCTCACTGTTTGCAGATGACATGATCCTCTACACAGAAAATCCTAAAAACTCCACCAGAAAATTACTAGAGCTAATCAATGAATATAGTAAAGTTGCAGGATATAAAATCAACACACAGAAATCCCTTGCATTCCTATACACTAATAATGAGAAAGTAGAAAAAGAAATTAAGGAAACAATTCCATTCACCATTGCAACGAAAAGAATAAAATACTTAGGAATATATCTACCTAAAGAAACTAAAGACCTATATATGGAAAACTAGAAAGTGATTCTTATCAGAGACAAGATATCGAACATGAATAAAGTGTGAGGAAAGAAATATAGACCAATGAAATAATACAGAGAGTCTAGAAACAGGTCAACACTTTATATCAACTTTTTTTTTTTTTTAACAAACTGCACATGCATCACTGTAACTGAGGGTGTTAATAAGGTAGTTTTGGCTTATTTGATTATCCATGTCATTTGAGGTAAGGATTATATACTTACAAGTTAAAGGTAGAACAGTAAATCTTCTAGCTAGAATTGAAGGGATGTATATTTACAGTTTTGAGGTAAATTCATAAATCTCTTTAACCTGATACTATTCATTTCCAATTGTTGTTGTAAAAATTATCATAAACATAGAGGCTGAAAACAACACAAATATGTTGTCTCACAATTCTGGAGGATAGAAGTCCTAAAATCAAGGTATTTCTTTTTCAATATTCTAGGGAGAAGGCAATAGCAAGCCACTCCAGTACTCTTGCCTAGAAAATCCCATGGATGGAGGAGCCTGGTAGGCTGCAGTCCATGGGGTCGCTAGGAGTCGGTTGCGAGTGAGCGACTTCACTTTCACTTTTCGCTTTCACACAATGGAGAAGGAAATGGCAACCCACTCCAGTGTTCTTGCCTGGAGAATCCCAGGGACGGGGGAGCCTGTTGGGCTGCCGTCTATGGGGTCGCACAGAGTCGGACACGACTGAAGCGACTTAGCAGCAGTAGCAGCAGCATTCTAGGGATGAATACGTTTCTTTGTATATTTTTGATTCTTGTGTCTACTTGTATTATTTGTCTGATGGGCACTCCCTCCATCTCCAAAGTCACTAGAATAGAATTCTTCAACTTGTATCTCTTTTTCTGATCACTTGAATCCCTGTTATAAGGCCACTGATTATTTTATTGTGCCCACCACATTATCTACAATGATTTCTCCATCTGAAGACATAATTTAATCACATCTGCATGTTTCTTTCTTTTTTTTTTTTTTTTTTTTTTTGCATCATAAAGTAACATTCACAGGTTTGACAAATTAGAATGTGGACATTTTTGTTGATGATTTCTGGCCCCTAAATATCTATATTCATCTCCATATAAAGTGCATTCATTCCATAATATCGCCAGATGTTTAAACTCATTGGAGCATACACTCATGATCCAAGATTTCATTTAATATTCATTGGCTTAAAAGGCTTAGTTCAGTTCAGTTCAGTTCAGGCACTCAGTGATGTCCAACTCTTTGTGACCCCATGAATCACAGCACACCAGGTCTCCCTGTCTATCACCAACTCCCGGAGTTCACTCAAACTCATGTTCATCGAGTCGGTGATGCCATCTAGCCATCTCATCCTCTGTCGTCCCCTGCTCCTCCTGCCCCCAAACCCTCCCAGCATCAGGGTCTTTTCCAGTGAGTAAACTCTTCACATGAGGTGTCCAAAGTATTGGAGTTTCAGCTTCAGCATCACTCCTTCCAATGAACACCTAGGACTGATCTGCTTTAGGATGGACTAGTTGTATCTCCTTGCAGCCCAAAGGACTCTCAAGAGTCTTCTTCATACATCTGTGTCTCTTGCTGTCTTGCATTGATGTATGGCAAAACCAATACAGTCTTGTAAAGCAAAAAATTAATAATAATAATAAAATAAATTCAATTAAAAAAAGTCTTCTCCAACACCACAGTTTAAAGGCATCAGTTCTTCAGCACTCAGATTTCTTCACAGTCCAATTCTCACATCCATACATGAACACTGGAAAAACCATAGTCTTGACTAGATGGACTTTGGTGGGAAAGTGATGTCTCTGCTTTTCAATATGCTATCTAGGTTGGTCATAACTTTCCTTCCAAGGCATAAGCGTCTTTTAATTTCATGGCTGTAATCACCATCTGCAGTGATTTTGGAGCCCAAAAAAATAAACTCTGACACAGTTTCGACTGTTTCCCCATGTATTTGCCATGAAGTGATGGGACCAGATGCCATGATCATCTTTTTCTGAATGGTGAGCTTTAAGCCAACTTTTTCGCTCTCCTCTTTCACTTTCATCAAGAGGCTTTTTAGTTCCTCTTTATTTTCTGCCATAAGGGTGGTATTGTCATCTGCATATCTGAGGTTATTGATATTTCTCCCGGCAATCTTGATTCCAGCTTGTGCTTCTTCCAGCCCAGCGTTTCTCATGATAATAAGTTAACTAAGCAGGGTGACAATATACAGCCTTGACGTACTCTTTTTCCTATTTGGAACCAGTCTGTTGTTCCATGTCCAGTTCTACCTGTTGCTTCCTGACCTGCATACAGGTTTCTCAAGAGGCAGGTCAGGTGGTCTGGTATTCCCATCTCTTTCAGAATTTNTAAATAAGCAGGGTGACAATATACAGCCTTGACATACTCCTTTTCCTATTTGGAACCAGTCTGTTGTTCCATGTCCAGTTCTAACTGTTGCTTCCTGACCTGCATACAGGTTTCTCAAGAGGCAGGTCAGGTGGTCTGGTATTCCCATCTCTTTCAGAATTTTTCAGTTTATGGTGGTCCACACAGTCAAAGGCTTTGGCATAGTCAATAAAGCAGAAATAGATGATTTTCTGGAATTCTCTTGTTTTTTTGATGATCCAGTGGATGTTGTCAATTTGATCTCTGGTTCCTCTGCCTTTTCTAAAACCAGCTTGAACATCAAGAAGTTCACAGTTCACATATTGCTGAAGCCTGGTTTGCAAAATTTTGAGCATTATTTTACTAGCGTGTGAGATGAATGCAATTCTGCAGTAGTTTGAGCATTCTTTGGCATTGCCTTTCTTTGGGATTAGAATGAAAACTGACTGTTTCAAATCTAGTGGCCACTGCTGAGTTTTCCAAATTTGCTGACATATTGAGGGCAGCACTTTCACAGCATCATCTTTCAGGATCTGAAATAGCTCAACTGGAATTCCGTCACCTCCACTAGCTTTGTTTTAGTGATGCTTTCTAAGGTCCACTTGACTTCACATTCCAGGATGTCTGGCTCTAGGTGAGTGATCACACCATCGTGATTATTTGGGTCGTGAAGCTCTTTTTTGTACAGTTCTTCTGTGTATTCTTGCCACCTCTTCTTAATATCTTCTGGTTCTATTAGTTCTATACCATTTCTGTCCTTTATCAAGCCCATCTTTGCATGATGTGTTCCCTTGGTATCTCTAATTTTCTTGAAGAGATACCTAGTCTTTCCCATTCTGTTGTTTTCCTCTATTTCTTTGCATTGATCACTGAGGAAGTCTTTCTTATCTCTCCTTGCTATTCTTTGGAACTCTGCATTCAGATGCTTATATCTTTCCTTTTCTCCTTTGCTTTTCACTTCTCTTTTTTTCACAGCTAATTGTAAGGCCTGCTCAGATAGCCATTTTGCTTTTTTGCACCTTTTTCCTTTGGGAATGGTCTTGATCCCTGTCTCCTATACAGGGTCACAAACCTCCATCCATGGTTCATTACGCACTCCGTCTATCAGATCTAGTCCCTTAAATATATTTCTCACTTCCACTGTATAGTCATATGGGATTTGATTTAGGTAATACCTGAATCGTCTAGTGGTTTTCCCTACTGTCCTCAATTTCAGTCTGAATTTGGCAATAAAAAGTTCATGATCTGAGCCACAGTCAGCTACTGGTCTTATTTTTGCTGACTGTATAGAGCTTCTCCATCTTTGGCTGCAAAGAATATAATCATTCTGATTTCAGTGTTGACCATCTGGTGATGTCCATGTGTAGAGTCTTTTCTTGTGTTGTTGGAAAAGGGTGTTTGCTATGACCAGTGCGTTCCCTTGGCAAAACTCTATTAGCTTTTGCCCTGCTTCATTGCATACTCCAAGGCCAAATTTACCTGTTACTTCAGGTGTTTCTGGACTTCCCACTTTTGCATTCTTGTCCCTATTATGAAAAGGGCATCTTTTGGGGGTGTTAGTTCTAAAAGATCTTGTAGGTCTTAATAGAACCGTTCAACTTCAGCTTCGTCAGCATTACTGTTTGGGACATAGGCTTGGATTACCATGATATTGAATGGTTTGCCTTGGAAAAGAACAGAGATCATTCTATCATTTTTGAAATTGCATCCAAGTACTGCATTTGGGACTCTTTTGTGGACCATGATGGCTACTTCACTTCTTCTAAGGGATTCCTGCCCACAGTAGTAGATATAATGATCATCTGAGTTAAAATCACCCATTCCAGTCCATTTTAGTTCACTGACTCCTGGAATGTCAACGTTGACTCTTGCCATCTCCTGTTTGACCACTTCCAGTTTGCCTTGATTCATGGATCTGACATTCCAGGTTCCTATGCAATATTGCTCTTTACAGCATTGGACCTAGCTTCTATCACCAATCACATCCTCAACTGGGTATTGTTTTTGTTTTGGCTCCATCCCTTCATTCTTTCTGGAGTTATTTCTCCACTGATCTCTAGTAGCATATTGGGCACCTACCGACTCGAGGAGTTCCCCTTTCAGTTTCCTATCATTTTGCCTTTTCATATTGTTCATGGGGTTCTCAAGGCAAGAAAACTGAAGTGGTTTGCCATTCCCTTCTCCAGCGGACCACATTCTGTCAGACCTATCCACCATGACCCTCCCATCTTGGGTGGCCCCACATAGCATGGCTTAGTTTCACTGTGTTAGACAAGGCTGTGGTTCTTGTGATCATATTGGCTAGTTTTCTGTGATTATGGTTTCAGTGTGTCTGCCCTCTGATGCCCTCTAGCAACACTACAATCTTACTTGGGTTTCTCTTACCTTGGACGTAAAAGGCTTAAGTATCATCTAAATCAGATGTAAATGAGACTCTGGTAAGATTGTCCCTGGGACAAAACTCCACTCTATCCATGGGCTACAAAACTAGGAAAAAAAGTCATATGCTCCCAAAATACAATGTTGGGCCAGGAATAGTAAACAAGGAATAGACAATGCCTTTTCTAAAGTGAAAACAATGAAAAATAGAAAGAGTCACTTGTCAAAACAGTTTGAAATCAGTCTGGGCTAACAGAGTCAAGCTTCAAGGTTTAATAATCTTCTATGCTTCATGGGTCCATGCTGTACTCAAGGTTCCACTCTTAGAATCTCCTTCCATTTTCATGATGATAGCATGCATTTATATCAAATAAATTTTATTCACCTGTTTCCTTCCTGTAGAATTTTGTGAGCCTTATAGCCTTCATTTGTTTACCTTCTTTACCTTATAGTTCATGCTGTCAGTGTTTCTATTGGTGCAACATTTGCAATAACCTTGTAGGTTCTCTGTGTATTTCAGGGGAATTCATTGCATTAGCCAAAGCTCCTTCACAGATTTTTCCAGAATGATCCTACCTTCATTCTTGGTTTCTATGTTGATGTGGCTGAGGGAATCCATGAATCACATGTTTAATTTGTTTGTAGAGCATTTCTGTAAGCAAATAATCTTTTAACCTTTCTAAGAGATTCAGTCATATCCCCAGGTTTCTGACTGTAATTGTCCTAATTTTATCATCATTTATAGTGGCTTTCCTGGTGGCTCAGATGCTAAAGAATCCACCTGCAACGTAAGTGACCTGGGTTTGATCCCTGGATTGGGAGGATACCTGGAAAAAGGAATGGGTACCCACTCCAGTATTCTGGCCTGGAGAATTACTTGGACTATATAGTCCATGAGGTCGCGAAGAGTCGGACAGGACTCAGCAATTTTACTAATCATTGCAGTTTGGATAAATTGAGAATTTTCATTATTGTGAAGTCATGGCTGCTTTTTACTTAACATTTCTTCCTTCCAATTCTATGTATGCAACATTTTACTATAAGAAGCAACAAGAAATTACTACACACCCTTTACAGTTTACTTGAAAATCTCCTCAGTTGGATGTCCAAGTTCATCATTTATAAGTTCTGCCTTTCATCCTTTAAGTACAGGAAGTAATTCAACTAAGTAAGATTTCTCCTACTGTATAATAAGGAATTCTTTTCATCCAATTTCCAATAGCATATGTCTCATTTCCTTCCAAGTTGTCACCAAAATTTCCTCTAATATTCCCCTTTCTACCAAAAGCTTGTCTATGCTGATGTATTCCAGTACAGATTTTTTGCTAATTACTTCTTGAGTTCTCACTAGCAAGGTTGTTAATATTCATATTTTTGCTAAGAATCTGTTCAAGTCAAACTAGGCTTTTTCTAGCATGCTCCTCAAAATTCCTAATGCTCTAATGGTTTATACATCCTAACCAACATTATACAATCCTAACCCAAATTCCAAATATTTAGATATTTATTATTTATTACTTTCAGGTACCAAAATGTTTTCTATTTCTGTTTAGCAAATTACTACAAGCAGAGTAGCTTAGGAAAAAAAAAACACACAGATTTGTTATCTTGCTATTCTAAGGGTCAGAAGTCTTCTAATCAGCATGTCAGCACAGCTGTTTTCCTTATGGAGGCAGTAGGGAGAACTGAAACTCAGCATTTTTCAGTTTCTACAGGCTTCCTGCAATGTTGACTCCTGGCTCCTTTCTACATTTTTTAAGGCCAGCAACATAACATCATCACAGCTCTCACTTCTGTGGTCACATCTCCTTTTTCTGACTCTTACATTATGTCCTAACTTTGTGATTTCATTTGACCCATCCAGACATCCCAAGCTAATCTTCATGTTTCAAGACCTTAAAATAACCTTTAAAATAATCACATCTGCAAGTCTCTGCAAATAAATGATATATGTTGCAAGGATTAAGGTGTGAATTTTTTTGTGTGTGTGAGGAAGGCATTATTCTTCCTACCATACAGCCTAAGTATTAAAATAGTTATGAGTAAGAAAGAATCAATACATTCAAATTTATTATAAGTAAGAATTATGTTGATCTAAAGACATCATAAAATGAATGAAAAAGAAAGAAACCAGAAAAATGTATGTTAAATGAGTATACCTGAGAGAGGATTCATGTTCAGAGTACATAAAAAGTTCTCACAGATTAATAAGAAAATACACAGATTCTTCACAAAAGAATATTTTCAAATCAAAAATAAATAAGAACCACTCAACATCATTATGCATCAGGGAAATACAATTTCCACTTTGAGATATTCGTGTATATGCACCAATCTGGCTAAAATTCAATGGCTTGATTGATAAAATAAAACTTGAGGCTTTCATATTTTGTCATTTTGTTCAGTATGGATATTTTTCAGTAAATTTTCTTTTTAAAACATATTGTATTAAAATATATTTTTATTTACATTGCTGAGTTATTTGAAACTCCAAAGCTTCATTTCCACCTCTCTAGTCCCATTCCTCACCCACTCCAGTGTTCTTGCCTGGAGAATCCGAGGGACGGGGGAGCCTGGTGGGCTGCCGTCTATGGGGTCGCACAGAGTCGGACACGACTGAAGTGACTTAGCAGCAGCAGTCCCATTCTTGATTTAAAGTACAAAACCAGACAAAACCAATTAATAGTAGTAGAGGTCAGAATACTGGTTATATTTTGGGAGGGTGGTATTGATCAGGAAAAAGCCTTTGGGTGCTGGAATTATCTATACCAGTACTGTGAGTGTTAGGTTGTGGGTGTATAACAATGAAAGAATTTGTCAAACTGTTCAATCTGCATACTAAACTAAATTTATGAGCAAAATAAATTTAAAAAGTAATTGGCAAGAAATCCCATCTAAGAAACTGATTATATATAAAAAAAAATAGTTTGTCAACCTCTTTCTTATTTTCAGTTATTTATTTCCTAGATCCAAAGAAGTTAATCAAAAATTTCATGTATCCTATAAAAGAATACGATTATATTTTAACTTACTGTTATACTGAGAAGGTAGAAATGTAATCATATTTCTGTGGAAGGTAATTTCTATTAGACTCCAAAATGTCTATGGACTCTGAAGTTTGTTTCATGTTCCATATTTCTAACAAGACCATGAAACTGAAAATTTCTTATGGTGAAAATTGACTTTGGTATTCTTCATGCTTTGAAATGTTATTGATCTCCTTTAGTTCCTGGCATCTAAGAAATTCTTACTTTCCTCACATTTTATTCCTGCATTTAAAAATAACTGAAAACCCGCACATCTATCTGTTATGGACTGAATTGTATCCCCTCAACATTCACATATGGAAGTTCTAATCCCCAGAACCTCAGAATGTGATTGCATTTGGAGAGAGCATTTTAAGAGTTAAATAAAGATGAATGAGTTCATATGGGTGGGTTCATAACCGATATCGCTGATATTTCTTTAAGAAAATTAAGAGAGAACAGGATTCTATGCATGTAGAGAAAAGAGCCCCTGAGGACACAGAGAGAGGAGAAGAATAACCAAGAGAAGCCACCCCTGCGAACACCTTGACCCTGGACTTCCAGCCTGCAGAACGGTGAGAAATAAATTTCTGTTGCTTAAGGGACCTAGTGTATGTATTTTGTTATATCAACTCTAGAAATTAATACCACATTGTTTTTCACTCTTCTGAAAGAAATGTGTTTTGACTAATCAAGTGCTGGACTTATGTGAAATTGTGAAGTCTCCACTTATATAACAGATACTCACTAAGGCTTATGCTATGATTGTGTTCAGTAAGGAAACTATGGATACTCTCCAAGAAGATGAGGAAAGGAAAATATCACTCACTGACCACAGGTTGGAAATGTGTGAAGCTGTGTGTAAATGCAGTGTAAGACATTGCTTACTCTCTTATATGATTAATCATTAATGTTTCCCACAATAAACAGCAAGATAATGATGGCAAGGTCCATTGATCAGGCATTTTATTTCCCCTCAGGCATATGAGTATATTTATAACAGACTCATTTTACTATGCTTAAATAAAAAGGAATAAAATTACCTCTATGTTCTCTTAAAGACTTGCCTAGGTTGTTTCTTATTTTAATTCCTATCATGCTATAACAGCTAACAGAAAATATTTTTTCTAACAGTGAAACTAAAAAGATAAAAGCTCTCTCTTTGATGCCATTTTCCTCAGGGTGATCCAGATGCAAGATCATCTGAAGTAAATAAATTTAAAAAATCATAAACATATTTCAAGAAAAAGAAAAAAGGAGAGAAGTGGTGATTGCTTGTCCATCAAATGGCAAACAAAGATTGAGAGCTAAGAAAATGACATCAAAGTTAAGGGGTTGTCTCAGCTATATTTATATGTGCGAGGAACTGAAAGTGAACATGTCAGTTTTTAGTCTATTAAATGCCAGCAAACCATCATGTCTAACTTTATGTTATTTATTCTATTCTCAGAAGCAATCATTTCTTTCCAAATGTCTTCAGTTTTTGATCTATGAGATTAAAGGTTTGGTTTCATAGAAACATGTAAACCAGAGCCTAAGGTCACAATAATATTTTGGTTTGTTTGTAGAAAGTAATTCTGTGTTATACAAGGAAACTAAAATTTTTTCCTGTTCCTAAATTAGTGTCTAGCTATGTAAACATGTGTCATTCTACACTATTTCATAACCCTTTTAGTTCATAAAAAATAATATAGAAAAGATTTTCCCCAATATTTAAAAATATATCTATGAATTGGAAAGTATCTTGAAAATATTGGAGATAAAGTAATGATCAATTTGCAGAATAAAATATTAACATTAGATAGATAGATAGGAATATTCATAGTTCCTTTAATAAAGTTACAGCCAAAAATGTTGTGACTGGATTAAAAATATTCTAAACATCACTAATCAAAATTACTAACATACAGAAAACTGACAATTTCTGGAACAACACAAACTCTCATTCATGTGGGTGGAAATGTAACATGGGACAGCTGGAAGACAGTTTGCCATTTTCATGAAAAAGTTTAAACTTACTATATAACCCAGCAATCTCACTCCTAGGTATTCACTACATAAGCCAAAAGCCTATGCTTATTCTAAAACCACCCAGAGGCAACCAATATAACCTTCATCAAGAGAACACACAGCATTAAACCTGTGCTATGGAATACTATTTATCCATACATATAAATGAGCTTTTGATTCACACAACAACACTGACAAATATATTTTAATATAAATTTATTTATTTTAATTGGAGACTAATTACTTTACAATATTGTATTGGTTTTGCCATACATTGACATAAATCCGCCACGGATGTACATGTGTTCCCCATCCTGAACCCCACTCCCACTGCCCTCCCCATACCATCCCTCTGGGTCATCCCAGTGCACCAGCCCCGAGCATCCTGTATCATGCATCGAACCTGGAATGGCGATTCGTTTCACGTAAGATAATATACATGTTTCAATGCCATTCTCCCAAATCATCCCACCCTTGCCTTCTCCCACAGAGTCCAAAAGACTGTTCTATACATCTGTGTCTCTTTTGCTGTCTTGCATACAGCATTTTTCTAAATTCCATATATATGTGTTATTATACTGTATTGGTGTTTTTCTTTCTGATTTATTTCACTCTGTATAATAGGCTCCAGTTTCATCCACCTCACTAGAACTGATCCAAATGTATTCTTTTTAATGTCTGAGTAATATTGGAATGTGAAGTCAAGTGGGCCTAGAAAGCATCACTACGAACAAAGCTGGTGGAGGTGATGGAATTCCAGTTGAGCTGTTTCAAATCCTGAAAGATGATGCTGTGAAAGTGCTGCACTCAATATGCCAGCAAATTTGGAAAACTCAGCAGTGCCACAGGACTGGAAAAGGTCAGTTTTCATTCCAATTCCAAAGAAAGGCAATGCCAAAAGATGCTCAAACTACCATACAATTGCGCTCATCTCACATGCTAATAAAGTAATGTTCAAAATTCTCCAAGCCAGCGTTCAGCAATACGTGAACCGTGAAATTCCTGATGTTCAAGCTGGTTTTAGAAAAGGCAGAGGAACCAGAGATCAAATTGCCAACATCCGCTGGATCATGGAAAAAGCAAGAGTGTTCCAGAAAAACATCTATCTCTGCTTTATTGACTATGCCAAAGCCTTTGACTGTGTGGATCACAATCAACTGTGGAAAATTCTGAAAGAGATGGGAGTACCAGACCACCTGACCTGCCTCTTGAGAAATCTGTATGCAGGTCAGGAAGCAACAGTTAGAACTGGACATGGAACAATGGACTGGTTCCAAATAGGAAAAGGAGTACGTCAAGGCTGTATATTGGCACCCTGCTTATTTAACTTATATGCAGATTACATCATGAGAAACACTGGACTGGAAGAAACACAAGCTGGAATCAAGATTGCCGGGAGAAATATCAATAACCTCAGATATGCAGATGACACCACCCTTATGGCAGAAAGTGAAGATGACTCTTGAGAGTCCCTTGGACTGCAAGGAGATCCAACCAGTCCATTCTGAAGGAGATCAACCCTGGGATTTCTTTGGAAGGAATGATGCTAAAGCTGAAACTCCAGTACTTTGGCCATCTCATGAGAAGAGTTGACTCATTGGAAAAGACTCTAATGCTGGGAAGAATTGGGGGCAGGAGGAGAAGGGGACGATCGAGGATGAGATGGCTGGATGGCATCATGGACTCGATGGATGTGAGTCTGAGTGAACTCCGGGAGATGGTGATGGACAGGGAGGCCTGGCGTGCTGCAATTCATGGGGTCACAAAGAGTCGGACATGACTGAGCAACTGAACTGAACTGAACTGAATATTCCATTATATATATATATATATATACCAGTGCTTTCTTATCCATTCGTTTGCTGATGGACATCTAGGTTGCTTTCATGTCCTGGCTATTATAAACTGTGCTGCAATGAACATTGGGGTACACGTGTCTCTTTCAATTCTGGTTTCCTCAGTGTGTATGCCCAGTAGTGGGATTGCTGGGTCGTATGGCAGTTCCATTTCCAGTTTTTTAAGGGATGTCCGTACTATTCTCCATAGTATCTGTATTAGTTTGCATTCCCACTAACAGTGTAAGAGGGTTCCTTTTTCTCCACACTCTCTCCAGCATTTATTGCTTGTAGACTTGGATAGCAGCCATTCTGACTGGCATGAAATGGTACCTCATTGGGGTTTTAATTGGCATTTCTCTGATAATGAGTGATGTTGAGCATCTTTTCATGTTTTTGTTAGCTGTCTGTATTGTTTTTCTGGAATTGAGCTGCAAGAGTTGCTTGTATATTTTTGAGATTAATTCTTTATCAGTTGCTTCATTTGCTATCAATTTCTCCCATTCTGAAGGGTGTCTTTTCACCTTGTTTATAGTTTCCTTTGTTGTGCAGAAGCTTTTAATTTTAATTAGGTCACATTTGTTTATTTTTGCTTTTATTTCCAGTATCCTTGGAGGTAGGTCATAGAGGATCCTGCTGTGATTTATGTCGGAGAGTGTTTCACCTATGTTCTCCTCTAGGAATTTTATAGTTTTTGGTCTTATGTTTAGATCTTTAATACATTTTGAGTTTATTTTTGTGTTCTGTTGCTGATACAGCAAATATCGCAAAGTTACCATATTCTAAAAGCAACACAAAATTATAATCTTAAAGTCCAGGAGGTCAGAAATTCTAAACAGTTCTCACCAGGCTAAAATCAACATGCCATCAATGCTTTGGGGAAGAATATCCTTGCATTTTCCAGCTTGCAAAAGGTTGATCACATTTCTTGAGATATGATTCCTTTTCCATCTTTGAAGGTAGACTTGGTATTTTAAAATCACTTTAGTTCCATCACTATTCGAATTGATTCACTTTAAAATGAAGAAGGGCTTCCCAGGTGGCGTTAGTGGTAAAGAATTCACCTGCAGATCCATGAGGCATAAGAGACATAGGTTCAATCTCTAGGTCAGGAAGATCCTCTGGAGTCAGGAAATGGCAACCCACTCCACTTATTCTTGCCCAGAGAATTTCATAGACAGAGGAACCTGGCAGGCTACAGTCCAGAGGGCTGCTAGGAATTGGACAGGACTTAACATGCACACAAGATTGAAACAAAATGGACCAGCCAAACAAAACAAGATGACGAAATCTACAAACTGGCAAAATTTTATATAATAATGATCAGTCATGGTCATTTTCATTGCTATAAACACTTTCATTGATACAAACATCCTTGAAGGGAACTCACATGCTTAATAGCTCATTAGTTTCCCACTCTTTGCAACCCAATGGGCTGTAGCTCGCCAGGATCCTCTGTCCATGGGGATTCTCCAGGAAACAATACTGGAGTGGGTTGCCATGCCATCCTCCAGGGGATTTCCCAACCCAGGGATTGAATCCAGGTCTCCTGCATTGCAGGTGGATTCTTTACCATCTGAGCTACCAGGGAAACCCAAAAATACTGGAGTGGTAGCTTATCCCTTCACCAGGGGATCTTCCCCACCCAGGAATCAAACCCTCCTGAATTGCAGGCGGGTTCTTTACCAGTTGAGCTACCAGGGAATCCTGAAGAGAACTTAGTAGTACTAAAAGTCTTTAAAATAAATTTAACTCTGTAAGAATTATATTGGCAAGGTGAGATTGCATATTACACAGCATTATGAAAGTGATTGTCCTCCATTTAGCCATTAGTAGAGTTACTGGCATGAATGAATGGTTTGATTCGTTTATTTCTCTCCCATATAGGTATTCTATTTTGCTGTTTTGGTTCCCAATTTTTTTTTTTTTTCAAGTTTTTTTATTTATTTATTTATTTATTTGTTTTTTTGTAGGTTATAGTATTCTCAGTAAGGTCTATTATGGAGGAGCAATAAATATAGTGCATGTTGATGAAGGTGAAGGTGAAGGTGCTCAGTCGTGTCTGACTCTTTGCGACTCCATGGACTGTAGCCTACCAGGCTCCTCCGTCCATGGGATTCTCCAGGCAAGAATATTGGAGTGGGTTGCCATTTCCTTTTCCAGGGGATCTTCCCGACCCAGGGATCGAACCCAGGTCTCCCGCATTGGAGGCAGACGCTTTACCCTCTGAGCCACAAGGGAAGCCTATAAATCTTTTGGTTAAAAATGTCTAAATATATGTGTCTTAGTTTCTCATGTCTATCATTCACTTCTGAATTCTTCTAGCCTCCACCCATTATCAGTTCTAAAAACATTTTAAGTATGTGTTATAGCAGCATCCCAGTTGCTGCTACTAAAGATTAGGTAGCTTGAAAAACAAAAGAATTTTATTCTCTCAAATTCTGAAGGGCAGATCTCAAACCAAAGCATTGCGAGGCTGCATACCTTCCTGAGGCCCTCTGGGGGAATCCCTTCTTTTTATCTTCCTGGTTCTGTAGGCTGCTAACATTCTTGGGCTTCAAGACACAGTATCCCAATAGCTGCCTCCAACTTCATAAAGCTTTCTCCTCTGTGAGTGTTAGCCTCACAGAGTTTGCCTTTGCAACCTGGCAACCCACTCCAATATTATTGCCTGGGAAATCTCATGGACATAGGAGCCTGGCGGGCTATAGTCCAAGAAGTCACAAAGAGTTGGACATGACTGAGTGAGTAACACTTTAGTTAGCTACTGATAATATAGGGAAAATTCCTCCTCTCAAAAACTTTAGTTTAGGTACATCTTTTCCATGCAAAATCACGTTTAGTGTTGTTCTGTATCAAATACTATTCGCCAATTCTGAAGATTAGAATGTTGATATATTTTGGGGGCTATGATTAAGCTAACTATATATATATAATTTCCCTGATAACTAAGTTGATAAAGAATCTACCTGCAAAGCAAGAGACCCCAGTTCAATTCCTGGTTTGGGAAGATCTGCTGGAGAAGGGACAGGCTACCCACTCCAGTATTCTTGGGCTTCCCTCGTGACTCAGCTGGTAAAGAATTCGCCTGCAATGCAGGAGACCTGGATTCAATCCCTGGGTTGAGAAGATCTCCTGAAGTGGGGAAATGGTACCCATTCCAGTATGCTGACTTGGAGAATTCCATGAACTGTATAAGTCCGTGCAGTTGTAAAGAGTTGGACATGACTGAGCGACTTTCGTTTTCACTATCATATCTGTACATATATATATATAAGTAAATATAATAAAAACTAATAACTAGAATTTGCATTTTGCAATGATTTCATAATTCTATGTATTTCTTTTGACCCTGTGGCATGTGGGATTTTAGTTCCCTTACCAGTGTTTGAATCTATATCCCCTGCATTGGAAGGGCAGGATCTTAACCACTGGACCTCCAAGGAAGTCCCATAGTCCTCGTTTTTAATGAATTTTCCTTTAATGTATTGAAAATCAAGTATAAAAATGAATTTATAATAATGAAGCATAATTATTTGTTGAATTTCGATTTATTGAAGTTATGCCAGCATTAATATTTTATTACCAGTTTAGAGAGCAAATATTTAATTGTTGAATTTGTTACGAGATCCAATCATTTTGCTGTGCACTTTTTAAGGGATGGAAAATAGTCACTGTCATCCTTTGTTGTACTTCCAGGGGTAAGTTCTGATGCTACACCTCCAGCAGTGATTCTCCACTGCTTCCTTATGGCTCTCGCCTGTATGAACTGCCTTCATGGGCTCCATATCTGATATTCTTCTCAATATAGCATTTTGTCACTTCCCACAGGTGCAAGGCAGGCAATTTATTTTCATTTAAAATATTTACTCTAAAAGGAGCCAAATACTTGTAACAAGTTGAAGGCCAAATGCAGAAGAATGCTTTAAAAGTGTGACATGAGCCACGTGGGCTATATGGCATCATGAAAGAGCACATGATTTGAAGTAAAAAAGACCCTTAGCTGCAGACCCTTGGGCATATAGAGAACTCTCATAAGCTTCAGTTTTCACTGCTGTACAATTGGTGTGGTTATCCAGACAATGCACTTGATTGTTATAAGAGAACACTGCAAACACATGTCCTGAAGTAAATCTTTTATCATTAGGGAAGTGAAGTGTAGAAATAGCTTAGCGCAGGGTCTGGGGCTTATTATTTTTTTAAATTTTTCCCAGTGTATTTTTCCAGTTTTATTGAGATTTATATTTATATATAACTGACACAAAGCACAGTGTTAATGTTAAAGTATATAGCATAATGACTTGATTTATATGTATGATAGCTATGATAAGTTTAGTTAATATCCTTTGTAGTATATCAAAACAAAAAGAAAAACAATATTGTAATGAGAACTCTTAGGATCCATTCTTTAAACATCTTTTGAATATATCATACAGCAATGTTAACTATTGGGCTTCCAAGATGACACAGTGGTAAAGAATCTGCCTGCCAATGCAGGAAACTCAAAAGTCGCAGGTTTGATTCCTGGGTCAGGAAGATTCCTTGGAGTATGAAATGGCAACCCACTGCAGTATTCATGCCTGAAAAACTCAATGGCCAGAGAAACTTGGCGGGCCTCAGTCCATGAGTTTACAAAGAGTAGGATGTGATTGAGAGACTGGGCACACATAATATGTTAACTATAGTTAGTCATCACACTGTACATTGCAACTCCAATACTTGTGTATCTTATGACTAGACGTTTACACCTTTTGACTACCTTCACCCAGGAGTGGCAGGTGGGGGAACTGAATGAAGGAGATTTGTTAATAAGTAGCATCTCTTACTTTATTAAGTATGGCATAGGATATTCTTGCTTACATCATAACAGGCTATAGTAACAACTCCCAAATCTCAGGGATGTAGCAAAATGAAGATAATCACATTTTCTTGTTATAAGTCCACTGCAGAGAATCAAAATGGTTTTACTCATTGCGATTAACTCTGGGACCTCAGGGACCCAGCTAGTTGGGAATTCAGATTCAATACCACTGATATAACTTTTGAGGCAGGGTGATGAGAAAATAGTGACTTATTTTCTGGCTTTAAAATCTCCACTTTAACATGACACATGTTATTTCCAATCTTGTTTTATTACCTGCACAGGTCACCAGAAGAATGCCTAACTTCAAAGAGGATCAGAAAGTACAGTCCTGTCACACTTCAGGGAGAGAACAAAAATATGTGTCTCTTGCCTTCGCGATTAATTCCAAGCATATGAGTAAAGGACCTAGCAATGAGACTATGATTTCTTACTAATTAAATCCCAAATGTTTGTAAAATAGGAAAATGTTGAAGTGGAAATAACACAGTGGGGTTTACTAGAATATAATAGTAGTGGCTTCATTAAATTTGTAAAATGCTCTGATATTTCCCCAACCTTTCAACCTCATTTTAATCAGTGGGAGATCTGACCAGGAATAAGTACACACACATAATGAGAAGATACAAAGCTGTAAGTGTTAAAATGAAATTTCCAATGGATAAATTACTGATTTAGTAGGTGCATATTCAATAAATTATGAATTGAGCAACATCAAATCTCATAGATAAAAAGGAACTCCAATAAGCTATACAAGATGAGAGATTTTATAAACCAAACTGAACAGAAACAAGAAAAATATGCTGAATATTTGCTAGCTGATTAAAAAATAAATACACCCATGGTGTATTCATGCTGCTGTATGGCAAAACCAATACAGTATTGTAAAGTAAAATAAAGAAAAAAAAATCTAAAAATAAATAAATAAATAAAAAGCTACTTTCTTTACATGGAGCAAAGGGAAGTCTTGGAGCAGGTCAGGTAACTTGTACTGAGCAGCTAAGCTCTGATTGCTTGATCTAGGGCTTCCTTTTCCAGGAGAGTAGAACATAGTAATTTAGTTAAGTTTGGATAGCCGACATGGGGCTTGGCATGAGGGACTTCATCTTGAGGCTAATTTGGTTACTTTAGTAAAAGTGACACACCAACAGCCATCTGAGAAACTAACAGCCTGGAAATGAAACCCAGAGAGAAACACTATAAAGTATTTTTGGAACAGTTATATGTGCTGGGCATTGTCTTAGGGTGGTGTAAAGAGAGTAGTGAATAAAGCAGACACAAAATTCTACTTCTCATATTTTAGATACATGTGTTAATGTTGGCTTTCAATATTAAAAAAAGAGTCTGTCTTTTTGTGGTATGGAAGAGATATTCCAAACCAATTCCATGAAATTTTTCTTGTGATAAGAAGAGTATACCTTAAACTCTAGAGCTTTCAAATTTTGTGCAGGGGGAATAAATCTGATTTCATATTAGATTCATTTATTTTACTTTAACCTTTGTATTTTATTCTTTTTGCCACAAGTTAATCATTAAAGGGATGCGGCCTATAGCTTAAAGTGCACATAATGGTTCATTTCTGGGAACTCTGCCTCCCATGCCTGAGTGTTAAGCTAAAATATCTTTGTTTAAGCTCATGGGAAACATCCTGACCAGGCCCACCTGTGAATAAATGCAGAAAAGAAGAAATTAAAACATGCCCTCTGGAGTCGAGTTGGAACAAAGAAATACTTACATCAACATTGCCTTTTTTACTGTACTTCCTGATCTTCCCCTTTTTGTTCTATTAAAAAAAAATTAAAATTAAATTGAGTAAAAACAAAACCCAGCTTTCAAATCCTGTCAAGATGGTTCTTTGGGACGCTAGTACACCATCTTTTCAGTCTGGTGGCTTTCCAAATAAATACACTATTCCTTGCTCCAATGCCTCCTCTCTAGATTTATTGGCCTACCATGTAGTAAGCAGTAAGAGCTTGCATTCGGTAACATTTTTCCTACAACCATGTCTCAGATGGCCTTCCTGTGAGTTGTATCTGAAAGGATATAGCCTTCCTGCTAAGGTATATAGAGATAAGATACAGAGCAGGCATACATAGGCTCCAGGACCAGGCTACCTGAAATCAGGGGCCTACACAGCTACTATGAGCTTAGAGACCTTTGGCAAATTACTTTACCGATCACTGCTTTAGTTTCTTCAACTGCCAGCTTCATCCAATGAGGAGAGGGGCATCTTCTTCACATTATAGTCTAATGTATGCAAAATTGCTGAGAACAGCACCAGACATATAATATTATTAATTTTACCTCTTGGGTATTGGAGACAATAGTGGGTATGTAAAACATGAGCTTCTTATCCAGAAATAAAATAAACAGACTTCCATCACTCTGTCTTCAATTTACCATAAAGACAATTTTCCATCATCTTTTGGGGTAATATATTGATGATGCAGGGCTTCCAAGGTGGCTCTGATATAAACAATCCACATGCCATTGCAGGAGATATAGGACATGCCTGTTCGATCCCTGATTCAGAAAGCTCCCCAGGAGAAGGAAATGGCAACCCACTCCAGAATTCTTTCCTGGAAAATCCCATGGACAGAGGTGCCTGGCAGGCTACAAAGAGTCAGATATGACTAAGTACACAGTCACCTCATACTGATAATGAGTGCATGCGTACTCAGTCATGTCTGACTCTTTGTGACCCCATGGAAACCTGCCATTCTCCTCTGTCCACAGCACTTTTCAGGCAAGATTACTGGAGTGGGTTGCCATTTCCTCCTCCAGGAGATCTTTCAGACCCAAGAACTGAACCTGTGTCTCTTGCATTGGCAGGAGGATTCTTTACCACTGCAATACCTGGGAAGCAATGTTGATAATAGTTTGTTGATAATCACCAATAAAACTGGAAAAAGTCAGTTTTCTTTCCAATCCCAAAGAAAGGCAATGCCAAAAAATGCTCAAACTACTGCACAATTGCATTCATCTCACACGCTAGCAAAGTAATGCTCAAAATTCTCCAAGCCAGGTTTCAACAATACGTGAACCATGAACTTCCAGATGTTCAAGCTGGTTTTAGAAAGACAAAGGAACCAGAGACCAAACTGCCAACATCCACTGGATCATGGAAAAAACAATAGAGTTCCAGAAAAGCATCTATTTATGCTTCACTGACTATGCCAAAGCCTTTGACTGTGTGAATCACAATAAAATGTGGAAAATTCCAAAAAAGATGGGAAAACCAGACCACCTGATCTGCCTCTTGAGAAAGCTGTTTGCAGGTCAGGAATCAACAGTTAGAACTGAACGTGGAACAACAGGCTGGTTCCAAATAGAAAAATGAATACATCAAAGCTGTATATTGTCACCCTGTTCATTTAACTTATATGCAGAGTACATCATGAGAAACGCTGGGCTGGATGAAGCACAAGCTGGAATCAAGTTTGCTTGGAAAAAATAGCAATAACCTCAGATATGCAGATGACACCACCCTTATGGCAGAAAGTGAAGAGGAACTAAAGAGCCTCTTGATGAAAGTGAAAGAGGAGAGTGAAAAAGTTGGCTTAAAGCTCAACATTCAGAAAGCAAATATCACGGCATCCAGCCCCACCACTGGCAAATAGATGGATAAACAGTGGAAACAGTAGCAGACTTTATTTTGGGGGGGCTCCAAAATCACTGCAGATGGTAACTGTAGCCATGAAAATAAAAGAAGCTTGCTCCTTGGAAGAAAAGTTATGACCAACGTAGACAGTATATTAAAAAGCAGACATTACTTTGTCATCAAAGGTCCATCTAGTCAAGGCTATGATTTTTCCAGTAGTCGTGTATGGATGTGAGAGTTGGACTATAAATAAAGCTGAGCACAGAAGAATTGATGCTTTTGAACTGTGATGTTGGAGAAGACTCTTGAGAATCCTTTGGACTGAAAGGAGATCCAACCAGTCTATCCTAAAAGAAATAAGTCCTGAATGCTCATTGGAAGAACTGATGCTAAAGCTGAGACTCCAATACTTTGGCCACCTGATGCAAAGAGCTGACTCATTTGAAAAGACTCCAATGCTGGGAAAGATTGAGGGCAGGAGGAAAAGGGGACGATGGGATAAAATGGTTGGATGGCATCACCAACTCAGTGGACATGAGTTTGGGTTAAATCTGGGAGTTGGTGATGGACAGGGAGGCCTGGCATGCTGCAGTCCATGGGGTTGCAAAGAATCGGACATGACTGAGCAACTGAACTGACTGAACTGAATCACCAGTAAAATTTGAAAACTTCCCAGAGATTCTATTGATATACTGATAATTTATTTTGAGGATGAAAACCAGTTCCTAGTCCAGTATTAGTAGTTGAATTGATCCTCTGGTATAATTTTTTTCAGAAGCTGATTTTATGTTTTACTTTATTAGTTTCCACATATCTTCTCCACCAGAATATAATCAGTAGAAGAGCAAGAGTTTTATCATGTTTTCTTCTTTGTACCCAGAATCTGGAATGAGGTCCAACAGCTATATGCTAATTAACATTTTAGATTAATGAATTAAGGACTGAACTAATCTTTCCACTTATCAGCCTCTTACAGAGACAGCTTGTCGGTAAAAATTCTCTGGAAAATTTGCTTGACTTGAGAAATTCTTGATCTGACAATTGTCAGACTTTGGACTCCAAGGGATTATGATTTTTCTTCCTTTTAAAGATAGATGACCACCAATGCTAATGACACTTTAACTAAAAAAGGAAGCTGGATGCATAGGCAATTTACTTTCTGTAAAAATAACCATGCACATACACGTTTTCACCTGATTTAATTTTATTTCCTTCCTGCGAGTGGATATATATAATAAACTACATGTTTAACCCAAAATTAGTTTTGCAAAGTGAACCTGATAATCTACATACATTGAAATTAACTTTTAGATGTAGTTTTGACAAATGTATAAAGTGGATAACCATCACCATGACCAAAATGCAGAATATTTCCATCATTCCAAATTTCCTGTGTCCTTTTTTGTTACATTTTCTCTTCCCACAGAAACCCTTAACCTCTAACCTTGTAGCTGTTCTCATAGTTTGCCTTTCAGTGTATCATAAAAATGGAATCAAACAGTATGTTAATTATATTTGCATTTTAACTCTTTTTGGACTTTTGATATTTGCTTTTTCCTATTAGTAGTTGATCATTTTGCATACGACGCCTTTGTATGTAACCCTGTATTATTTGATTTAGCAATCTATGACTAAAATATTTGAGGAAGAGAATGAAAAGTGAAAAATATAATGTACTTATATTTTTTCTTAACATATAAAAAAAAATAAAATAAGCAAAAGGTTCCCAAGCCTTCCAACTCCCAATAATAAACTCCTTGCTCTGTTAATCATTCTTGTTTACATAATCTTGCTTATTTTTTAGTGAACGTTGACACCATTTTTTCATGATCAAATGACAAATAATTTGTCATTATTTTTTGCCATTATCATTCACCTTCACTTATTCTCAGGACTGTGGAAATATAATAGAAAATGTATTTGTTTTGTTTTGGAATCTGCCCTTTTCCTGCCTAATGATACTGCTTAGTAAGTGGAATGATACAATGAGAAAGAAATCAAATTACAACCGGTGTCCAGTTACAAAGTGCAATTTTCTCTGCCACCATTCTAAATCTCCCCTGTTCTACTGTAAGGTTCCTAACTGGTTAATTCCTCTAATCTCCCCTTGCTCCAAATTCATCCTTTGCCTAGCTCTTAGTTTTATCTTTGTGATACATAGTTCTAATCCTATTATTTCTCAGCAAAATTTTTCTCAATTGTCTCTCTCCATGAACCTAATTAAACTCAGATTTCTTATCCTGTCACTTGCAAACTTCTCCAAGAATGGTGTAAAATTTTCTTTGCTTTATCTCTCCACTTCATCCCTACATAATCCTTATACTCACTTTATATTGTGTTTTGTGCTATTTTGGAATGAGCTCAAACTAATTTTGCCCTCACTTGGAAGGTCCTGACACAATTGTATTGCAAAGTAAATATTAGAGTACTTAAACAAACCAGGAGGAAAGCAAGAAATATCAAATCTGCAATTTATATGCTGCTTTAGAGTTAAGAAATAAGTAAATATATCATTATTATTTATTTAGCTATAATAAATATAAGGCCACATTACAGCTAATTTTATTAAGCATTTCTTGTATGTCAGCAATTATGTTTGGTAAATTCTCATTGTTAACACTTTCAAACAATATTTAAAGCATTGTAAATATCATTATTTAATGGGCTGAATGTAAATAGCAATCATTTTAATGATAAACTACAGAAGAATTCTCTAATTATCAACACTTTGAGTCAGCTCAATAGCTTAGTCATGTCCAACTCTTTATAATCCCATGGACTGCAGCATGCCATTGTCCATCACCAACTCCAGGAGCTTGATCAAAATCATATTCATTGAGTTGGTGATGCCATCCAACCACACCGTCCTCTGTTATCCCCTTTTCTTCCTACGTCCAATCTTTCCCAACATCAGGTTCTTTTCAAATGAGTTAGTTCTTTGCATTACAGGGCCATAGTATTGGAGCTTCAGCTTCATAATCAGTCCTTCCAATGGATATTCAGGATTGATTTCCTTTAGGATTGACTGGTCTGATCTCCGTGCAGTCCAAGGGACTCTCAAGAGTCTTCAGCACCACAATTCAAAAGCATCAATTCTTCTGTGCTCAGCTTTCTTTATAGTCCAACTCTCACATCCATACATGACACTTGAAAAATCATAGACTTGACTAGACATACATTTGTCAGCAAAATAATGTCTCCGCTTTTAATATGCTGTCTAGGTTTATCATAGTTTTCCTTCCAAGGAGCAACCTTCTTTTAATTTCATGGCTGCAGTCACCATCTGCAGTGATTTTGGAGACCAAGAAAATAAAGTGTGTCACTGTTTCCATTGTTCCCCCATTTATTTGCCACAAAGTGATGGAATTGCCTACCATGATGTTTGTTTTCTGAATGTTGAGCTTAAAACCAACTTTTTCACTCTTCTCTTTCACTTTCATCAAGTAGCTCTTCAGTTCCTCTTTACTTTCTGCCATTAGGGTGGTATCATCTGCATATCTGAGGTTATTGATATTTCTCCCAGCCATCTTGATTCCAGATTGTGCTTTGTTCAGACAGGCATTTCTCATGATGTACTCTGCACATAGTTTAAACAAGCAGGGTGACAAAAACAGCCTTGACATACTCTTTTCCCAATTTGGAACCAATCTGTCGTTCCATGTCTAGTTCTAACTTCTGCTTCTTAACTTGCATACAAATTTCTTGGAAGGCTGGTAAGGTGGTCTGGTATTTCCATCTCTTTAAGAATTTTCCACAGTTTTTTGTGATCCAAACAGTCAAAGATTTTGGTGGAGCCAATAAATCAGAAGTAGATATTAATGCTTTAAATTTATTTAAAACTAAGATTGGAAAATAAGCAGATCATCCAAAATTTTTTCATGAAAATTAATATATAGATCTAGCTCTTATTTTGTTAATAAAAAATTACATGATAATTAAAATGATGAAATATAATGAGCCTCTCTTTTTTCCTTCTCAAACAAACTAGTACATATACAAAACATTTGTATTTTAAAATTTTGCATATGGTGTCAGAGTATGTCTGATGAAATTTAAGGTCATCCATGTGTGTGCTGTGCACTGATGAATTCCAAAATGCAAGCAAAATGTTATGCTGCTGCTACTGCTGCTAAGTCGCTTCAGTCGTGTCCGACTCTGTGCGACCCCATAGACAGGAGCCCAACAGGCTCCCCCGTCCCTGGGATTCTCCAGGCAAGAACACTGGAGTGGGTTGCCATTTCCTTCTCCATTGAAATGTTATGCTAAGACCTCAAAATTACTTTGCCAACAAAGCTATGGTTTTTCCAGTCTAGTCGAAGGTATAATTTTTCCAGTAGTCATGCAGAGATGTGAGAGTTGGACCATGTAGGAAAACTGAGTACTGAAGAATTGATGCTTTTGAACTGTGGTGTTGGAGAAGACTCTTGAGAGTCCCTTGGACTGCAAAGAGACCAAACCAGTCAATCCTAAAGGAAATGAGTCCTGAATATTCACTGGAAGGACTGATGCTGAATCTGAAGCCCCAATATTCTGGCCAGGTGATGTAAAGAACTCACTCCTTAGAAAAGACCCTGATACTGGGAAAGATTGAAGGCATGAGGAGAAGGGGACAACAGAAAATGATGTGGTGGATAACATTACCAACTCAAAGGACATGAGTTTGAGCAAGTTCTGGGAGTTGGTGATGGACAGGGAAGCCTGGCATGTTGCAGTCCATAAAGTCAGAAAGAGTCAGACATGACTCAGCTACTGAACTCAATTGAAAATCAAGAATTCCTTAATTAATCACATATGTTATATAATTAATTTCATAGTTGTTAAATTTAAACAAAACTAGCTATTTTTCTGAAACTAAAGAACATAATGGCAATGAACTAATCTTCCAAATTTAAGGGAATGAAAACAGATGTATTTCAAGTGAAAGAATATATGCAATTTACAAAGCATTTTTTTCTTCTCTCATTATTTACATATCTCTTCATACATGCCATGTCATTTCAGTTGTGTCCCACTCTGTGATGCTATGGACTATAGCCCGCCAGGCTACTATGTCTCTTGGATTCTCCAGGCAAAAATATTGAAATAGGTTGCCATGCATTCCTCCAGGAGATCTTCTTTACCCAGGGATCAAACATACATCTTTTATATCTCCTGCATTTATAGGAGGGTTCATTAACATTAGCACCATCTGGGAAACCCCTGCACATCTCTAGACTGAATTATAAATGCTCCTATGCAAGCATGTCTGTGTGATTCAATAAAAGATTCTTGCTCTGAAGAAATTTGCCAATTATTGGGAACATAAATAAAGAAAGGGGCAAATGTGTGCATAGGGTCAAATTAAATATGAATCCATTTATTGTTTTCCTCTAAATTTATATATCAAATATTTTTATTTCAATATTTATATATAGAGGTGCATATCTATATGATTGTGTACATGTTTGCATATGTATATGTATATATACTTGCACAATTTCACAGCAGATGTTAGTGCTGCTTTAATGCTTTTGATTTGATTAGTCTGCTAAAGACCAAGGTGACATCAGTTTGAAACAGTGCACAGTAAAGTACATTCATATTTTACCTTAGAAACAGCATACCAATTCACCAGGTAACAAATCAGTTGTTTGTTTTGTTAAAATATACTGCTGTCCATGATATATCATATAAGCAATCATGTGGTGTCTGCATTGCTGGGTTCTTTTGCTTTAATATTCTGTGCTTAAATACTCATTTAGGGCAGTGCAGACTAATGGTTAAACATATTTGAATCTAATTGCCTAAGTTCAGTACTGGCTCCAAAACTTACTAGCTGTATAACCATTAACAAGATACTTAAACCCTCTGTGCCTTAGTTTTTTCATAGTGTTTTATGAAGTCTAAATGAATTAACATTTGCAGCAAGCTTAGATCAATGACTGGCTCATAGTAGGCATTGTTACATATACAGTTAGTCATGTTGGGCTTCTCAGGTAGCAGAGTGGTAAAGAATCCACCTGCCAATGTAGGAGATGCAAGAGACTCCAGTTCGATCTCCAAATCAAAAAGATACCCTGAAGTAGAATATGGCAACCCACTCCAGTTTTCTTGCCTGGAAAATTCCATTGACAGAGAAGCCTGATGGGTTACAGTCCACAGGGTCACAGAATTGGACACAACTGAGCGCGTGCACGCGTGCACACACACACACACACATGCACACACACACACACATTACATATATATTTTTAATAAAATAAAATTATCCATTTTATTTCTTATAGATGGAGTGCTTATGGAACAGGTGGAAATGTTTCTGTGCTAGCCATATAAACTATGGGATTGATTTTTTTCTAACTCCTATGCTTCTCCTTTTCCTTTAGCTAAAATTTCTTCTCTAATTGTCTCACTTAAAAGCAAAATAAATTTATACATTTAGAGACAGAAGACCTGACTATATTTGTTGTAATATTTAATTTCTTTGTGTACCTGTGACTAAGAGAGAGACAGAATTTTAAATCTGAAGCACTTGTATTCCCCAAATAAAGGGAAATATTTCTCATTGAAAAAATAAAAAAAGAAATCTATAAAGTGCTCATTTGGTAGATATTTGTTGATACCCTATTCAATTATGATTTTAAATAATTTAAATTCTAGATATTTTGTGTAATCTATTTAATGTGAAGGCATAAAATTAAATAGCATTCCAAAAATTATTATATCAATCTCATTTTATCTTTATTACTATTTAATGCATGACTTAAGGTACTATGTTGCTTTCAATTTAAAAAATAAAAATATAACATTGCCAATTTTTTTCAAATTGAGTCATATAAAAATCAGTGTACCATTAGTATGACTTTACAGAAAGGTAATATAGCTTAATGAAATGACTGACATGAATTAAGAATAAATGGCAATAACAAAGTGGCAGTTCAGTTCAGTTCAGTCAGTCAGTCATGTCTGATTCTTTATGATCCCATGGACAGCAGCATGTCAGGCTTCCCTGTCCATCACCAATTCCCAGAGCTTGCTCAAACTCATGTTTCTTGAGTCAGTGATACCATTCAACCATCTCATCCTCTGTCGTCCCTTTCTCCTCCCATCTTCAGTCTTTCCCCACATCAGGGTCTTTCCTATGGAGTCAGTTCTTTGTATCAGGTGGCCATAGTATCGGAGCTTCAGGCTCAGCATCTGTCCTTCCAATGAATATTCAGGGCATAGTTCCTTTAGGATTCACTGGTTTGATCTTGTAGTCCAAAGGCATCCCAATAGTCTTCTCCAACACCACTGTTCAAAAGCATCAATTCTTCGACAGTCAGTTAAGAAACATCAATTTAAAAAAAATCGAAATTGTGATAGAAGGCAAAGAAAGAGGTGATGCTTGAAGCTAGAGTTTTGAAGAAAGTCTAGGTTCATGTGCTTATGGAACAAGTAAAAGCAGGGGCCTAACCTAGTATCACTGAAATACAGAGAAGAGAAGGGGTATACAACAGCAGTTAAATTTTCTATTTGCTTCTAACATAGACTTTTCTTCTTGCCTGTTCTCGCATCAACCCAAAGAAAAGAAAGCTGGTCAAAAAGCACTAAACCTGTAGTCACAGCTAGCATAAGTCTGATTAGTGCCATTTTCCAAGTAAGTAAACCAGATGGATCAACTTTGAATTGAATGATTCAGATAAAAATGATCAGTTCTTAGCAGACCTGAAACAAGTAAAATTTAAATGATCATATTTAATATAATGAAAACATTCATAAATAATCTGAGAATAATGAGGAAAACTTGGAAACTGAGAATTTTTATGCTGAGATTTAAAAATTCATTAATACCATTATAATGTAACATTAATTTGTTTTCGAGAGTGCCAAGATCACAGCTACCACCATCAGGAAAGACAGAATTTTATAAAAGAATAAGAATAAAAAAGACAGCAGATTGTTCAGTAGAAACACTAGGTACTGAAAAACAATGGAAAGTTGATTTCAATTTTGAAGAATATTTTCAATGTAGAATAGGTATCCAAGAATATTAAGTGATTGTAAGTGCATAATGAAATACTTACTTTCATGAAGAGACTACAACAATGTGATTTAAAAAAGAAATATTTTTGAATCAATGGTGTCAGTTTAAGAAAACCAATGAGGGAAGTCAAGACACTAGCCTTAATGAATCGAGTAGGTGGCTCAAATTAGGGGAGAGTGTGGGCATCTGGTTATTGACAAAAATAAAAGGCAGTGTAGAGAGCAACTAGTTTTATAGTTTTAAATAGTATGCTGGAGAGGGTGTGGGGAAAAGGGAACCCTCTTACACTGTTGGTGGGAATGCAAACTAGTACAGACACTATGGAGAACAGTGTGGAGATTCCTTAAAAAACTGGAAATAGAACTGTGTTATGACCCAGCAATCCCACTGCTGGGCATACACAATGAAGAGACCAGAATTGAAAGAGACACGTGTACCCTAATGTTCATTGCAGCACTGTTTATAATAGCCAGGACATGGAAACAACCTAGATGTCCATCAGCAGATGAATGGATAAGAAAGCTGTGGTACATATACACAATGGAGTATTACTCAGCCATTAAAAAGAATACATTTGAATCAGTTCTAATGAGGTGGATGAAACTGGAGCCGATTATACAGAGTGAAGCAAGCCAGAAACAAAAACACCAATACAGTATACTAACACATATATATGAAATTTAGAAAGATGGTAATGATGACCCTGTATGCAAGACAGCAAAAGAGACACAGGTGTATAGAACAGTCTTTTGGACTCTGTGAGAGAGGGAGAGGGTGGGACGATTTGGGGAAATGTCATGGAAACATATATAATATCATATAAGAAATGAATCACCAGTCCAGGTTTGATACAGGATGTTTGGGGCTGGTGCACTGGGATGACCCTGAGGGATGGTACGAGGAGGGAGGGGGAGAGGGGAACACGTGTGCACTCATGGTGGATTCATGTTGATGTGTGGCAGAACCAATACAATATTGTAAAGTAATAGATTAAAATAAATAAATTTAAATTTAAAAAATAGTATGGATTATACTAAGAACATTATTAAGTATTATATATTAATACATATTATCCTACTTTATAAATAACTAAATATTTAAGTAGAGATATGTTTAGAGGATAAAGGTTGGGTTTAAAGATATGTATTAAAGATTCATTAGTAAGCAGAATGTAGTTTTAGTATGAGCACACTAATAAACTGATTTATTATAATACTGTTTGTTTAGTCTCATAAAATGGGGGGAGCAGAAAATGCACGTGATAACTACAATAAGTAGAATATTAAGTCGTCTCTAACTCATGCTATGCTTTAGAAATGCCTTAGCTCATACTCTTTTGAGATTTTGCAATAATATGAATAAACTGTGGGAGCAGAAAACAGTAAAAGAATGGTGAGTAAAGTATAATGTTAAGCAATAACTCTCTGATATTTAAGACATCAAGGATATTGATTTTTACTTTCTTGGGAGAAAAATAACAAAAAGCATAGAATATTTCTGGGCATCAATATCATAAAGAAATCAGGCAAATTGTGAATGCTTCTGATATGCTTTGTTTAGAAAAGAGCTCTGACGTGGATAATCTCAGTCTTTACAAATATTAATCTGTAATAGTGGAAGGTCAAGAACGTATTCGTAATGGAATTCTAGTGATCTGATGTTTAATGAAATATTCAAATTGACACATATTCAAATTCACAAAGATTATTGAAAATGAGATAGGAATTCAAAACTCTGTTCTCAAATGTTTATGGCTATTTCAATACAGAATGTTAAGCATATGTCAAACCTACTGTGATGACTGTTGCCAAGTAATACTTACTTCCCTTTGTTCCCATATGACCATCTTACTTATTACAATATCCTCGTGTGAGTAAAGATTGCTTAGAAGAGACCTGTTGTTCTTAGGAAGCACTTTTATCCCTTCTTTTTAAAATTTGAAATCCTTTGTACCTACATCAGATTACAAAAGATCTACATCTTTTGCAATCTCTTCATTATAATCGGATACAAAATTACTCATTAATATTATTCATAATAACTTCTCTCATCAAATTGTCTTTCTCATCATTTCTTGACTAGTATCTACTGAAATATTAGGAGTTGAACAAAAAAAATAAAGGATTTTCAGTAATGATCTTAGTCTAAATAAAAATGATAATATGGAATCACTTGCATTACATACTAAAAGTAGGTATTTGTTGACTCACTGTACTATCACTGTTCTTAACAAATTACCACACATTTTGCAACTCAAACAGCATAAATTTATCATCTCAGAAGTCCAGGCAGGGATTAACTGGATCTTCTGCTCAGGATCTCTCCAGGCAGAAGTCAATTTGTTGGTCAGGACTGTGGTCTCTTTTGAGCATCCGAGTTTTCTATCAAGCTCATTAAAATTGTTGGCTGAATTCAGTCCCTGGCAGCTTTAGGACAGAAGTCTCATTGCTGCTTAAGATTTGTGGTCTATTGGCAGGGTTTTCCCTCAGTTCCTAGAAGCTACCTCCAGGTCTTAGTCACAAGCCCTTCTCAAAACATGACAGCTTTTTTTTTATTTTTTTTTTTTAAGCTAGAAGGAGAATCTCATTTGCTTCAAATCTCTACATCCAGTCTCCTAAGTTGGAGTCTGAGATAAGTTATTCAAGAGAGTGAAAATCCCATTATATTCGCAAGTTCTGCCATTACTCAGGAAGGAGACTATAACAGGATGTTTATATGGGTTCTTAAGAATCAGTTAGAAATTTGCCTGATAGAATTCAACAAATATGCCTGAATGTCAACAATATTTCAGTAATTAAAGACACACTGCTGTTCAGTTACTAAGTCATGTCTATTTTGTGAACCTATGGACTGTAGGCTGCCAGGCTCCTCTGTCCATGGGATTTCCCAGGCGAGAATCCTGGAGTGTATTGCCATTTCCTTCTCCAGGGGATCTTTCCAACCCAAGGATCAAACCTGTGTCTCCTGTATTGATAGGTGGTTCTTTACTGCTGAGCCCCTAGGGAAACCCAAAAACCATATTAATACCTTGCTAGTGACCTTATTGATTCTCAAATCTGATTTCTATCCGAATTAAGTGTTAAGCTTTAAAATATAGAATTATGAGGCTCCATTCCACTTAAATTAGAATTTCTGTTATGTGGCCAGACTATGATATTTTTAATATTTATCAAGAGATTCTAACATTTAACTGGGGTCAAAAGCCACATTTTTTAATAGAAAAAAGCACATGAAAGTTTGTGTTAAGATGACTTACATAACCCATGAATCTTAAGTTTGCTTTTTACAGGAATCCTTCAGAAATATTTGAGGTTTATTTCCAGACCACCCCAATAAAGCTTCCCTCATAGCTCAGTCAGTAAAGAATCTGCTTGCAGTGCAGAAGACCTGGGTTCAATTCTTGGGTTGGGAAGTTACCCTGGAGAAGGAAATACCAACCCACTCCAGTATTCTTGCCTGGAGAATCCTATGGGTAGAGGAGCCTGGCAGGCTACAGTCCATGGGGTCACAAGAGTCGGACACGACTTAGTGACTAAATCACCACCAGCACCAATAAAGCAAATATTGCAACAAAGTAAGTCATGCAAAGTTAATGGTTTCCCAGTGCAAATCGAAGTTTTATACTTATATTTATACCACATTGTAGTCAAGTAAGTGTGCAATAGTACTATGTCTAAAATATTGCACACATCTTAGTGAAAAAAAAAAAAAAAAAACTTTACTTGGAAAAATTTCCAGCCATCATCTGTCAACACAAGGTTTCCACAAACCTCCAGTTTGTAAAACACATTGTCTGTTAAAGTGAAACTTTTTGTTGTGTTGCATGTCTACCTATCTGGAATTTAAAGTGCTTTATATGATGCAAATTACCCAGTTAGATTAAAAATTAACACAAATATTGGTATTTATAAAAATAAATTTTATACCTGCTGGATAAATAGCAAAGGAATACTATTTAATTTATAGGAAGTTATTGGCATGTGGGCTTCCTGGGAGGTACCAGTAGTAAAGAACCCACCTGCCAAAGCAGGAGACTTAAAAGATGTGACTTTGATCCTTGGCTGGGGAAGATCCCCTGGAGGAGGGCAACCCACTTGAGTATTCTTGCCTGGAGAATCCCATGGACAAAGAGCCCGGGGACTATGGTCCATAGGGTTGCAAAGAGTCAGACATGACCGAAGCAATTTATGAAGCACATAGCAGATTGGCATGTGGTACAAGCCAGTGGTGGTGGTTTAGTCACTAAGTCATGTCCGACTGTTATGACCCCATGGACTGTAGCCTGCCAGCCTCCTCTCTCCTGGGATTCTCCAGGCAGGAACACTGGAGTGAGTTGCCATTTTCTTCTCCAGGGGATCTTCCTGACCCAGGAATTGAACCCGGGTCTCCTGCATTGTAAGCAGATTCTTTACTGACTAAGCTACAAGGGAAGCCACAAGCCAATGGATTACATAATAATAAGAGGGTGAATAAGAAGCAGACAAGAATATTATTTAAATATGTGTGCATGTGTATGTGATAATATTAGGAACATTCAATATAAAATAAATATAAAAATTAAATATTGTTAGCGTCAACAGGTATGTACTATGACATTTTTAGGAATTAAGTGTACTGCTCTGATCTTGTAATAAATGAAGGGTAGAGGGGTATTGAAACTAAAGCTTTTCCTATTGCAAAGCCTGTGGGTTTTGATACACTGGCCTTCATTAACCTTACATTATATGGGAAGTTACTCTCTGCTTTTCTACAATCCTTATGTACAGTTTGTTCTTTACTGCTTTGTTTCGACATTAGGTAAAAAAAAATAAGCAACAGCTAATTTTGCTTTTGTGCTGAAGACTTGATAGTATTAATGAAATAATGTGATTGGAGTATGGACTTAAAACTGTATATATGAGTTCATGAATGGAAAGCAGAAGACATACATTTTTAATGTTTCAAAAAATATAGCACTTTATATTTTCAGAAAAAATATTACATTTTATGTTTCAGGAAATATAGCATTTTATGCTCCAGAACATATAACAGGGAAATAAAAGTAGCTATAAAATCATCTACAGGTTGATGTTTAAGTTACAGGAGATATTACTGCAGAATGTACAAATTCAAAATCTACATAAATTGAACTGAATGGTATCTCAAGATGTATGGGTGTGGAGTGAAGTGATGTGTGTGGGAGGTGTTAATTATTTTGTATGCACTGGTACCCTGTTATGATTTGATTTTAGCCAACGGATAGCTAGGTTTGGGTATATTCTCTTTATTGACTCAAAATAATCCAATCCTTAAATAGTACAGCCTCATCTTAAAGGGTATATAAGAATATAGTAACTCAGAATCTAAATAAAATTCTGAAGTGACTTTCCAAATATATCTTACCATTTTGGAGAAGGAAACGGCAACCCACTCAATACTTCTGCCTGGAAAATTCCATGGATAGAGGGGCCTGGCAATTATGTGATATATGAAATTAATATCGTGAAAGTCAATTTCACGATATTAATTTCATATATTGTATAATTTATTCATTGATAATTTTGAGGGGTAATTGAAAACTGTATTAAGAGAATTGAATGTGACTGGTTAATATAAAGAAGACATCAGTATGATGAAAAAGTTTCATTGCTTAGTAACTTATTTTTCCCAACTCACTAACATATGTCACTATTAAGTAATATCAGGTGCATGCAGAGTATATTAAACAACTAAATTAAACAAACAGCCACAAAATACAGTCATTTGTACATTCATTTTCCATGTATTTCTTATATTGTGCTCACATTGGCCTTGAGTTTTGTCTTAGAAATTGTTTTTATTGAACCTACACAATTTATGTAAATCTTGTGCTGTTGTTCCTCAGAGTTTGGAAATTTCAAATAGTTTTACCTGTGTTTTAAAGGTAAAATCCTGTATTACAGTGTTTATGTACTTATTAGGAAATTAACAGGTTAAATTTTATTGGGGCTGGCTGTTTTGTTTTACTTTGCGCCCTGGTTACAAATTTGCATCTTTTCTTTATTGGTCTTTTTCTAAGACATATTTCCCCCATAAACCTTCTTCTTTTTAGAGAAATTATGCTGAATGCAACATTTATAGGAATTTTTACTTTGCATTCTGCCAGAAATGTTTTTATTTGATTTCCTGTTATATACTGGACAAGTTTCATTAGAAAATATTATGAAAAAGTAGATACAAATAAAAATGTGACATTTATTATTTACATGTCTGCAACTTTGTAATTTATCCAATTCACTAATAAATACTTGCCAGAGCCTAATTTGTACCAGTCGCTGTATTATCTGGCAAGATAAAATTTTTGAAAAAAGAAGTTATATTCAGTCCTTGCCCTTGTGAAATCTATATTTTGGTTGAGGAGACAGAGGTAGGAAGTTACAATACAATACTATAAGGGGATCTCAGGAGTCATGAAATGTATTCAATGGAGTTTAAGAGAGTGATACACCCAGGCTTGCATTTCACATGATGCACTCTGCAAGGTTCTCACTGCAAGAACACTGGAGTGGTTTGCCATTCCCTCCTCCACTGGACCACATTTTGCCAGAACTCTCTACTATGACTCATCCGTCTTGGGTGGCCCTACGTGGCATGGCTCATAGCTTCATTGAGTTACACAGTCCCCTTCCCCACAACAAGGCTGAGGCCAAGAGAATTATGAACAACCGCAGATTTGCAGATGGTATCACACTAATGGCAAAAAGCAAAAAGGAAATTAGGAACCTCTTGATAAGGGTAAAAAAGGAGAGTGAAAAAGCTGCCTTAAAACTCAACATTCAAAAAACGACAATCATGGCATTCAGTCCCACCACATCAAGGCAAATAGAAGGGGAAGAATTTAAAGCAGGGACAGACTTTGTCTTCTTGGGTTCCAAAATCACTGCTGACAGAGACTGAAGTCATGAAATTAAAAGACACTTGCTTCTTGGAAGAAAAGCTATGACAAACCTAGGCAGGATATTCAGAAGCACAGGCAACACTTTGTTAACAAAGATCCCCAGAGTCAAAGCTATGGTTTTTCCAGTAGTCATGTACAGACGTGAGAGTTTGCCCATAAAGAAGGCTGAACACTGAAGAACTGATGCTTTTGAATTGTGATGCTAGATAAGACTCTTGAAGTTCCCTTGGATTGGAAGGATATCAAATCAGTCATTTCTAGAAGAAATCAGTCCTGAATATTCATTGGAAGGACTGATGCTGAAGCTGATGCCAATACTTTGGCCACCTGATGCAAAGAGCTGACTCACTGAAAATGACCCTAATGCTTGGAAAGACTGAAGAAGGCAAAAGGAGAAGTGGGCAGCAGAGGATGAGATGTTTAGATAACCTTACTAACTCAATAGATGTGAATTTGAGCAAACTCTGGGAGATAATGAAGGACAGGGAAACCTGGCATGCTTCAGTCCATGAAGTCACAGAGAGTCAGATATAACATAGCGACTGAACAACAGCGAAGAGAGTGATGCTATTATTACTTTTGAGCTAAAAATAATAAACTCAAAACTAGGCACTTTTATGGAAGATACTTATTAAATGACCATTAAATTCACTTGCATATTTCCAAGGAAATCCAAGAGAATCAAGTTTAGCAGCTACACAGCCAAGAATGTTGCCTAATTTGCATCACAAAATTACACAGAAGACTTTTCAACTGTTTGTTCTGAGCACTGACATCCTTCGGCGTGGACACTGAATATAATAACACTGCTGCTGTGGTCTTCAGAATAAGATTAGTGGAAGACTTATTTCTATGCGACCCTTGGTTCTGAATAGAAGTTCTATGAAGAAGTACTAACTGAAATGTTTCATGTATCTGAGCCTCAGCTAAACATTAGAAAAGTAACATCCTGGTTTCTATTTTGGAACATCATAGGACTTCATAAATTAAACTTTACCCAGTTCAGTCATGTCCAACTCTTTGTGACCCCATGGACTGTAGCCTACAAGTCTTCTCTGTCCATGGAATTTTCCAGACAAGAGTACAGGAGTGGGTTGCCATTTCCGTCTTCAGAGGATCTTCCCGACCCAGGGACCCGGGTCTCCCGCATTGCAGGCAGAAGCTTTACCATCTGAGCCACCAGAGAAGCCCCAAACTTAGGCTTAACCATATACAAAACTCTTTCCTCAGGGTTCACTTTTCACAAATCTTATCACTTTCTGTATCCATTCCTGTCGTCTTCCATTCTAAAAAGCCACTTGAAAGTCAGGCTTACTTCCTTTACCCTTCTCAAAATGCAATTTCATTCCTCATACCCTTTTTACCAAAAACACACTTCCTACTTTCCCTTAAGCAACAAAGAACTGACTTTTATATTAGCATTTTATAGATTGGTGAGCATAAATACCAGTGATAATTTCTAAAACCTTTGTTTTCTTAGAGAGAAACAGAGGAAAAGTGTATATAATTGTTGATCAACCAAATACATTGACAGTTATCCAGTATAGATTTCACAAAGGTAGAGACTAAATCTAACCTCTTTTTTTTTTTTTTTTCCAAAATTCTAATCTTGCCACACAATACATAGACTGGCATAAGTTAGGCTCTGGAAAATATTCATTAAATGAATTAGATTCATAGGGGACTCTAGTGGGAAGAACCCTCCTGCCTATGCAGGAAACATGAGACTTGGGTTCAACTCATGGGTTGGGAAAATCCACTGGAAGAAGGCATGTCAACCCATTCCAGTATTCTTGCCAGGAGAATCCGATGGCCAGAGGAGCCTAGAGGGCTATAATCCATAGGGTTGCAAAGAGTCAGATATGACTGAAGCTTCTTAGCATGCACACAAGTTTTCAGATACATTTAAGTAATAAATCACATTTTTATTTGTATTTGCTTCATCATAATATCTGAATGTGTTTTCTAATGGACAATTACCTAGCCAATATATAGTAGGAAGTTAAAAAACAAAAAATTCTGGTAGAATGCAGTGCCATTTCTACTGCTGAATAGCTGTACCAGCTTCCATGGTGTTGCAGCATATGAGTGTTTAGTTGCTAAGTTGTGTCCAATTGTTTGCAACCCCACGAACTCTAGCCCACCAGGGTCCTCTTTCCATGGGATTTCCCAGGCAAGAATACTGGAGTGGGTAGTTATTCCCTTCTCCAGGGGATCTTCCTAACCCAGGGTTCAAAGCGGAGTCTCCTGCATTGGCAGGCAGATATTTTACCACTGAGCCACATGGGAAACCCCTCATGGTATTGCTGTACAACTCCCTTAACTTTTGTTTCTCAGTAGATTTGAGAGTGCATGGAGTATTCTCAGGATTCTAGGTTTCCAAGCATTGTGACAACTCACACGTATTGTCATCATCTTGATGTCTGTGCATGCATGGTATGGTATGAATACTTGTATCCTCCAAAATTCATATGTTGAAATCCTAATACCTGATGTAATGGTATTAGGAGATTAAGTGTTTGGGAGATAATTAGATAATGAAGATGGAGTACTCATGAATGAGACTGGTCTGTTGTAAAACATATCCCAGAGGTCTTTCTAGTCCCTTCCACAATTTGCAGATACAACTAGAAGGTGCCAGCTATGACCCAGGAAGAGGATCCTCACCAGAATGCAAAGATATGATATCTTGTTCTTGGACTTCTCAGCCTCCAGAACTGTGGGAAATAAATTTCTGTTTTTTTGTAAACCACTCAGTCTGCAGTATTTTTTTTTTTTAACATCAGTCTGAACAGACTAAGATAGAGAAATAAATAGGTAGATAGATAGGTAGGTATATAGATGGATAATTGCTGATTTTTTCTCCAGTGGCATAAGATGCTGAAATATCACTCTGAACTTCTTCAATAAAATGCTTGGCCATTCTTTTGATGGCATTATTTCTTCTGAGGAAAACTCTGCTTTTCAATTCAGTAAAGATTATAATAGAGTAAATATGATGTCAAAATTCCTGTATTAAATATAATACTTGGGGGACCATCCATATGTTCTGATTGTCAGAGAAATAAAGACATATGTTACTTCCTGGTTCAGGATGTGTTATTCATGCAAGACTTGACCTCAAACTTACAAAGATTTTTGAAATTTATTCCCATTTCATAAACCCAGCTTAATGTAGATGATATAATACATGTTAAGATCAGCATATTCCCCCAAAATTACCTGTTTCCACAATTATCCACCACAAAAATTATTTTAGAAATAATAAAAGTTATGGATAAAGTGTGTAGTGATATGAAGTTTTTGTAATGAATGACATTATGGACAAATGCATAGGAGCAGAGAAGACAAAATCGAATTACAGTGCAAGTACCTGTTTCATCATCTATGAAGGACAGGGGTCCGATGGGTCAACTGACTTCCTTTAGCTACTGGTCCTATGATAGTGGCTAGCTTGGCCTTGGCTGTTGGCAGTATTGGACACTCAACAGGACTGGTAGGCAGATCATTATTGCTGGAAAAAAAAAATATATTGATGAGCACATAACAGCAAGGTCATCCTGTTTGCACATTCATTTTAAAGGCATTAGGATAGGGGGAAAGATTCATTGATTTTCACAGGTTAGATAATCTTACTGATCTGATTTTTCAAAGCCTTGTGTACAGCAGAAAGGTTTAGACAGACATTCATATTCAGTCACTCTTATTTTAAATTTGACTTATCCTATGCCATTTTTTTTCTAAAAATGTCTTTTTAGCTAATCCTATAATAGCTTTTGTTAAAAATTCCTAAATATTGACAAAACCATTAACCTTCCCCAATGACATTCCATAAATCTTCATTTCAGATTATCTTTTTTTTCCAGACAAAGAAGATAAGTTTTATCCATTATCCTCCCCAATTGTCTACAGCTCCTTAAGTGAAACTACTACTGGTATAATGTCCAAAATTCACTTTTGCTTTGTCACCAAATTATGCAGAAACATCTTGTACCATTAACCATATTTAAAAACATGTTTAACTCAGTTAAATAATTATTTTAAAATACCAAAGTAGCTAAATGTATGGGCTTTGGCAGTGGGGACATCCTGATAGGAGTCAATACATGACCTACAAGTTCATGTACCTAAATTTTGCTTTCAGGTTACCGTCTTTGCCCCTCTCCATATATCACTTCAACTCAGTAATGAAATGGTGCTAATGATGCACTATTTTAGAGCCTGATGGATGAGTAACACCAGATTCATGATGGGAAACTCAGTTCAAATGGTTACCTAATGTTCTTTGTCAATCATTCTATGCTCAGTTGCAAGACAAGAGCAGTTTCTCAAAATATCAATAGAACAGCTACTAGAACATGGCCTTACTTTAAAAATAATAGGGTCCTCCACTATGTCTTTCTATTAATAACTTTTTATGTAGAATATTCCAATATAGAAAGGCTAATAAGAACAGTTAGTATCAAGAGTCTATATATCAAGGATGCCAAACCACTATAGAAATGTTAAGGAGCACACACACACACACACACACACACAGAGCTTCCATATATCCTAGATGTACATTATTGTGGGTTCCAGAGCTTTCCTGGTGAAAGCTGAAACTGCCTCCTGTATGTGGAAGGCAAAGTGAGTCCAGAAAAAGAGAATGACCATTTCAGATTGGGAGGCAGAGGCCATAAGAACTCAGGGGACTTACTTACGAGGCTTGTCTTGGGCTGCTGCATAGGCAGATCCAAATACTTGCCAGCCAGAATCTTAAATTTATACAGAGGGCTTAATGGGACTCAGTTGACCATACCATCCAGATAGTCTCCACAACACGTTGCTCTCTCAAAACTGCCTCCTTGAAAATGGCTCCCACTGTGGGAAAGTGTGTAGAGTGTACATTCCAAGGACAAGGGAGGGGGTGAAGAGCCTACGACTGCCAGGGTCTGGCTTGAGGGTCAAACTCAATGACCTCCTCCAACAATTACGTCTGTATTATACAAGCAAAGGCAAATATTATAGTGTGAATACAATTGATGGATATAATCGCCTCCAACATCTCACCCCTCATAATCAGTTCTTACAATCTTACATGCCATCCTTAGGCACACAAAGTCCAGAGTGGTCAGTAAGTGGTTTCTTTAGTGTGGAGGTGGCTTGTTTGGCAGCTATCTGGCTGTCATTGGAAGCAGATATCATAGTAACAATATGGGCATCTACAAGAGAAAACATTGCAAATTCCAGCAGATAGTGCCTTTGCCTGGCATGCTGGGGCTTGATGTTCTCAGCTAGCAGCATATAACATGATGATCCACGCTGAGAGTAGAAGCGATGGCTGTCTTCCCAATTCCATACCTTTCCAGTGCTTAGTATTTTGGCAGGGCTCCCCAGTCTGGCACATGGGGCAAGAAACCCTACTGGTTGATCATTCAAATGTATTAAAGCCCGGAATAGTACTTTGATTTACCAGTTAGTGATTTAATCTTCTGTTTTAGTATGCCATTCTTCCTTTCTACCACTCCTGCTGCTTGGAGATTATTGAAAACATGAAGACTCCCTTCAGTCTCATGTTCTTTTGCCTAGCCTGGCATTTCATGCCATTTGAAAAGGGGCTCTCTCCCCCAGTTACTGTCTATTTGATGAGAATATTCCTACATGATACTCAGCTTCTCTAATTCCATACTGGTGGCAACATCGTTTATTTAGTGACAAGGGAAAGCCTGGGTTAAGCCAGATGTGGTGTTCACACACACCAAGGCACATTTGCAACTCTTTTTGGAAAGTTAGGGCCAATATAATTAATGTATTAATCCTTCACTGATTGGAAACTCTGGTGGATGGCCTCAGATTCCTTTGGTATTCACCTTGTCCAACGTATTCACCTTGGGCATTGTTTAGAACACACAGGACATGATACTGCATTAACACAATCACTGTATTTCAAGAACAATCCTACATTCTCGGCAATATATCCTGAGGATTATAGTGGCTGCTCTTCCTTTGCACCCAACCTCCTGTATTTCCTGATGGGTCAGTTGCTAAGGATCATGTGTGTGTGTCAGTCATTCAGTCATGTCCAACTCTGCGACACCATGGACTGTAGCCCAACAGGCTCCTCTGTCCAAGGGAGTCTCCAGTCAAGAGTCCTGGAGTGGTGTAAGGCTTGGAGAACCGCACTCTGAAAAGGACACTCAGGGACAGCCTCTAGTGGACTGACAAAGTTTATTATCTAATTGCGTAGTTTTATAATTTTCAGGGAATAGAGCATAAGGCTGACTTGCACGTAGCCATTCCGGATAAACATTAAAGCATTCAAGCATAAAATATAGTTCCCACCACCCAAGCCATAACATAGCTTTGGCAAAACTCTAAAGGGAGTCTTATCATGAAACAAGAGTCCTTGTTCTCAGAAACAGGTGGTCAGAAGGAAGCCTTCAGACACCTCAAGGCCGGGCGTATTGACCCTTCATCATCCGTTCCCAGGCTTAGGCACTCAGTAAACGCTCATAACCCTTTGTTATGCTCATCCCAGCTTCCAACCTTCGTCATGAGTGGAGCAAATACATTTTCAGTATTTTCTTAAAGCCTTCCAGCACCTCCACAGAATGGGTTGCCACTTCCTTCTCCACGCTAAAGATCACACTGAAGTTATAAAATATTTCTGTTTATCTGAAGGTATCAGTGTCTTGGGGCTTCCCTTGTGGCTCAGCTGGTAAAGAATTCATATGCAATGTAGGAAGCCTGGGTTTGATCCCTGGTTTGGTAAGAACCTCTGGAGAAGGAAAAGCCTACCCACTCCAATATTCTGGCCTGGATAATTTCATGGACTGTATGGTCCATGGGGTCGCAAAGAGTTGGACATGACGGAACAACTTTCACTTCACTTCATCAGTGCCTTGTGAGCTAGGATATGAGGCAATGGAGACTGACTCAGGACCTTACAGGAAAACCCAAATGTCTTTCCATATATCCCAACCCAACAGGGCTTATTCATAAATATTCACCCCTCAGCTAGCCATTGTCTGAGCTATAGGGCTCATCACATTAGAACAGACTAACCGTCAGTGCAGAAGGATTAACGGCCAGGGCTCCTGGTTCAGTTCAGTTCAGTCACTCAGTCATGTCCAACTCTTTTTGACCCCATGGACTGCAGCATGCCAGGCCTTCCTGCTGCTGCTGCTGCTAAGTCGCGTCAGTCATGTCCGACTCTGTGCGACCCCACAGAAGGCAGCCCAACAGGCTCCCCCGTCCCTGGGATTCTCCAGGCAAGAACACTGGAGTGGGTTGCCATTTCCTTCTCCAATGCATGATAGTGAAAAGTGAAAGTGAAGCTGTTCAGTGTCCGACTTTTAGCAACCCCATGGACCACAGCCTACCAGGCTCCTCCGTCCATGGGATTTTCCAGGCAAGAGTACTGGAGTGGGGTGCCATTGCCTTCACCGAAAGATTTCCTGCTGCTGCTAAGTCGCTTCAGTCATGTCCGACTCTGTGCAACCCCATAGACAGCAGCCTACCGGACTCCCCCATCCCTGGGATTCTCTAGGCAAGAATACTGGAGCGGGCTGCCATTTCCTTCTCCAATGCATGAACGTGACCCTGTCCATCGCCAACTCCCAGAGTTTACTCAAACTCATGTCCATCGGGTGGGTGATGCCATCCAACCATCTCATCCTCTGTCATCCCCTTCTCCTCCTGCCTTCAATCTTTCCCAGTATCAAGGTCTTTTCCAATGAGTCAGCTCTTCGCATCAGGTGGCCAAAGTATTGGAGTTTCAGCTTCAACATTAGTCCTTCCAATGAATGTTCAGGACTAATTTCCTTTATGATGGACTGGTTGGATCTCCTTGCAGTCCAAGCGACTCTCAGGAGTCTTCTCCAACTTCACAGTTCAAAAGCATCAATTTTTTGGCGTCAGTATCAATATGCTATCTAGGTTGGTCATAACTTTTCTTCCAAGGAGCAAGCGTCTTTTAATTTCATGGCTGAAGTCACCACCTGCAGTGATTTTGGAGCCCCTCAAAATAAAGTCTGTCACTGTTTCCACTGTTTCCCCACCTATTTGCCATGAAGTGATGGGCTCATGGTTACCACCAACCAAATTGCTCTGGGTTTAGCTCACTGCCTGCTGTGATTTCTTCTTGTTTGTGTCCAGATGGTGGCAGTGTTGAGCCGAATCAGGACTTCAGTTCATGGGGACAGGTAGCCCTGACCAGACTCATGAGTGAAAATTTCCCCTCCTCCCTCTGTACAGGCCACGGGGACTGTGAAAGGAATAAGGATGGTGTGAGAATTTGGAGCATCTACACATTCAATGAGGACTAGCTGCACCCACATTTCTAAGACAGTAGACAGAGTGCTCATCTGCAAGCAAGGTGACACATCACTGAGTGAAAGGGGCATTTGAGCTCTTGCAGAAGTGAATTCAGGGAAACTATCCTCAACATATCACTTGACAGAAAGAGAAGTTCTTACTATGCCATATTGTTGCTTCTTTTTTCAACTGCTTATGGTGTTTTGTGCCCCCAAGTTTGGGGGTAGAGGGAGCTTTTATTTCTTTTGTTTTGCAATCTCCATAGAATCTATATATTTTCTTTCTCCAATTAATTGTTTCCCTCAGGAATATCCTGATGGCATACCATGTGTTAATAAGATCATCAGTGCATGGTTTGAATATTATTAGAAGATATTTTCTCAAACATTCCCAGTTCTCCCTTCGTCAAATGACCCTGGATCTGAGAACTGAGTTGAGTTTGGAAAATGGAAGATCACTGCCTTTTTTTAAGGCAACTCAAATTTGCACCAGAGTTGTTTTCCTTATTAAGCAGATCATGTATTACTGTGTGGGGGTGGCATCATATTTGCAAACTAGGCACCTAATTATCCATTATCTACCACCAGAGGTCTCAGCAGTGGTCAATATGAATGTGGACACCAAGCTCACCGTACCTCTGACAGCTCAGTGCTGTCAGCTGGCCTCAACAGCTCAATAATCCCTTATCTTTGCTGAAATAAGAAACCTTGTTTCAATGGCAATATCTTTTTCTTGCAGAAAACAGCCACAGTGGCACATTGCAAAGATGCTGTCACTCCTCTTGCCAATACATTTATCAACTTTAAGGTTCAAATGGGACCTTCTGGACCTGTTTGAGAGATATATTAAGGACTGAGGTAACAAGGCTACATCCCTAAGCACTTAGATTCTTTCATCTCCTCTCAGCAAGTAGTTTCTATCTTTCAACTTCACATGTAGGAGGCCACAGTTAAGTAGAGATTTCAGCTAATCACCCAAGCAAACAATTAGAACATCTGTCTATGTATTGAACTAGTGGATTGCAATCACAGTCTTTGCTAAGTGCATTTGCGTTAAGTCAGATGCTCTGGAAGCAGTTTCTGAGATGGGGGCTTATAAATATTTGATTTATTAAAGTAATATTCTTAGCAAAAATTGATAATGGAATGAGATAAGATGAGAAAGGTAGAATCTATATTCCCATATACTATAAAAATGTAGCTTCAAATTCAATTTAGAGCAATTCTGATGTAATCAACTTGCTGACCATGTCTTGCACACCTCTGTGATGTAGAGATGATTGGGAGCTCTGGTTTATTTTTGCTGGCAGATCAGACATTCAGGAGAATTCATAGCTGGAACAGCCTTGGAGATCAACACTCTAATGAGTATTAACATAAATTTGATCTCTCCCCACTGTGTACTCCATTGCTCAATTTGAGAGTCTGAGAGGTGACTCAGAAAAGAGACTTGTGAACCTAGTCAAATCATTCTGTCCACCACTCCCCGCTCCAGTGTAATTGTTTTGTTTTTTTCACAGTGGGTGCTTTCTGGCATGCGTAACTGTGCAACACAAAAACACCTACAATTTGTACATTCTTCCCTGTGTGCCATTCCCTTCTCCAAAGGATCTTCCTGACTCCAGGGACAGAATTCACATCTCCTGCATTCTCCTACATTGCCAGGTGGATTCTTTACCACTGAGCTACCTTGGAAGCCCACATTGTTCCATAGGTCTGTCTATATCATTGTTTCCTAAACATCTGGCCCACAATTGTAAGTCTGGCTTCTTCCAGGTGAGAAATGGAGTATTATTCGCTATATCAGTAAACAAGGATGTCATAGCCATCAGTGACTCCAGCCCTCCAATGTGAGCTGATGAGTCCCAAGGGCACTCTGGAAGGAGAAAAATACTTGTGATCTAGCAACCATCAGATTACAGCCACCCCCTACAATGAGCCCCAAGGGACCTCAGGATCCTGGCCCAGGATAGCTGAGATGCATATGAAAAGAATGATCTCAGTAAGCCCAGCCTTTGAATCTTCTCCTACATAGAAAAACACTGAATTCCTTAACTTGGATATCTGGTTTTATTTAATTCAATAATCTTTTGAAGTTCAGACTAACTGCCTTTTGTTGCAAAACTTCTATATAATCTGGCTCCTCCCATCCCCTCCTTGTAGCAGTTCTCTCAAGGTTACTTGAGATATTGTCTCCTGGGCTTGAAGTCCTAAAAATTCCCATTGAATAAAACATAAATCTTAACTTTTTTTGTTGTTATTCAGTTGCTAAGTTATGTTCGACTGTTTGCGACCCCTGGACTGTAGCACACCAGGCTTCTCTGTCCTTCATTCTCTTATCTCCCAAAGTTTGCTCAAACTCATGTCCATTGAGTTGGTGGTGCTATCCAACCATTTCATCCTTTGTCACCCACTTCTCCTCCTTCTGTTCCTGCTTTCCATTTTCCCAACATCAAGTTGTTTTCTTCTTCTTCTTTCTCTCAACTTTAGGGATTCTATTTTGAGGGTCAACACAGGTTCTTGACCAACCAGTGGAGCAATTTGTAAATTCACACAAATCCATGTCCCTCCTAAACTCAAGACACTTCTCTGTACACAAGTGAATGACCAGGTGTAGTGCCAAAATCTCCAACCACTAGAGAATAGAATATCCCCAGTGGTTTTTAAGAATATATGTAAGCATGTCAGTAGCATAGCAGCAGATCCTTATCAGGGCAAATAAATTCATTTAAAAATCAAGTCTACAATAAAACATGTTTATTCTATTATCAGCTTTTATAAGTAATAGTCCATGAGTCCATTTTATTGCTGTTCAGTCACTAAGTTTTGTCTGACTCTTTGTGAGCCCACTAATTGCAGCAGGCCAGGTTCCTCTGTCCTCCACTCTCTCCCAGATTTGCTCAAATTCGTATTCATTGAGCCGGTGATGCCATCTAACAATCTCATCCTCTGCTGCCCTCTTCTCCTTCTACCTTCAATCTTTCCCAGTATCAGGGTCTTTTCCAATGAGTCAACTCTTTGTATAAGTATTGGAACTGTAGCTTCAGCATCTGTCCTTCCAGTGAATATTCAGAGTTGATTTCCTTTAAGATCAACTTGTATACAGTCCAAAGGAACTCTCAACAGTCTTCTGCAGGACCACAATTCAAAAGCATCAATTCTTCTACAGTTAGCCTTCTTTATGATCCAACTCTCACATCGGTACATGAGGTATGGCAATAGTGTTTCTACGAACATGTTTATTGATGTGAGTATTTGGATTATCTGTTTAGATAGGTTACATATGTCTAGTGGCTTCCTTTGTTGTTCAGCTGGTAAAGATTCCATCTGCAATGCAGGAGATCTGGGTTCAATCCCTGGGCTAGGAAGATCCCCTGGAGAAGGGCAAGGCTACCCACTCCAGTATCCTGGCCTGGAGAATTCCATGGACTGCATAGTTCATGGGGTTGCAAAGATTCAGACATGACTGAATGACTTAAATGTATATGTCTAGTGCCAAGTATGTGATTTTCATCTTATTCTGGATTCTACTATGCTGACTCAACTACTCAGTGATGTTACAATTCTGAAAGGATAAGGCAATGGGATGAGAAATGACTTACAAAATAATTTGCAACCCATGGCCAGAGGCTCAGTTTCTACCAAGGTTCATCAACATTATGGAAGTACCTTTGAATATGGTTTGGTTTTCTGTTGTAAGTGTTAATAGAATCTTGTAACTCTGCACTGGGCTTCCTAGGTGTCTCAGTGGTAAAGAATGGTAAAGAAACCACCTGGCAATGTAGGAGACATGGGTTGGTCTTTGGATCCAGAAGACCCATTGGAGGAGGAAATGGCATCCCTCTATTCCAGTATTCTTGCTTGGAATACCCAATGGACAGAGGAACCTGGTGAACTATGGGACTGCAAAAAGTCAATTACAACTAAGCACAAATAGCTCTGCATTAAAACACTTTTTGGGGATTGCCAGATATACTTTATAAAAAGTTTCTCTACCACAGATACCTCTACTACTATGATATCTGATAAATCATATGGCTAAAGTGACATTTTGCTTGAACTTTCACTGGATTCCACCGAAAATCTATGGACAATCATGTCACTTAATAAAATGATATGAGAGCATTTTTAATTGAGAATATACTGCCTCGGAACTGCAGAAGTGGATGTTTGTATTTTCTTTTTAGTGGTAAGGAGTTTAATTTCTGGTACTTTATCTTGGAAGAGACACCCTAAAGGCACCCAAGAATATTAAAATGCTAAAATATTCACCAATATGGCAAGCGACCAGAACTTCCTACTCATCCACTGTATGTCATTGGCTAAAGCTTGAAGGGTGAAGGATTATAACTCCCAAAAGTCTTTAGACAGCATGGCTTGTATTTGCCCATGGGCAACATTTCAGAGAAGTATGTCCTTTTTATTCATTAATGTAGGCTGTCTGCTCCAGCATTGAAGCAACTATTTAGTCTAATCTAAAATTAGATTTCTCTTTCTGATTAAGCTTATTGGGAATTCATAAAATTTATACATATAAATTCATATTTATGTATACATTTCCTGGTAGGATTTTCACAAACAAACACACAAGCATACATATAAATATATATGAGGAAATCTTTTACTTACTCTTTTTGTGAATAAGCTATCTTTTTATGGTCTTGACTTTGCAATTAGTCCCCAAGGACAAGTTCTGGTCTTACTCTTATTATAGGTTTAGGAAAAATGAGACATTAGAGGGAGGTAAAATCAAGATATTTGGATTCTCTTTGTGAGTTAGCTGCCTCTGGTGTGATGAGTTCAGCATTCTAAAGCAATGTAGAAATGGCTTTATCAAATGGCTGAAAGGATGAATGCACAGAACTGCTTTGGCTGGCAAAATATGATCAGTGGGGTTTCTGGATTCTTTCTTATGACCCCTGTCCAATGTTCAAGTTTCATCTTTACTGATAAGTGATTTCCCTTTCACAGAGTAAATTCAGTGAGGCTGGAAATTCAGCTAATCTAATTTGGCAGCCTTCAAAGGCAATCCCTTAGTGTGATTTTTGGCTATTTGAACACTATATCTGAAAGATAAGATTCTTTAAGGAAAGAGACAATCTCTTTGAATTTTCTTTTCTTTTTTAGCAGATAATTAAGAATTCATGTTTTCTTTGTATTCATTTAACTTCTGTGTACAGTTAGAAATAGCTAATTCAACTTTCATTTTGAATTCTTCATATCCTTGATTCTATTCCTTGTCAGTTGATGTGTGGTACCCAAAGTCTTACCTTCATTTTGCATATCATCTGAACACCATATGTGGTAATTTAACTGCTAACTCCTTGAGATGGATTCATCATGTCTTTTTCTGTAATAAAAGCATGGTTTTCTTCGCATCACACAAGCAGGTCCAAAACACAATTCTCCATTTCCTTTATGCTAGAAAGTCTTTTACCTGCATTATTCTTGGTACTAATTTATTTATTAGTCACTGTTCTTTACTGAAAATAAGATACATCATTTTATTCAAATTAGACCAAAATTATTTTTAAATGTTTGTACTTAGTGAATTTCTACGTTGTCTCAAAAATCAAATAGAATGTTAAAGAATTAAAACAATTATTGTACCATAGACTGTTCTGCTGGTGACATATATATGTTGTCAAGGAACATGGGCATTAAAACTCCATTACTGGTAAACATGGGCATTAAAACTCCATTACTGGTATTGGACTCAACTTTGCCACTAATATTGCTGCTGCTGCTAAATCTAAATGCTGAACATTCCTGCTACTACCCCATCAGGAAGAAATCCCTATATGCCTATTTTATAGGTTCACTAACTTCTGAATTAGATATATCTGATGGGCATAGTTACATGGGAGGCTGGGGGAAAATGAATTTCAGGTTCCAGTCTTGCAAAATTATTCACTCATAATATGAAATTTTCCAATATATGGGGAAATGTATTTAAAAATGCTTATTGACCAATGAGCATGCAAAATGGTCAATATGTTGGAAACATAATCAACATTTGTAAGTGCCTGCAAGATGAATCTATCAAAGGTAATTCTCATTCGTTTATAAGTACAATATAAAGCAGAACATATAAGGAGAAAGGGGCAGTATGTAAGAGGAGGCGAAATGAAAGTAGGTCAGAGTAGCAGGAATATAGATGTGTAAAGCATAATTATGGTGAATCTGGTTGGGGGAGTGTACTGAAACAAAGGTTCGGACTGGGTAAAGCATCAACAACTAAATCAAGAGAGACTTTATAAGCCTTGTTAAGGCAATAGTCTCCCAGAACTGGGTGGTATTGAGAATGATGAGTTGTCTGAAAATGTACCCCACTTGCAAGGTCAAGTCTCATAGATGCTGTTTTTGTGGATACTACTATAAAATACAAAATTTCTGAGACAGACATCTTTACTATTCACAGCAATGAGAGTAGTCAGAGTTATCACCATTTCTATGCTGTTTCCCTAAGGTTCAATTACCAAAAACTATGTAAAGAAGTCCAGAAGACACCTACCCATGTAGTGTGCTGAATTACAGAAGAGCAATACTGAGTTTAAGGAGGCAAAATGTTTTGTTTTGGGAGTAAGCTTGCCTGCTTTTGCTCTGGAAGAAGACATTATCTTTATTTTACTAGCGTGCCTGTTCCTCCCCCACCCCCAAGGGAGATATTATCTCTACCAAGCAACGTTATTCACTACACAGATAACTTTGAAAAGAATGTAAGACCAAGAGTATCTTCTTGGAAGGCATGAAGAAATGTGAAAGAGCCATGGAGGATCATTCAATATTTCCAGCTTAAAAATAGTGGATAGATACATCTTCTTCTCTTATTTCATCACCACCTCCCTCTACATTTGCTGTGGAAAATGAGAATTACTTGAGAATTGCTGTTGTTTGTTCAGTTGCTAAGTCATGTCTGACTCTTTGCAACCCCATGGACTACAGTGCAGTAGGCTTTCTTTGTCCTTCAGTATCTCCTAGAGTTTGCTCAAATTCTTGTCCATTGAGTCAGTAATGGTATCTAACTATCTTATCCTCTGTCTCCCCCTTCTCCTCTTGCCTTCAGTCTTTCCCAGCATCAGGATATTTTCCAATGAGACAGTTCTTCCCATCAGTTGGCCAAAGTATTGGAACTTCAAATCAGCATCAGTCTTTCCAATGAAAATTCGGTGTTGATTTCTTTGATGATTGGTTAGTTTGATCTCCATGCTGTCCAAGGGACTCTCAAGTCTTCTCCAGCAGCCCAATTCAAAAGCGTCAACTCTTAGGCGCTCAACATTCTTTATGGTCCAACTCTCACATCTGTATATAACTACTGGAAAAACCACAGCTTTGACTATACAGACCTTTGTCAGCAAAATTATGTCTCTTCTTTTTAATATGTTGTCTAGGTTTGTCATAGTTTTCTTCCAAGGGGCAAGTATTTTTAGATTTTGGGGTTTCAGTCACCATCTGCAGTAATTTTGGAGCCCAAGAAAATATAATCTGTCATTCTCTTATTTCCCTTTCTATTTTGCATGAAGTAATGAGACCAGATGCCATAACCTTAGGTTTTTGAATTTTGAGTTTGACTTGAGACTATCTTTCTCAAATAAAGTAAACAAGAGTACTAGATAACAACTTTTAAGAGAAGGGGAAGTTGCACATAGGGTCAAGAAAAACAAAACACAGAACTGTATGGAAATGGAAGTATGGATAAAATTATACCCTAATATTTTACCTAGATATATGGATGTTTGTTAGTTACATACAATAACATCTCTTCCTCACATGTACTCAATATATACTAATACCAAAATGCAAAGACCCATTTGTATCACTTTAAAAAGTAATAAACACACAGTGACAAATACACAATACAGAAACTGCAAGTTTGTAAATAACACTAACATGCATCTGTATGTAAATATATAACTGTATAAATGTATTATATATAAACATATCTACATACATGTGTATGAGTACTTTGCAACTCTCTTTATTGGGGGAAAGAAACTTGGCTTAATTCATCTATATTAAGTTAAATGCTGTGCAAAACATTTTATTTCACTGTGAATGAAACTTAAGTGACTCAAGCATGCTGTATAATTATATAACTTTATTTTGTACATCAGGTATTTTCAGGAGGAAATCAAGAAAACCAGCTTAGCTAAAGGTGCTTTCTTAAACTCTAAGATTTATTTTCTAGCCATTTCCACAATCACAGCCAAAGTTTTGACTATCATGGCTTCTGTGATGCTAATCTCTGGTGCTTTCTTCAAGTTTTTGCTGTTATTACAGTTATTGGTACTTTCCTTATTCTATATGCTTCTTCTAAGGATGTTTATCTTATGTGTTAAAAATACAGATTTTTTTAAAAAATTAAATTTTAAAAAGTGTTTAAATATAGATCTTTTACTCTCTCCACAGGGAAGTTGAACAATGAATAGTTATGATACCAAAAGCTTGGTTTCTTTGCACTGGTGCCAGATCGAATCTCAGAGAGAGTTTTGGGTGAAGTAGAAAAACTTTATTGCTTTTCCAGTCAAAGGGAGACAAGGTGAGCTCCTGCAAACAAAAGCTATGCGTACCAACCCCAGAGAACTTGATGCAGATTTTATAATAGTGGTTTAAGGGTGAGGTCTCTGACAAACTCAGGCTTGCAGTCCTTTAACCTCCCCTCAGGTTGTCTCCCACTCTTCATGACTTTTTCTGGTCCCTCTAAACTTGCCTCACGTGTTTCCTTGACTCTTCCTCCACTGATTAGCAATAGTTGGAATCTGCCCTTTGGAACTCAGGGAAGATCTTGAAGGCTGGGGTCTTGCCTAGAAGAAACAGGGGGCAAAAGGCCTCTTGGTCAGGAGCCCCAGAAAAGCACCACTAGGTTTCAATCACATGAAAATAAATGTAAATTCTTAGTAAAACAGGAAGGAGAGGGAGGGTACAAACTTTAAAAGGATGACATAGCCTGAGAAAATGACATAAATTGATTAGAACAAAATAGGTCCAAGGTGGTGGACAAGTCAACCTCCACTAGACCTTGAGCCTCAGTATATGCTCATTGTAACACATCAGCAAGCTAAGGGACAGTCTTACCAGCTCCATGATAACTCTGAGGCCACTCACCAAAGATCCAAAAGTAGGTGGTGGCCCAATTCCTAGAAACCCTCACCCCTTCCCTAAAATAGCTAGAATACTCCTCCCACTTATTAACATAGGGAATTATCCACCCCAATAAAAACTGACAACCCAATATCCTGGTACCACTCTTATCTTCTGAGATGGCACACACTATGTTTGTGGAATGTGTTTCTCCCTAAATAAATCCACTATTTACCTATCACTTTCTCTCTCACTGAATTCTTTCTGCTATGAGATATCAAGAAACTGAGCTTCATTAAGTTTTGAAATAAGATGTGATCTTAATAAAAATGCATTTTTACTGAGTCTTTGCTTTAGGTCCTAATCTGAGTTACATGGTTTTATAAGTGTTTCATTCATCCCAAGGTTTGGGACTATAACAAAGTGCATCTTTTATTTTTTAATCCATGATTTTATTGTTGCTGTTTTTCTTGCTTCATTTACTAACAAAAAGTTAACAATGCATCAAAATTCTGAGACTTGAGTAAACCCAGGGTCATAGAATTCTACTTAAACATTTTCTGTTTTCCTAATAACATATAAGAATTAATGCACATATTTAAAACCTATGTTTCCTTTCTTAAATTTACTTTTTGATTATCCTTATTCTCCACACATTTATCATGCTTCTAAATGAAAACCTTGTTTTTATTAAATAGAACAATTGTCCTTAATATTTATTTCAATGTTATAAATTCAGTACGTTGATAATGTATTTGAATCTTCTATTTTCTTGATGACTTAGGATGTTACTACTTACATACTTTGATTTACTTTTAGAAACAATGTGATATTTTTCAAATGTTGCATGTTCAAAAAGATATGTTTATTTTACACACTTGTTCTGGAACCAAGAATAAGACCTTTAAAAGTTAATATTCAAATGATAACACTTAAATAAGATGAAGTATAGAGGATCCTACAATTAATTTCTTAGGGAAAATGATATGACAAAGTTGTACACTATAATTAGATATTAGAAAGTTTTACTTAAAACTTTGAAGATTATAATATATATGCCTGAGGTACATATTTTAATCTAGAAATTCTTCTTTCAGGAAACCAACAAAAATAACTTTTTTTTTTCTAATCACAAAGGATCTTCAACTATTTAAATATTTTTAAACTATTACTTCACTGCAATTGCTTTTTGGCAATGCCTTTTGCCTGAGCAGGAGGGAACATCTGAGTGAATTTGGTCGCCTTAAGCACTGAGCTGACACACAAAGTTACATGTCAGGGTACATAATTTAATTGGACCTGACTCCCCTTGGCTCAATTTGTCTTTGTCCTCCAGCTTTTTTTCCCCCTCATTTTAAAAAGATGACACATATGTAACTAAAGTCAGAAATAAAACATCATACTTAATCAAATAATGTTTTAGGTATTTCTCAAGCATAGTTTGCTTTTTAAACACCAGACCCTAGGCAATTAGTGATATTATACATGGTTTTTCCAGCCTCATTCCAGGTATCTGCAGCATCGCTTCTCTTAGTATGGTCTAGCTATCCAGCTGGAAGGTTTGTCTTTCCTAAGACATTAGTTGATATTACTTAAAACCTTGATACCCTCAGAAATTGTACAAATTGAATAGGACACTAGTAATTAACAGAATCTGAAGACCAAGAATAAAGAATCATTCATAGTAAATAATCCAAACTAAAGAGCCTCTTGAGAGTGAAAGAGGGGAGTGAAAAAGCTGACTTAAAACTCACCATTCAAAAAACTAAGATTATGACATCTGATCCCATCACTTCATGGCAAATGGGGAAAAAGTGGAAATAGTGACAGATTTTATTTTGGGGGGCTCCAAAATCACCCATGGATGGTGATTGCAGTCATGAAATTAAAAGATTCTTGCTCCTTGGAAGAAAAGCTATGACAAACCTAGACAGCATATTAAAAAGCAGAGACACTACTTTGGTGACAAAGGTCCATCTCGTCAAAGCTACGGTTTTCCCAGTGGCCATGTATGGATGTGAGAGTTGGACTGTAAATAAGGCTGAGTGCCTAAAAATTGATACTTTTGAATTGTGCTACTAGAGAAGACTCTTAGTCCCTTGGACAGTAAGGATATCACATGAGTCAATTCTAAAGAAAATTGGTCCTGAATATACCTTGGAAGGACTGATGCTGAAGCTGAAGCTTCAATACTTTGGCCATCAGTGCCAAAAGCCTGCTCACTGCAAAAGACCCTGAGACTGGGAAAGTTTGACGGCAGGAGGACAAGGGGTGACAGATGATAAGATCGTTGGATGGCATCACCAACTCAGTGAACGTGAATTTGAGGAAACTCTGGGAGATAGTAAAGGACAGGGAAGCCTGGCATGTTGCAGTCCATGGGGTCACAAAGAGTCAGACACAACTTAGAGGCTGAGCGACAACAACAAAAAAAACAATCAGAGAAAATTGCAAGAAGTGATGATACGCGTAGAACTCTCTTCTTTAGGACTGGTAGATACTAATTTAATTTAAAAAGGAAAGTGGAAAATTAAACAAAAACCTCAATTAAATGGAGCTGAGAGACCAGCAGGGGGAGTTCTAGCAAAGCCCAGCAGGAAGCATCAAGACTCCTCTTCTTTCCTTGCAAGGACTCACCCAATGAAAAATCCTAGACTCACAGTTTACTGTAGTCTTCCCAACTTCCTTTTCTCCTCTGTAGAAACATTCTCCTTCCCTTGCCTTGTGAAGACTTGTACATGGCCAAACCCAAACTGAAATTCTCTGTTGATCCTAAATAAACCATGTTTTGTTCTTTCGCTGGAGAAATAATTTGTAGTCTACCTGTTTTAAATCAACATTTTGTTTACCCATACAATGACCACAGAAGGTGCTCAAAGGCTCCAGAGCTTGTGAAGAAACAGGTACAATAAGCACAGTTGAGCCCATTGAACCCATTGCTTTTCACACTGACCCATGAGTTTGAAGGTATGTCTTTCTCCTGGATTGCAGTTTACTCTCTCTTTGCATTTGAAGTTCCCCAGGCTTTATTCAGGATCTGCTTAAAGATTTTGTCTTTTCAACCTTGTCCCGTGTGTGAGTACTCATTTGGCACTTGGTCTGATTTTGAGATCAGACTATATTAGCTGAAAATGGCTGGAAACCTTTGGACCACTTCTTTGGGAACATGGCTCATTTCACTGAAAAGGTGATATTTTTAAGCAGCTGGTCCATTCCTTTGGAATAGGTGCTATGCTATCAAAACTGGCTGAAAAGCCTTCAGCTATATCCTTTCAGACCAAGCCATTTCCTTGAAACTGGCTGGTATTAGACTTACGGGCTATTATAGTAGCAAACTGTTTGAGATGTTTGAACTCTTTAAATTTGAGATGCAAGTTGCTTGAAAATTATTCTTTTTTTCTGAAGAAAATCCTCTGAGAAATGGAATCCCTAGTTACTTAAATTTTTGAAGTCACTTCCCTCCACACACAACATCTCTGATCAATTTTCTGTTTAAAAACTGTAATTCTGCCTCACGCACATTTCCAACAATGGACTATCTGACCTAAGGCAATTTAAAATATTAGTGGCAGGGCGGTCCCAAGATGGCGGAGGAATAGGACGTGGAGACCACTTTCTCCCTCACAATTTCATCAAAAGAACATTTCATTTATTTGAGGAAATTACAATACTGTGGTGATTTTTGCCATACATCAATATGAATCAGCCATAGGAAATATGTTTCCCCTCCATCCTGAACACCTCCCCACACCCTATCCTCCCAAGTTGTCACAGAGCACTGGCTTTGGGTACCCTGCTTCACACAAACTTGCTCTTGTTATCCATTTTACATATGGTAATGTGTATGTTTCAATGTTATATTACATATGGTAATGTACATGTTTCAATGCTATTCTGTCAAGTCATCACACCTTCTCCTTCTCCCACTGAGTCCAAAAGTCTATTCTTTACGTCTGTGCCTCCTTTGCCACCCTGTATGTAGCATCATCAACGCCATCTTTCTAGATTCCATATATATGTGTTAATATACGGTATTTGTCTTTCTCTTTCTGACTTATTTTACTCTGTTCAAAACAATTTAGACCTAAACTATGAGATTTTATGGTTAGAGGAAGTAATTCTAGAGCTCCCAGGGGGAAGTAATACTTTTTCAGAATGCTAAATGTGGAAATAGAAGTATGTGAAAGGTATTAAATTAATTTTGAAGGAAGGAATTAGGAAAGTTTCAAAGAAGATAGAAGGTCTGAGATGGATTTTAATGAATGGATATGAGTTTTTCTGGTTGACAAAAATTATAGCAAAGCAACATTAGAAAATATACAAAGGTGGTCAGGTATATTATTATGTTATATTTTCAGGGAAAGCATTCCCAGTAAAAATCAAATTCCTAACAGAATCAACAACATGATCTGAAAATCATTCTTCCCTTTGCACTGAGGGCTAAAAACTATCAGTTTCATCTCAAGTCTGGTAATGCATTTTGCATATCTCATGACTATTCCATTTTGCTGTGAACTAAACACATTCATATTAAAATAGATATCCAGCAATGCTAACCAGAGAAGTGAGTACAGCGTCATAAATGTAATTCCTTCTCAATGACAGAACAGACAACTTTCCATAGCTATTACACAGAAATTTGGGGTTGTGGTAACAGAAAGCTTCTTTTTTCCTTTTTCTTCTTCCTTCCTGTTTCTTGACCCTTTCTTGGATCTGGCTATTGTGAACAGAACGCCTGTAAATTCAGATGCACAGAGGAATGAAACAAACAAACAAAAAATCAAGATATGTCCAGTTAGCCCTAAGTTTTCTCTAGTGAGAGCTCCTCATTTCTGCCTCTTTTCAACTACTCTCTGAATGAATTAAATCTGCAGTGTACTATCTAGCTCATGAAATTCTGAAGACAAAGACACAGTTTGCTGGAATTCTACTCCATTTTAAATGACAAAGCTGTCTCTATGAAAATTTTAACACCAATGTATATCTTTTAATGGACTTCTAAACATAGCTTGGAATTCTTAGAATTATCAGTCAGCAAAGTCACATTAAATTCCTATTTGTCATCACTTTACATGGAATAATTAACAAGCATACAGTTGTATCTGAGAAGTCATTATGCAGTAGATTTGAAATTATGGTCTTTTAATTTTAGAAAAATTATGAGCAGATCTGTGAAAATATGACAACATTCTAAAAATTTATAAAAAATATATTCATATTTTCTATAGTTTAATTCAAAAAGCATTTGAAGTGAAGTGAAAGTCACTCAGTCGTGTGTAGTCCATGAAATTCTTCAGGCCAGAATACTGGAGTGGGTAACCTTTCCCTTCTCCAGGGGATCTTCCCAAACCCAGGGATCAAACCCAGGTCTCCCACATTTGAAGCAGATTCTTTACCAGCTGAGCCATGTGGGAAGCCCAAGAATACTGGAGTGGTTATCCTATCCCTTCTCCAGGGGATCTTCCTGACCCAAGAATTGAGCCGTTGTCTCCTGCTTTGCAGGCGGATTCTTTCACAACTGAGCTATCAGGGAAGCCCAATAAGCATTTACTGAGGGCATACTAGGGCTTCCCTGGTGGCTCAGATGGTAAAGAATCTATCTGTAATGCAGGAGACCCAGGTTTGATTCCTAGGTTGGGAAGATCCTCTGGAGAAGGGAATGACTACCCACTATGCATACTGTTTGCCAAGCTCTGAGATTACATGATGAGGTACAGTTCCACCCTTGTCATTCAGATTCACAGTTTATTGTCACTGATTAGGATATGCAAACATTTCTGAAAGTCAACATAGATTTTTATTATGATTCATGATAATTTAAAATATCCTTAAGTTTAAATATCTAATTTAGCAGTATACCCCCAAATGAAATCTCTGTTATCTCTAGTCATAGTCTGGCTCATTCCATTTTTATTAAGTATACCAGTTATCATATAGTAACATATAGTAACAATAGTCTTTTGTTCTTTTTTTCTCAATCAGTTGTCAAAGTCCTCTTGATTATGTATTTGGAAAAAAATTTAAAGCAACTCTTTGCTGGCCATTTCTGCATTAACTTGACACCTGTTTACTTCTCATCTATACTACGAAACACTTCCATTTACTTATCTCCAGTCTTCTCCTTCCTCAAATCAAGTTTGCAAATTACAGAGACATAATACTCCTGAAGGGGCTTCCCAGGTGGCAATAGTGGTAAAGAACCCACCTACCAATGCAAGAGACACAAGAGATGTGGATTTAATCCTTGGGTCAGGGATCCCTTGGAGGAGAAAATGGCAACCACTCCAGTATTCTTGCCTGGCAAATCCATGAACAGAGGAGCCTGGTAGGCTGCAGTCCATGGAGCTATAAAGAGTTGGATACGACTGAGCACAATACTCCTGAAAAATACCGGCACTTACTTGGTTAAAGTAAATCAACTGTGTCCAGTTGTGCCTGTTGTGTCCAGAAAAGCTGCAAACTCAAGTGTGTAAAAGAGCGGGCACATGGGTAACAAAATGAGTCAAGTGGGTAGAATTAAGACAGTAAGGATTAGCAGATACCCTGGCATACATAGGCTCCAAATAAGTCACAGACAGAACTTAATTCCAGCTGATTGCTTTTCTATTGGAGTTCAGCTTATTTTTTAATTTTTTTTTTTT
>SJYT01019895.1:37446-69704 GCA_006410635.1 Cephalophus harveyi | reverse complement strand
TGTGCATTTATCACAACATAGGCACAATTGATACTGGTGCAAATATATATATATATGTAATTTCTTTTAAAACAGTTCTCACTTTGGAAAAAATTAATTATATTCTGAAAATTTCTCATGCAGTAGGATGAAATGGTTTCTGCTGTTATGAAAAACTTCTGACTGGGATTTAAAAATCATCCTGGAGAGAAGTGGACTGTGTACAGTAATAAATTACTACCTTGTTATCCTGCTCCTTAATCCCAACTAATCCTTGTTGTTTTGTCCAGGTCATTAAGAAACTATATCTAAAAGGCTCAAAGGAAAGCAATGTTGTAGAAAAAATTAGAGTTCAAAATTCATAAAATAAGATCCCTTTTGCTCATAGACTTGAGGCAAATACGTGTTTTGTTTCCTCATGTTGGATATACTTTAATATACACAGAAACCCTTGAGCTTTCTTTCAAAAGAGATAAGCTACAAAATAATAGCTCCATAAGGAAGGAACTTTAAGGTGGAAGCAACTCTATCAAATTGAGTTTCATACATATGTACTATTTATTGGCTTCGAGCTGGCAGGTTGAATAAAATAAGGAAAACTATTTGAATACCTTTCTTCCTTTTAATGATGTGTTGAAAAACGTTCCCAGTTCTCCTAAATATCTCCAGTCAATCATGTCTGAGAGGATGTCATGGCAACCCACTCCAGTATTTGAGCTTTAGAGAATCCCCATGGACAGAGGAGCCTGGCAGGCTACAGTTCATGGGGTCACAAAGAGTCAAATATGACCGAGCAACTGAACACAGCACCGTGCAGCATTGTATCTGAATAGTGTTTCAACTTTGCAACTTGAATATTTCCTAAGATGTTTCTTTTTTTTTTTAATCCTAAGATGTTTCTGATCAATATATATTGTTTTCACACCAACTGATTCTAAAGAACTCTCAGTAATTTCCATCTTCATCAAAAAGCCCTGTAGGAGGGAGAAACTAAGACTTCCAGGAGTGATATACAGGTAAAGAGAACAGTGAAAGGGGATAGAAAGCAGGGTCAGAGAGGCTCCTGGGAAGAGTGGCTGCCAAGAGGGCTTTAGGGAAATAAAATTTGGGTGATTTCTCTAACTGTTAGCCCATCGCAACCTCTTTAAAGGGCCGATAACCACAAGGAAAAGAGCAAACAGCCTCTCTTTTCTTTCAAACTGTGGAGCTTCCCTTGTGGCTCAGCTGGTAAAGAATCTACCTGCAATTCAGGAGACCTGGGTTTGATCTCTGGGTTGGGAAGATCCTCTGGAGAAGGGAAGGCTACTCACTCCAGTATTCTTGCCTGGAGAATTCCATGGACTGTATAGTCCATGAGGTCACAAAAAGTCAGACATGACTAAGCAACTTCCACTCATATTCTTATGGGGGAAGCTAAACAGATTTTTTCTTTGAAAAAATTGTTGAGATTTCAAGAATGTGCTGTTTCATCTTATAATATTTAAAACAAAACAAAATGGAGAAGGAGATGATGATACATGAACTCTTGCTCACTTGCAACAAAGTAAACACTCCTAAGTTATTTTTGATACTCAACAAAAACAGAAGATAGTGACTGAAGAAAAGAGGGTGAGAGTCCATGTGAGAAAGAAGGTGAGAGAAGGCAGAGAGGAAACAGAGATATGGAGGGAAGGGGAGACAGAGAGACTGAAAAAATTATAATCACAGTTGAAATCCTTTCCTATCCTAACAAATGTATGTTTTCAGCAGCTATTCTATCCTACCCATTAAGCAGACCTCCAAAAGTCCTGTCCCCACCCCACCACTGTGATGCCAGGCATGACACAGCCTTTGGGTCAGTCCAGGAACTATCTACATACACTTTAGTGTTTTGCAAAGAAAATCAGGGTGACAGATTCTTTGTGTGTCATTTTCTGGAGCAGAAGCTTATTTTTAAAAGCACATTTAAGAGACACTGATTATTTTACCTGCAAACAAATCATATGCATTATGGACACTTGTATTTTGAGGCAGAAGTGGTGGTACTGAGAAGGAAAATCTCTTGTGTTTATGAGACCAATCCCGATGGGAAGACAATTATGGGAAAAGGCATTTGGATCCTGGGCTCCTGTAGAGGAGAGAGAGGAAGAAAGAGAGACAGAGAGAGAAGAGCCATGGACACCACCTCCCTCCCTAAACAACAGACATAAGGCTTGAAGGAATTGTGGATATAAATCTGGAAATAGTACATTTAGAGTTGAGGACACTATAGTCTGAATCAGAAATGACTTGTCCAAAGGCAAAGTTTATTGGCTGGCATTTCTCTCTACTTCTCAAAGAGTCAGCATATCTGAGGTTCAATGTACGTCCTCCTGGAATCTTTAATGCCTATCAGTATTGAGCTTATGGAGATGTTCTGAGTCTTCCTGAGTCACGCACACACACACACCTGGTTGTTAATTTCTTTTGGGTGTAATAATTTGTCTGTATATTGACATTCAAAGAGGGGAAAGTCTTTCATGCTAACAAGCAAAGTTACCATAACAATCATTCAACATCTTCTAGAAGCTTGAACCTATAACACTCAAAATATTTCATCTAATACTTCATCTAACCCTCAAAATACCTCTAGACTTTCAAATAATAGCAGCCACAGCATCTTTCTTTTACTGTCCTTGGAATCCCATTTTCTCCACATTAGGAAATGAACTGATTATTTCTTCTTGCCTCCATCTTTTGATTTGCAACTCAATCACTTCATGGGAAATAGATGGGGAAACAGTGGAAACAGTGTCAGATTTTATTTTTTGGGCTCCAAAGTCACTTCAGATGGTGACTGCAGCCATGAAATTAAAAGACGCTTACTCCTTGGAAGAAAAGTTATGACCAACCTAGATAGCATATTCAAAAGCAGAGACATTACTTTGCCGACAAAGGTCCATCTAGTCAAGGCTGTGGTTTTTCCAGTAGTCATGTATGGATGTGAGAGTTGGACTGTGAAGAAGGCTGAGCGCCAAAGAATTGATGCTTTTGAACTGTGGTGTTGGAGAAGACTCTTGAGAGTCCCTTGGACTGCAAGGAGATCCAACCAGTCCATTCTGAAGGAGATCAGCCCTGGGATTTCTTTGGAAGGAATGATGCTAAAGCTGAAACTCCAGTACTTTGGCCACCTCATGCGAAGATTTGAGTCATTGGAAAAGACTCTGATGCTGGGAGGGATTGAGGGCAAGAGGAGAAGGGGATAACCGAGGATGAGATGGCTGGATGGCATCACTGACTCGATGGATGTGAGTCTGAGTGAACTCCGGGAGATGGTAATGAACAGGGAGGCCTGGCGTGATGCGATTCATGGGGTCGCAAAGAGTTGGAAACGACTGAGCGACTGAACTGAAGTGATGGAAACAACCTAAGCATCTACTGAAACATGAAGGGGTAAAGAAATTGTAGTATATCTATATCTTCATATAGGTGTATATCTCTATCTACCTATCCACACATACACAATGGAATACTACTCAGCCATGAACAGAATGAAATCTTGCCATTTATGAAAATATGGATGGACCTTAGGTAATTATGCTACAGAAATTAGTCAGACAGAGAAAGATAACTACTGAATGATTTCCTTTATATGCAGAATCTAAAAAACAAATCACATTGCTGACAAAGGTCTGTCTAGTCAAAGCTATGGTTTTTCCAGTAGTCATGTATGGATGTGAGAGTTGGACCATAAAAAAAGCTGAGCACTGAAGAATGGATGCTTTTGAACTGTGGTGTTGGAGAAGACTCTTGAGAGTCCCTTGGACTGCAATGAGATCCAACCAGTCCATCTTAAAGGAGATCAGTCCTGGATGTTCATTGGAAGGACTGATGCTAAAGCTGAAACTTCAATACTTTGGCCACCTGATGCAAAGAGCTGACTCATTGGAAAAGACCCTAATGCTGGGAAAGATTGAAGGCAGGAGGAGAAGGGGACAACAGAAAATGAGATGTTTGAATGGTATCACCGATTCAACGGACATGAGTTTGGGTAAACTCTGGGAGCTGGTGATGGACAGGAAGGCCTGGCGTGCTGTGGTCCATGGGGTCACAAAGAGTCGGACACGACTGAGCAACTGAACTGAACTGAACTGTGTAGAGCAAGTCTATTGGTGCCATTTTTCCAATAGCATTTGCTCACTTCATGTCTCTGTGTCATATTTTAGGGTAATTTTGCAATACATCAAACTTTTTCATCACTGTTATATTTTGTACAGTAATCTGTGATCAGTGATGTCTAATGTTATTACAACTTGCTAAAGACTCGACAGCATTTTTTAGCAGTAAACTATTTTTTAATTATTTATTTTTTAGACGTAAATGTTATTTCACTCTTAATAGACTACAATATATATTCACATAACTTTTATGTGCACTGAGAAACAAAAGAAAGTTTGTGTGAATCACTTAATTGTAATATTTGCTTTATTGTGTTGGTTTGGAACTGAACCTGCAGTATCTGCCAGGTATGCCTGTAAACTTAGTGTGGTGATCATATTGCAGTATTTACAGTTATCAAATAATTATGCTACATACCTGACACCAATATAACATTATTTGTCATTATACATAAATAATGCTTTTAAGGTAACAAAATGTTTGTTGAGCATCTTAAATGCATCACTGTCCAGGGCTTTATATTTACTGTAATAAACGATCAATTTCTACTTTGATAAAAATTTGTCAAATTTACCATTTCAGTTATATTTACCATATATTCAGTTTGCCAACATGCTATAAAACTCATCTTATTCATCTCCAGCAGTGACAAGAAGTTTACCTGAGCACATGACACAACCAGCCAGCTTGAAGTATCTAAGTAAATGGGACAGAAATATATCACGCAACACTTGAGATCATGCTAGAGACATGGTCTCTATTGAATGTGCCAACATCCCATTGAACACATGTCCACACTGGTCCTGCTTAAAAATATGTCTCATGCACTAGCTTGTGAGCTAATAATTATGTCCTTTCCACATTTCTGCCTCCTTCTGACTCACAAGTATCCCAGCGTCTGAATGGAATATATGTGCTTTATGAATGGAATATATCATAAAGTAATGATTGATAGAGTGAAATAGTAGAGAGCATGTTAAAACTTTTTACTGGCTACTCTTGATGAGGGTGAAAGAGGAGAGTGAAAAAGTTGGCTTAAAGCTCAACATTCAGAAAACTAAGATCATGGCATCCAGTCCCATCACTTCATGGCAGATAGATGGGGAAACAGTGGAAACAGCGGCTGACTTTATTTTTCTGGGCTCCAAAATCACTGCAGATGGTGATTGCAGCCATGAAATTAAAAGATACTTACTCCTTGGAAGGAAAGTTATGACCAACCTAGACAGCATATTAAAAAGCAGAGACATTACTTTGTCAACAAAGGTCTGTCTAGTCAAGGCTATGGTTTTTCCAGTGGTCATGTATGGATGTGAGAGTTGGACTATAAAGAAAGCTGAGCACCAAAGCATTGATGCTTTTCAACTGTGGTGTTGGAGAAGACTCTTGAGAGTCCCTTGAACTGCAAGGAGATACAACCATTCCATCCTAAAGGAGATCAGTCCTGGGTGTTCATTGGAAGGACTGATGTTGAAGCTGAAACTCCAATACTTCGGCCCCCTGATGTGAAGAGCTGACTCATTGGAAAAGACCCTGATGCTGGGAAAGATTGAGGGCAGGAGGAGAAGGGGACGACAGAGGATGAGATGGTTGGATGGCATCACCAACTCAATGGACATGGGTTTAGGTGGACTCCGGGAGTTGGTGATGGACAGGGAGGCCTGGTATGGTGTGGTTCATGGGGTTGCAGTCGGACACGACTGAGCGACTGAACTGAACTGATCAACATTAGACTTCCCTGGTGGCTCAGTGGTAAAGAATCTGCTGCCAATGCAGAAGATGTTGGTTCAATCCCTGGGTCAGAAAGATCCCCTAGAGAAGGAAATGGCACCCCACTCTAATATTCTTGTTTGGGAAATCCCATGCACAGAGGGGTCTGGCAGGCCATAGTCCATGGAGAAAAGAGTTGGACACAACTGAGTGACTAAGCAACAACAGCATATCAAATATTGCAAAAATATATCCACTGACTTTTATTGTTATTCAATAGGCAGAGGTGAATGTCTACTGAATGAATTACTACCACGTGCTATTGTTAACCATGTATGTGTAATCATGTAGCACACTATGTTGCCTCACTCTGACTACATTTGGAATGTGTTATTTTGTTTTTCTCTCTTCTGAGTTTGTTTTACAATTTAGGAGACCTAGAGGCTAATGGAGAAGGCAATGGCAACCCACTCCAGTGTTCTTGCCTGGAGAATCCCAGGGACGAGGGAGCCTAGTGGGCTGCCATCTTTGGGGTCGCATAGAGTCAGACATGACTGAAGCAACTTAGCAGCAGCAGCAGCAGAGGCTAATGAAAAATGCACTGTGATGGTCAACCAACTTACAGTAATAGATCCATTTTAAATATTAGCTATTTCTAGCCAAAAATCTGAATTTGGTGTTCGTTTATAAAATCCAGGCCTATAGTTCTCCCAAACTTTCATCTTTCAATATAAATTACATTAAACCTTGAATATTGGGAGGAGAAAGGACTGAAAAGTAGCCAGCAGTCCCATCAGAGGCAGGATGCCATTCCCTGGAATCACTGCTTACTCTATACTTGAGCTTAATTTAGCATCTAGTTGGTTGGAAAATTCAGCTAGTAAATTAGTCCAGTAGCCATATTTTTTGTAACATTTCTGGGAAATCTGTCATTAAGGAAAAAATGTCTTAAATGACAGTTACAATTTCTAGCAGCTTTTCTACATGATATACTGGCATTGAAATCATACTTAAGATTTAATGTGTCTTAAATAAGTGGATTTGAAATAAGTACTCGTAAATAACTTGGTTATATCAGAAAGCTATTTACTCCTATGAAGTCCAAAGTCTTAGTATTGATTCAACTCAAATATGGATGAGATGCAAGGTATGATTCAACCTGAGGCAAATTGCTCTCCAGCTGTTAACCCATGAAATCAAACAATGTATGCTTCCAAAATACAATGGTGGAGCAGGCATAGGACAGACATTTCCAATTCCAAAGGGTAGAACAGAGAATAAAGGAGGACAGGTAACAAATACATTCAAAATAGAAGAGCACAAACAACATTAAACCTTAAGGCTCAGGAATAATCTTCTTTGACTCAATGCTCTGTCTTCTAGACCCATTGGGATGGCAGTATCACCCCTGGGCTCCACAGGAAGGCCTGTAGCCACTCCCTGCCTGGGCTCCGTGGATCTCTGGGTCTGGGGTCCTTGGCCCATGACTCTCTCAGATGGCCCCATCCTCTGAAATCTAGGTGGAGGCAGCCGTGCCTCTCCCTCCCCCTCTGCCAGGCTTGTGCCAGTGGAGACAGGTCGAATGGTCATTACAAAGTTTGCTGTCTGTGCTCTCTGGAAGGGCAACCCCTGAGACTTGTGCGGCACTGCGGGCTAGTGAGCTGGCTAGAAAGTTCATTTTTTCTCCATGGTATAAGAAAACTCAAACGAACTTTTTGGCCAACCCAATCCCAGAGCATGTCTGCGGTGTTGGGGTGTGGCATGGCACCAGACTACAGAGACCAGAGCCCTACCTGTGAGGTGGCACCAAACAGCTGGCACCAAGGTCCCACCGGTGCTGGTGGGCCTTTCTTTGAACCACTCTGCTCCCCAGGCCCTTGCACTCAGGGCCTGTGATGAGAGTGTCAGCTTGGTTTTGGGAGTAGCAGCTTGGTTCTCTCTGAATCCCCTTTGGGGATTACTCTTCATTGCCTTGGAGAGTAGTACCTGGCTTGTGATTAGATCCATACTAACCTCCTTCTCTGCTGACTAAGGCCCATCTAGTCAAGGCTATGGCTTTTCCTGTGGTCATGTATGGATGTGAGAGTAGGACTGTGAAGAAGGCTGAGCACCAAAGAATTGATGCTTTTGAACTGTGGTGTTGGAGAAGACTCTTGAGAGTCCCTTGGACTGCAAGGAGATCCAACCAGTCCATTCTGAAGGAGATCAACCCTGGGATTTCTGTGGAAGGAATGATGCTAAAGCTGAAACTCCAGTACTTTGGCCACCTGATGCGAAGAGTTGACTCATTGGAAAAGACTCTGATGCTGGGAGGGACTGGGGGCAGGAGGAGAAGGGGACGACCAAGGATGAGATGGCTGGATGGCATCACGGACTCAATGGAAGTGAGATGGAGGGAACTCCGGGAGATGGTGATGGACAGGGAGGCCTGGCGTGCTGCGATTCATGGGGTCGCAAAGAGTCGGACACGACTGAGCGACTGAACTGAACTGAACTGAACCTCCTTCTCAGTCACTTGGCCACACTCTCAGTGGCCTCATTTTTTGCAAGATAGATAGGCTGAGGATTTTCCTAATCTTAAATTCTGCTTCCTTGCTGTTTAACAACCCATCTTTAAGTCTACTCTCTCAGGTTGAATTTTACTGTCAGCAGTCAGGAAGAGCCAAGCTGCAGTTCAACATTTTGCTTAGAAATTGTTTCAGCTAGGTATTCTCTTTCACCACTTGCAAGTTCTACCTTTCACCAAAGACTAAACAGAAACACAATTCAGCAGTTTTGTTTTGTTTTGCTACTTTACAATAAGGATTGCATCTCTTACAGTTTTTAATAATCAGTTCCTCATTTCCATCCTGGTTTTTATTGTCCCTATTTTTACCAACATCCTATGGTTAGATAGGTATTCTTTAAGATTAAGGTGTTTTCTACAGTGTTCCTCTTTCTGAGCTCTCATCAGAATCATCTTTAAAATTCTGTTCATGTCAATCTATGTTATTTTCAGTACGCACTTCAAAATTCTAGTCTCTATTCCTCACCCAGTACCACATTTTTACATATTTGTTATGCACCATTGTCACTTCTCAGTACCAATTTCTTTCTTAGTCTGTTTGGGCTGCTATTACATAAATACTATAGACTGAGTGGCTTAAACAATGCATTGATTTCTGATGGCTCTGAAGGGTGGGAAGTTCAAGATCAAGGTTGGCAGATTATAAGGGCACTGGGCTTGATAAAGGACAGAAATGGTATGGACCTAACAGAAGCAGAAGATATTACAAGAAACTGGCAAGAATACACAGAAGAACTGTACAAAAAAGATCTTCACGACCAAGATAAACATGATGGTGTGATCAGTCACCTAGAGCCAGACATTCTGGAATGTGAAGTCAAGTGGGCCTTAGGAAGCATCACTACGAACAAAGCTAGTGGAGGTGATGGAATTCCAGTGCAGCTATTTCAAATCCTGAAAGATGATGCTGTGCAAGTGCTGCACTCAATCTGCCAGCACATTTGGAAAACTCAGCAGTGGCCATAGGACTGGAAAAGGTCAGTTTTCATTTCAATCCCAAAGAAAGGCAATGCCAAAGAATGCTCAAACTACCGCACAATTGCACTCATCTCACACGCTAGTAAGGTAATGCTCAAAATTCTCCAAGCCAGGCTTCAGCAAAACGCAGACTGTGAACTTCTAGATGTTCAAGCTGGTTTTAGAAAAGGCAGAGGAACCAGAGATCAAACTGCCAACATCCGCTGGATCATGGAAAAAAAGAGTTCCAGAAAAACATCTATTTCTGTTTTGTTGACTATGCCAAAGCCTTTGACCGTGTGGATCACAATAAACTGTTGCAAATACTCAATCACAAGTCAAAAATAAAACAGTATTTTACTATAAACCATATTATGTTTATTTAGAAGCCAAAAACAATATGATGAAACATGAAAACACACACATTTCAGAAAAGCGCTTGTTTTGTTAATCAGTCTGATCAGTTTTACACAATGAAATATTGTATATTTTTATATAAGAAATATAAAAGTTATAATATAAACTGTAGCATTAAAACATAAGAAACAATATTATTTTAAAGAAGGAAATTGTAAGAGATGTGTTACTACTGTAAAAGCTTTTAATAGAAATTTTAAATGTCATGCTAAAACTAATTTTTCCCTAGTATTATGCATCAGGTCTTAGAATGTAGGGATGTAGCAAATAAAAATGAAATGTTTATATAGTAAACTTTCTGAATACTATTGTCTCACTTGTTATATCAAATGTCATACATCATTACATGAAATAATATATCTATTTAAGACTACAAATACCTTTCAAAATAAAATTGCTATCTTAAAAAGCAGCAGATTTTACATTATTTTTTTTAGAAAACTAGCAGTAGCATATAAAAATGAACATTACAAGAAACTGGGTAAAACAACACTTATCATGAAAACATGAATATAATTTAAAAATGAGGCACCTTTCTTTCACTTCAGTACAAACTTCAATAGGAAATTCAATGGGCAAAGGCTTTCATCTCATACTTAAGCACACTCAGTCTTGCTTCTTTTAATAAGCAGCGGCAGAATACATTCCATTCTATATACTGGTTGTGTTGAAAGAACACGGTTCATGTCCAAACAGGAAACTAAAGTGCAGTAGAGGCAAGCTGATTTATCAGAGTGTGTTCACTAATACACTGTGCTTTTAGCTAATACAAACAAGTACAATTTTTACGCTTACTATGTTCGTCCAAATAACCTTTACTGATTAGCTATAGATCCCAGAGAAGTAGCATGTTTGCTCTTTTATCACTTTCTTTTCCTAGATACACATTTATCTATCATTTAAATAAAAAACAGCAAAGTAATATTACACAGTATCTGCTTTTGCAGTTTTTGCATTTACAAAAAGGTACACAGAATATCACATTTCAAAATTTAAAAGTGAAACTCCAACTTTTGCAGTCTGAACAGCCTGGTTTGAATCAGTGATCTTCTTTTAAGAGAAAAAAAAAATCATCTCTTCTGTGTCATATCAAATGAGATACAAAGGCTTAACAGGCAGTCGTAAGATTTGACCAAACCTATTTTATATGGTAGGCATCTATAGCCAAGAGAGGTTAAATGTATCAAATGAAAGCTTCTTTTAAGGGCACTGATGTCTCTAAATTGCTCAGGGATCCAGACTTGTCATGGCCCTGGTCACCTCTTTTCCTGATAGTCTGACCCTATCTTCATAGGGAGACAGCTCCTGATTGTGCATGCTAGTAAATGAAGCATGGGAAATATAACCTTATGATATGAAAAACATGTTTTATTTTGTAATAAAATAAAAATTTCCATGGAAATTTTCATAGTTTGCAAAACAAGTTTCTGATACATTTGCACAAGTAAAATTTTCTTTGTGCAATAAAACATAATATTTCTATCTGCTTTCCTTTTTGTTTTTAATAATGAAGTGTATCATTCTTTTCACCTGAAATCAAATTTGTCTTCAGCAACTGGACATGATGGAGAGGAAAGGGTTAGAGATAGAGCCTACATGACTCTATCTCAACAAATATTGCTCTTAAAAGACCAATTTTACTATCAATTAGTGTAAGAGCTTTGGGATTCATTTTCTCTTATGTTTAAAGTGTTTCCAAGTTCACCACATATATATATATTCACTTGGTTAATGAGTCATAGTTTTTTCATGATAAACTCCATGTCTACCAAGTAGACAGATATGCAACTGAAACACGTTTAGATGTGTTCTTCCACTTACACTCTCAGCCTACCTGTCAATGCTAACATCCAACAACATTAATCTGCAAGAGCAGATAAATATATTTGTGAATAGTTGAGGGCTGACTATGAGCCCAGGCAGCTTTTATAAATTTTTCTTTAATTAATCATCATTGCTGATGTGTGGTTCCATCAATCATGATGAATGTTTGAACGCTGTGGTGGAGAGCTTTCAAAATACATGAAGTCCTGAAATTAGAAAAATAATTACATGTATAATAAATATCAAATTAGACAGATAAATAATTATACAAATAAAACAATACATAAGTAAGTGTTACTCTTTATAACTTAACAAGTAATCTTCTCATTCTAGGTAAGAATAATCATGAAATCTTTAGTGAAATCTTCATGAAGAGAAACTAATAAGAAGAACAGCAATTGCAAATTTGAAACTGTGGGCAGTCAATAAACTTTCCACTTGGGGTACCAATTAACTAAATTTTCATTGTTGAAATGAGAAAAACTTGTTAATATATATTAAACATGATTTAAAAAGGATTAAACAAGTTAAAAACATCAATTGCAATATGTTAAATAGATTTTTAAGGTAAATGCTACCAATTTTATTTCTATGCTTTACTTAATAATATTAGCCATTAATCCGACAGAAATACAGCAAAGGAATTTTACCTAATAAATATAGGATGGTACAACAACAAGAAGTACATTGACAAAGAGGTAATAGGTGAAGAGAAAGAACATCAGCTTTAGACTTATTTTATTTCATTAACAAATCAAAGGATAGGCATCTTTGTGAAGTGAAAGTGAAGTCGCTCAGTCGTGTCCGACTCTTTGCGACCCCGTGGACTATAGCCCACCGGGCTCCTCCGTCCATGGGATTCTCCAGGCAAGAGTACTGGAGTGGGTTGCCACTTCCTTCTCCTTCGATCCCCGACCCAGGGATCGAACCCAGGTCTCCCACATCGTAGGCAGACGCTTTAACCTCTGAGCCACCAGGGAAGCCCCTAGGCATCTTTAAGTAGTGAGAATAATAAGCAACATGCAATGATGACAATTACATTGAGTAGATGCTTAGTATCTTTCAAGCATGGTCCTGGCTCCTTTACTAATATAATAGCTAATATTTATAACCCTGGAATATATATATATATACACATATATACATATTTCATTTCCATTTTACAAATGAGGAAACTGAGGCTTGCAAGTGTTAACCACTTTGCAAGACATATAACTCACAAAGAGTTGGACACGACTTAGCGACTGAACAATAAGACATAACCAGTAAGTGGCAGAGTCAGTTTCAAACCTTATTGCCTTTCTCATATATATGCTACTTCTCATCAGAAAGAATAAATCTCTCAGAATAACTCAACAGCAAAAGGCTTACAATGAGGAAGCAAGCTCCAAAAATCACGGCTTTCATGCTCACATCCAGGTCTGATGGGAAGTGAATTTCAAAGTGGTCAGCATCGCTCATTGCTGATAACATACCATTCCACTTCCGAGTGATATTGCCAATAATGGAAACACCATCCAGGGACAGGATCTAGAAAGACAAGAATATGACTTTAGGATGATTAAAAGGTGTTAAAACACATGCTTTATTCTCCTGTTTATAAGCAGTTCACCCTGAGGTCACTTTCACTACTTTTCAGTACAAGCATAGGGCAGGAAATGAATATCGTAATAATAAAATTTCAAATAGGGAATTGTGGCCAGGAAGAGCTAAGTGCTCTGCAACTGGTTAATGACCAAACTGGGGAATATCTTACAATTCTCAAGCCCCATGTTCTTTCTTCATCCTCCACTGAGTTATTAGCAAAGCCTTTCAGTGGAGGTATGATTTAAACTGATTTTGAAATTCTTTCCATAAAGTAAAGGGTGGTAATTATGGATTGGGAGGGAGTCTCTCCACTGGAGGGAAATATGCTAACAAAAGCAAGATGGTCTGCTTTATTGTACTTCACAAAACACATGTAATCACTCAGGCTTCTGTGGGTCCTGTGCTCTTCTTCTTTTTTCTAGTATTTGTTTATTTATTTGGGGCTTCCCTGGTGTCTCAGATGGTAAAGAATTTTCCCACCTTGCAGGAGACCCGGGTTTGATCCCTGGGTCAGAAAGAGCCTCTGGAGGAGGGAATGGCAATCCACACCAGCACTGCCTACAGAATTCCTGAACAGAAGAGCCTAGTGGGCTACAGTCCAGGGTGGTCTACTTCACTGCACTTCATAGAATCCATGTATTCACTCAGGCTTCTGTGGGTGCTGTGTTCTTCTTTAAAATATTTATTTACTTATTTAGCTGCACCGGGTCTTAGTTGTGGCACATGGGATCTTTTGTTGTGGTGCACAGACTCTATTTGTAGCCCATGGGCTCAGCAGTTGTGGTACTAGGGCTTAGTTCCTCTGTAGTATGTGGGATCTTAGTTCCCTGACCAGGGATCAAACTCTAATCCCCTGCATTGCATGGCAGATTCTTAACCAATGGACCACCAGGAAAGTCCCAGTCCTGTCTTCTTAAATAATCTCAGAATCTCAAAGAGCTTCAGCTTCTAAAAGGGAGATTCTGGCACTTGCCATGAGGAAAACACACAAATACCACTTTTTGGTGATTAGAATGATCCAAACACCCTGCCCTCAAAATCTGGCTTATCCTCATTTTCTATCTATCTACAATGGTCTTTTAATAAATAAATAATGGTTGACAATACAGTTATGTAAAACAAGAACTAAGGGAAGTTTATTGGGTGCCATAGAAAATATTTGAATGAGCAGTTTTAGATTATGAGTCTTGTGAATTCCAAAGCATTAGGAAGAACTCTTTAAGAAGCCCAGGAATCTCCTTTGTCAGAACTGTAGGGTAGTAAGATATCATTCAACTCCCTTAGGGCTCAGCTGATAAAGAATCTACCTGCAATGCTGGAGACTTGGGTTCAATTCCTGGCTTGGGAAGATCCCCTGGAGAAGGGAAAGGCTACCCACTCCAGTATTCTGGCCTGGAGAATTCCATGGACTGTACAGTCCATGGGGTCACAAACAGTCAGACATGACTGAGTGACTTTCACCTTAGAGATACCATTCTGTAGCCATTGAGATAAAGGCAAAACAGAAGGATTTTTCTTTTTCCAGAAAATGTTATAATTCACTATAAGTTTTATGCATGTTATGAGCATTGTATTGTGTTTTGAGGATGCAGCAGGCTTCTATCTTGCACAACCTCAGGGATGCTCTATTTATTCTGTGGTATGTGGGGCCTCTTCATCACTAGGACCTATATTCTAATTGGAAATCCTTGGTAAAATGGTTACTGAAAAACAGCCAAGAATAAAATGAACACATTAGGTCAGGCTATTTAGCCTCAAGTTTAATATTTTAAACGGTTTCTTCTTATTTTCATCTAACATGGAAATCATAAAAAAGATTTGTGGAAAGCATTAAGCAATCCCCTAAAAAGAATCTGAAAACTTCTTGATGTCAACCTGTTAGTTAACTCTTTCCTCACACTATTCATTCACACGCACACACAAAAATCACCTAAAGCCAGATCATTCTGGGGCCTGTGAGTACATGTAGAAAAAAAATTGTAGAAACATGTTTATATTTGTTTACCTCAAAAACAGAATCTGAACCACAGCCATAGGTGGAACATGGCCCAAGTACTCCCATCATATCTTCTTTCTTCTCATTTTGGAGGCTGTACACTGCCCTGCACAGGTTCCAGTGTTCGGCTACAAAGCCGATGGTGACTCCAGGAGGACACTGCACCTCCAGCTGCCAAATGAAGCAGAGACAGAGGTGGGTGAACATGCCATATTAACACACACACTAGATGTGTTCTGAATTCTTTCCAGAACTAGGGAAACTGTCGTTGGTATAGAGTCTTCCATTTTCCCTGGGCTATTTCTTAGGGTAGTATGTCAGAGAACAGCTTTGAGAGATGAGGCCATGTTCCCTTCAGGAGAAAATTACTGCTAGTTATAAAATGGTCAGTTCTCTAGGCTCTGTGTCCCTCAGCTGTATATGGAGCATCTCCTTGGGATCCTCTGAGTCATCTCCGTAGAATGCGGGGAGGAGGGAACCGATGCACATGTGCTGGAGCTCATGCTGCTTGGTGATGGTGGTTAGGTTGCTAAGTCTTATACGACTCTTTGCAACCCTATGCACTGTAGCCTGCCAGACTCCTCTGTCTGTGGCATTTTCCAGACAAAAATACTTGATTAGGTTGCTGTTTCCTTCTCCTGGGGATCTTCCCAACTCAGGGATCAAACACTCATTTCCTGCATTGGCAGGAAGATTCTTTACCATCTGAGGCACCAGAGAAGCCCCTCATGCTGCTTAATGGGCTGTAATAAAGTTCTTTGTCCCTGACCTAAGGGTCTTATGTCTTGTGGCACAATCCACAAAAAAGTAACATGCTAGCTTCTTAGACTGACATCTCAGACATGACAATTAAAATAGAAAACTTAAGGTAATGAGCCATTCTGAAAATTAAATGCTGTGAAGACAACAGAATGTGCATACAAGTATAGGATGAGGTAGAGATTCGTCTCAAATATGACAGTTGTTACAAAGACATTAGTGACAAAGGAGTAAGCTATATGACAATTGCTAATATTCACTGAGTGCTACACTATTTGCCAGGCACTGTGCTAACATAGGACTTCCCCGTGGCTCAGTGGTAAAGACTCCACCTGCAATGCATGAGCTTCAGAAGACACAGGTTCAATCCCTGGGTCAAGAATATCCCCTGGAGGAGAGCACGGTAACCCACTCCAGTATTCTTGCTTGGAAAATCCCATGGACAGAGGAGCCTGGCAGGCTACAGTCCATGGGGTTGCAAAGAGTCGGACACAACTGAAGTGACTAAGCCCACACATATGCAGTAACACAGTTGACATTTATTTACTACATGATCCTCAAAATAATCATCCTATGAGATAGTACTATTAATATATCCATTTTATAGGTGAATAAATCAAGGCAGAGAAAGGGCTATAAGTTAATTCTATTGCAAAGGCTGGTACTTAACATAAAATTAAAATCTCAATAAATCTAAGGGATATTGTTCTGTCCAGTTCATGTATTAAGAACACCGAGGCTCAAACAGGCTAAATCAGGGGTCCCCAAACCCCAGGCCATGGACTGGTACCAGTCTGTTGCCTGTTAGGAACCGGGCCACATGGCAGTGATTGGCAGGCATATCTGTATTTACAGCTGCTTGCTTCCCATCACTTGCATTACTGCCTGAGCTCCACCTCCTGTCAGATCTGTGGTGGCCTCAGATTCTCAGAAGCGTGAGCCCTACTGTGAACTGCACACGCTAGGGATCTAAGGTTGTGAACTCCTTATGAAAATTATCTCCAAACCATCCCCCTGCCCTAGGCCATGGAAAAACTCTCTTCCATGAAACTGGTCCCTGGTGCCAAAATGTTTGGGGACCACTGGGTTAAGTAAATTGTCCAGTTTTGAGCCAGTGGCGTATTTGAAATTCAAATTCTCTTGGATCACTCTCTAAAACTGCTTTTCTTTTCCTTGTAGTAAACAATTTTCCTAGGGTAGCGTGGATTATAGAAGAACAACCAAAGTGTAACTTGACACATTTGCCTTCTAGTTCCACCATCTACCAAATGTAACACCATCCTCCAAAAAAATTTTTCTTTTTGTAAAACCACCAAAACAATTACTTTTTTTGAGTCACCCTTTCTTTATCTGTAACAAGGTGTAGATATAATGGGTAGAGTAAAAGTGTCTGAAGTGCCTTCTGATTCTAAATGTGTGCCTATATTTAGCATGACCTTATTTGGGGATAAGGTGAGGTAAGGTGAAGTCGCTCAGTCGTGTCTGACTCTTTGAGATCCCATGGACTGTAGCCTACCAGGTTTCTCCATCCATGGGATTCTCCAGGCAAGAATACTGGAGTGGGTTACCATTTCCTTCTCCAGGGGGATCTTCCTGACCCAGGGATCGAACTCAGGTCTACTCGCATTGGAGGCAAACGCTTTAACCTCTGAGTCACCAGGGAAGCCCCTATTTGGGGATATATAGGTACATTTAGATGGAGAAGGCAATGGCAACCCACTCCAGTACTCTTGCCTGGAAAATCCCATGGATGGAGGAGCATGTGCAGTCCATGGGGTCACTAAGAGTCGGACACAATTGAGGGACTTCACTTTCACTTTTCACTTCTATGCATTGGAGAAGGAAATGGCAACCCACTCCAGTGTTCTTGCCTGGAGAATCCCAGGGACGGGGGAGCCTGGTGGGCTGCTGTCTCTGGGGTTGCACAGAGTCGGACACGACTGAAGCAACTTAGCAGCAGCAGCAGGTACATTTAGATAAATGTGTTGTAGGTAATGGCCTTTCCACCTGCCAATGCAGGAAGGAGATGTAAGAGAGGAGGGTTCGAGCCCTGGGTTAAGAAGTTCCACAGGAGGAGGCCATGGCAACCCTCTCCAGTATTATAGACTGGAGAATCCCATGGATAGAGGAGCCTGCCAGGCTATAGTCTGCGGAATTGCTAATTTCTACTTCAGTAGATAACAACTGATAGAATTTCAAACACTGACTGCATGTGTATTAAGTCACTTCAGTTGTAAATAATCTTAATTTGTGCTCGATCCCCCTAATTAGCCCCCAAAGACATGAACCCACCAGAAAACTGCCTTGGTGTTTTCCATAGGTAGGACTATTTGGCATTTGGCTTCCTTCCTCCCCACTAGCTTCCATTCTGACTGTGCCATGAAAGTCCCCTCCTGTGTGGCTTTGGAAGGAGCACAACTGCGCAGTGAAGAGTTGGATCAGGAAAAAACAATGGATGAGACCTCTGTCTCATCTGTCCTCTTACCTCTTGCCTGGCAGAGGGGCAACAGAGGCAGCAGCAGGTGCATTTGAAAGGTCTTTGCATTGTCATGACTTCTCGGCCCATACAGTCCATGACCCGGAGCACGAAGGGCCTCAATGTCCGGTAAGCATTCCTGGTGTAGTCATCTGTGTCTTCAGTCACAAAGTAAACCATCTGGCCCATGTTGTTTTTAATATCATATCTATTATTAGTTTCAAAACCTGTTATCACTAAAAATAAGATGAGAGAGATTTCTTATTTTAGAAGCAGTTAAAATGGGCCTCATGAAGTACTTCTGTAGTATTTGACAGGGGCCTAAAACAAAACAGCTTTTTAAAAAATTTCTAATGAAAAATATGCAATGATTAGAATGCTAATAATATTCATCTGTCCTAAAAGTATATAAGCTATTTTGAAAATTTGAAACATTTCTTTTAAGAAGTTCAGTGTAAACTTTTCCGCATAGAAGCAAACACTGGAAATGATATTCTTGGAGTATTTGAATTCAGAAAACTTTAATTATAAAACCATTTAAATGAAACTATCCACTGGACCATAAATGAATGAATCAGCTCATGAAATATGCTGAGATGATTAGGGTCATCACTAGTTGTAAATAAGAAAACCAACCAAGAAAAGTTAAAGGCTCCATGTAGTGGTCAAGTGAATGAAATGAATGTGTATATCTTGTATAGTGAGAGTCAGGAAATTTGGGAGAATAGGCATTGTGTTTACCTTGATTTCTTCTTACTTCTATAGCATGGACTTAGAACTCAGCAGACTGAGACTAATTCCAGCTCCTCCACTGATTAGCTGACTAGGGTGCCCTTGGCTAACTCAATTAATCTCTTGGCTTCTTCTTTCTTTGTCCATGAAAAGTGAATACGGAGGAATTGAGATGGATAAAGGATAGGAGGTTTGACCAAATAAAATGCAAGTCTTATTGAAGTCTTAGGTATGATGTGTAAATTGACAAAATTACACAAGTAAGTCCCTTTGTTACTTTCTTGAAGATAGGGCAATAGAAAATAGTCTTTTCTCTTTGAAACACTAAAAATGATCAATATAAATAAGGAACTAGATGTTGGATAATGAAAATTTTCACCTGATTCAAATATTACTGGACACTACAAAATTATACATACTTTCCAGGGGTTCAAAATGTTGAAGAACGTGTATGTCATCCAACTGTTGGGATAGAACAAAGCAATTAATTAGGACAGAGAGAAATAACCAAAATAAATTAAAACAGTATTAGAAAAAAATGAATGAGACAGAGGCTAAAACATATCAAGAGATAAAGGCTAAAACATATCAATGGATGCAAAAACATCTTCTGAAACTGAATGGAATCAAAAACATATGAAGTGAAATTAGCCTATCAGCACCTGACCAGGTGGTTATTAACAGAGATATCCAAAAAGAACACTCTCCTCAGTTCCACCAAAATATATTGAAACATTTGTTTAAAATATTATAAAATTATTTTCCTGCTCCTGTAACAACATCTAGAATAAGCTGTGTTGACATCAATTGCTCCTAGTATCCATCATGTCACCTATAGATGGGAGGTGTCAGAAAGTTCAGGACAGTTTAACACAGACCAGCCATAGAGAAGCCAATTTTCTCACTGACTTAGAGAGTGTGAAGTTGGCAGGGTGATCTTCCACAGGAATGTCCAGTCTTCACAGGTACCTCTGAAAGAGGTTAATACACCAACTTCCATTCACTTGAGCTGCTGCTTCCCTAGTGCAGCTTTAACGAGGGAGGACCCAAAGAGCTGGAAGTATGTGATTAGGAATAAGGCAAAAGAGAGGAAACATTTAGGGATTTGATCCCTTGAAAATGGAGGTTGGGCATACCATTACATCAACTTCTTCCTTAACTTAAGAGTCACTGTAAAGATAAACAGTTTGACTGGCCCATCATCTGTTATACTTGAGAACATTCTAGCAGAAAAGAAACCCCCTTAAAGACAGACTAATCATATCACTGTAATTTTAGATAACTTAGATAATTCTTGTTGCTGTTCAGTCGCTAAGGTGTGTTCAACACTGTGACCCAATGGACTGAAGCATGCTAGGCTTTCCTGTCCTTCACTATCTCCCAGAGTTTGCTCAAACTCATGTCCATTGAATCAGTGATGCCATCCAACCATCTCATCCTCCATTGCCCCCACTTAGATTATCAGATCATTCCTAATCCATGAGTCCAGAAAATTGCCTGAAATGCCGTTTTTCACCAACTACTTGTTGAATAATTAATGAATACCACACTAATGTAGTAATAAGCAAAATTTAACATAATGTAAACGGACACAAAAGTCTTGTGCCATGATCAACTACAGGAGGGTATAGAGAGGATACAATCCTTATTTGACTAAAAAAACTTTCTCTATAAAAACTCAATCAGGTTAGAGTCTAAACATGTCTTATAAAATTATCAAAGGTGGCCACTCAGGGTTGCTTTACAATCTCTTTGAAAAAATCTAGAGGCTTTCTAATGTCTATAAACTAAAAAGTTAAAAGTATTCACTGCTTGCTAAGAGCTTCCACTGCTGAGCAAAATATGCTAAAGAAATGATGCCTGTTGATGTGAATGGAGTTTATCGAATAAGATGTTATAGCTTTAAGAAGCAGTAATAACCAAGTGTGGAGTCGCTCGCCAATCCAGTGTATAGAAATAACGTAAACCTGATACCCTGGATGTTAAAGTGTCAGGATAGTCCTGATAATGATTCATGTAATTAGCACATGAGATAGCAAAAAACTAGGATAGGGACTTCCCTGGAGGTCCAGTGGTTAAGACTCCAAGCTTCCACTGCAGAGGGGAAAGGTTCAGTCCCTAGTCAGGAAACTAAGATCCCACATGTCTTCAAGTGGTGCAAAAAAAAAAAAAAAAGAGAGAGAGTGAGAAAGAAAACTAGATAAAAGAAAATGTCTGGATGCTTGGCTCTATGTCTTCCATGCATATACATAAGGTGTTTCAAGTATTAACATCTGCACAGGCTATCATCCACTGGGTGGGTCCTTGTCCCAGAAATATCAGGCATATTATAAACTTTATCCCATTAAAAATTCTCCTAACAACCCAGTGGCATAGGTATCATTAGTAGTATTTTATAGATGATGAATATATACCACTGCAGATGGTGACTGCAGCCACGAAATTAAAAGACCCTTACTCCTTGGAAGAAAACTTATGACCAACCTAGATAGCATATTGAAAACCAGAGACATTACTTTGACAACAAAGGTCCGTCTAGTCAAGGCTATGGTTTTTCCAGTAGTCATGTATGGATGTGAGAGTTGGACTGTGAAGAAAGCTGAGCACCGAAGAATTGATGCTTTTGAACTGTGGTGTTGGAGAAGACTCTTGAGAGTCCCTTGGACTGCAAGGAGATCCAACCAGTCCATTCTGAAGGAGATCAGCCCTGGGATTTCTTTGGAGGGAATGATGCTGAAGCTAAAACTCCAGTACTTTGGCCACCTCATGCAAAGAGTTGACTCATTGGAAAAGACTCTGATGCTGGGAGGGATTGGGGGCAGGAGGAGAAGGGGACGACCGAGGATGAGATGGCTGGATGGCATCACTGACTTGATGGACGCGAGTCTGAGTGAACTCTGGGAGTTGGTGATGGACAGGGAGGCCTGGTGTGCTGCAATTCATGGGGTCGCAAAGAGTTGGACACGACTGAGCGACTGAACTGAACTGATAGATGATGAAATTCAAGCACCAAGAGGTTAGAAAAGTTATTCAAGGTAGAATGAGGAGGGCGCAGAGCTAGAATAAAAAGCCAGGTTGTCTGGCTGTAAGCCTGTTTGTTTCCTTTACATTTTTTTAAACTAAAAACGCTCCTAAAAGGGAAAATGGTATTCATAAAATATGTTCATTTAACTTCATTCAAAGTAACAGAAGAAATTAAGAAAAATTTTTAATATTTCAATGAACAATATTAAAGCTATACATTTTTAAAAAGAAATGACATCAGATAATAGATTTCTAAGGAAATTTTCTGTTTTTAGAAAATATTAAAGTTTATGAAAAAAATAAACTTTTTAAAACTGATTAACTTATAAGCATTTTATAAGCTTCCAAAATAATATAGCGATTATTCTAGCACTTTACATGAAGGCTCTGCATTTCGTCAATATTTTGTCAAACAATAATTTAATAAAGTTTTTGGTTTATGTAAAATCCAAATTTTCCTGATCTAACGGTTTTACTTTCAAGATCAACACTATAACTCTGTAACAATGGTTTTCAATGTGCAGGATTAACAGTCAGTATATAAAGTCAAAAAGAGAAACATGTCAGTGCCAATGAACATTTGGTTGACTATGTGGGGAGACAAGTATTGAAAGGGCAAGTCCCTTGCTTTTAAGGTATTTAAACACTTGCTTTTTCTAAAGGTGATCATAATTTAGTAGTTTCTAAGGTATTTACAATACTAGGTTTATCTTATTTTCTTTAAGCAACATTTTTGTTTCTGACATGGGTTTTTAGACAACACCATTCAGTACACAAACATGTTGGCATATTGCTCCAGCTTCTGAAATAGTTGTCCTGATCCCAAAATGTCCATATAAATGAAAATTAGGGAGTCTCTATGTTGTGAAAAGGGGTACTCTGGAACTTGGCCTGAAAAAATATCCTTGTTATTGTTGTAAACCTGTTTACAGGAGGTTTACTCCTGAGGTTCCTTGAGACTCCATGAGACTCCTTGAGACTCCATGGACTGCAGTATGCCAAGCTCCCCTGTCCTCCACTGTTTCCCAGAGTTTGCTCAAATTCATGTCCATTGAGTTGGTGATGCTATATAACCATCTCATCCTCTGCCATTCCCTTCTCCTTTTGCCTTCACCTTTCTCAGCATATGGACAATATTCTTGGCTGGCTTCTATTTTTATTTACATTGTATGTTTTGGGAGGAGGCAGGATTGGCTGATGAAAACTATGGGTAATGAGAAAAAGCAAAGGTCTAAGGCACCGAGTGATTCACTCACTGCCCACTGTTCTTCGTAACATTGCTTTTCTTGTTGTTCACCCTTTACTTCTAAACAAATGGCAACCTAATTAATATCTTCATAGACTTTCTACTATCCCTATTCCTATTTTGTCAACTGTGTTCAACAGGACATCATGAATGTCTTAAAATTCAGCATACACCCTTCAGGAAAGTCATATTTGTACCACCAAAAAAATCCCCATCTTCTTTTTTTCCCATTCCCATTCCTGAAATTATCATCACCATTCCTATAGTCACACAAATTAAACATCTGTCATCTCTGACCCATCACCTTTATGTATTCTATCTAGTCTCCTCTTCTTGGATCCCTTGTCACACTTTGTAAGAATACAATTTGGATTTGTGTGGAGTACCTGGGCTAGGCATTCCAGACCCGGAGGACAGTGTGGTATGGGAGTTGGCACTGGCATCCATACTACTGGAGCAGAAAGTTGTGGTGCAGGATATTTTCCAGGCTGGTATTGGATGGGGTGGATACTTCCAGTCTGCATGTACATGGGGAAGGTACCGGGCTGATATGGACCGTAGTATCCCATAGGCAAGCCTCCTGGGTAGCCTGCAGGTGGAGGGATAGCTGGTCCAGGGGGCCCTGCATTCAAAAACAAATGGAAGAATTATACATTGCCTTCTCCAATACATTATGAATGTTACAATATATGGTGGTGTCAGCATGACTTTTTACATGGAAATGATATGGATCACACAACCTCCACTTAAAAATAAGAAGGTGTTCCATTTTATGAGTATATAGAATGTACCAAAATGCACTAAGGGGATTTATACCTTAACTCATTTAATCCTTTTAAATCTTATGAAGTAATTATTCCCATTTCAGAGGCATAGAAGTAAGGTTGAAATATCAAGTTAACATGCTAGCCTTTATGCATTAGTTTCCTTCTTTGGAGATGATAATATTCCTACTTCACTGGGTTGTAGGAAGATTAATGCAAGACCTAGCATATAATTAGAGTGGTAAATTTTTTCCTATTATGTTTATTTCTACTATTGTTTAAGGTCTTCTCTGGTGGCTCAGATGGTAAAGATTATGCCTGCAATGGGGGAGACCTGGGATCGATCCCTGGGTTGGGAAGATCCCTTGGAGGAGGGCATGGCAGTCCACTACAGTATTCTTGCCTGGAGAATCCCCATGGACAGAGGAGCCTGGCGGGTTGCAGTCCATGGGGTTGCAAAGAGTCACACAACTGAGCAACTAAGCACATATACAAATTGTTTAAGGTCAGAAAGATAGTAAGGTCTACTTAACATCAAAGCGGTTCTTTTAAAGACTACTAACTCCAGAATAGTTTCATCCCCGCCTAAAAAATCCTATACCAATTACCAATTATTCCCCACCTTTCTCCCAGGCCCTGGAAAATAATACCTCCACAGATTTGCCTAAACTGGACATTTCATACAAATAAAATCATGTAACACATAGCCTTCGTACCTGGTTGCTCTTTGTGGCATATTTTTAAGGTTCATCAATGTTATAGCATGTATTAGTACTTCATTAATAAAAATTAGTGAAATAATCATACTCATGTCAGATAAAATATATTTTAAGATGAAAACTATTCCTGCTGCTGCTGCTGCTTCTAAGTTGCTTCAGTCGTGTCCGACTCTGTGCGATTCCATAGACAGCAGCCCACCAGGCTCCCCCATCCCTGGGATTCTCCAGGCAAGAATACTGGAGTGGGCTGCCATTTCCTTCTCCAATGCACGAAAGTAAAAAGTGAAAGTGAAGTCGCTCAGCCGTGTCCAACTCTTAGCAACCCCATGGACTGCAGCCTACCAGGCTCCGCCGCCCATGGGATTTTCCAGGCAAGAGTATAATATTTTATAATAACAGAAGTGGCACTCTGTCAAGAAGACGTAACAATTATATATACCTAAAAACAGAGTTTCAAAATATATCAAGCAAGAACTGACAAATGTAAAGTGAAATAGGCAATTCAACAAACAGTAGTTAGAGATTGCAATACCCCATTCACAATAATGGGTAGAATACATGAGCAGGAGATCAAAAAGGAAACAGAAGTGTGAAACACTACAAATGAAACTAGACATAACAGAATGTATAGAACACTTGATCCAACAATAAACTTTAAAACATTCTTCTCAAATGCACAGAGAACCTTCTTAAAGACAGACCTATTGGCTGGGCCATAAGACAAGTCTCAATAAATTTAAGACATCTGAAATTCAAACAAAATATACTCTATTACAATGGAGTAAAACCAGATATCAATAATAACAAGGAAATTTGGGAAATCACAAATATGAGGAAATAAAATAATGTACTCCTAAATTATCAAAGAGATAAAAAAAATCATAAAGGAAATTAGAAAACAATTTGAGATGAATAAAACAAAAACATAATATACCAAAGCTTATGGGATGTAGCTGAAACAGTGCTTAGAGGGCAATTTAAAGCTGTAAACACTTACATTAAAAAAGAAATATCTTAGACTTCCCTGGTGGTCCAGTAGTTAAGAACAATGCAGGAGAAATGGGTTTGTTTTCTGCTCTAGGAATATTCCACACGCCTTGGAGCAACTAAGATCATGGGCCACAATTATGGAAAGCCTGTGTGCCCTAAAGCCTGTACTCTGCTTTAAAAGAAGCCACCATAATGAGAGGCCCACACACCACAAAAAAAGAATAGCCCTTGCTTGCTGCAACTAGAGAAAGCCCAAAGGGAGCAACAAAGACCCTTGAAGCCTAAAAGAAAGAAAGAAAGAAATATCTAGAACCAGTACCCAACTTTCCACTTTAGAAATAAACCAAACTCAAAGCCATCAGGAGGCAATGATAAAGATTGAATTAGAAGAGAATGAAATGAAAAAATTAAAATAGACAAAATCAACAAAACCAAAAGTAGGTTCTTTTAAAAGATCAACAAATTGAGAAACCTTAAGCCACACTAACCAAGGGAAAATATAGACTTCAATTATTAGAATCAGGAATGAAAATGGGGCTGTTACTAAAACCTTACAGAAACTAAAATATACCATAAGGAAATATGACCTTATTATGCAAAAGCAGAATACTGCCCATGATTTCTGCACACAGCACAGCCAAGGGGGTGGGCAGACCACCTAAGCTATGCTTCCTGTCCAACCCACTGATCCACCCCTTCTCTCACTCCATTTAAGGAACTAGCTTACCTATTTGGCTCCTGTTACTAGTTCTCACTCCCTCCTGCTGTAGCATGAGCCTCAGTAAGCCCTGTTTGAATTTCTCATCTGGCGTCTTATCAATTTCTATTGATTAAACAGTCCAAGGATCTAGGTGTATAACACTCACATAGGTAGACACATAGTGGATGAAGGGATTAAAGAGGAGGGGCAAGGAACTGAGGCAGAGGAGATACCCTATGACGTAAGTGTTGACACATGAGACCCAGTTAGCACCTTCATGAGTGGGAAAGGTTTTAGACAGAACAGGCACAAAATGAGCAGCTGCACAGGGAAAGCTCAGTACCACATGGGTAAAGGCCATGTGTGAAGATTTAGCAAACAAAGCAGAAAGGTAGGTGGGGAGGAAGGGATGATGATGAAAGACCTCTAATCTGTGCAAAGGACTTTATGCTGATAACATGCACACTGGAGTGACCAGTTTTACATTTAGAGCCTTTATGAATAGGAAGGTTGGATGAGGCAGGAGGTGCCTGAAGGAGTCTAGATAGGAGGTAAGGAAATTTAATTATGATGAAAGGAGTAGAAAGTGGAAAAACAATGATCGACATTAAAGAGACATACTGTCTTGGCAACAAATGATATGAGGAAAGGGTCTCAAGTTTCTGACTGCAGGAGTCCAGTGTAGAGAAAGAATATTGTGTTTAGCAACAAGATGCCAAAGATGCATTGAGGATCACCTGAGTTTGAGATCCCAGGTCACTAAGGGCAAGTGGTCTACAGGCGGGTGGAAATGTAAGTTTAGAGCAGGGGAGACTGATTTAGGTGGGAGCGGAAGGATTCCTAGGGCTTCCCTGGTGGCTCAGTGGTAAAGAATCTGCCAGCAATGCCGGAGACAGGGGTTCAATCCCGGGGCTGGGAAGATTCCCTAAAAAAGGATATGGCAACCCACTCCAGTATTCTTGGACAGGAAATCCCATGGACAGAGGAGCCTGATGGGCTACAGAGTCACAAGAGTCAGACACAACTTAGCAACTAAACAACAACAAAGGGATTCATAAGTGGTTAAAAGCAAATGAAACCACGGGATATTCCCAAGATTAGTAAAGAGAGTGTAAAAAGACAAGTAAATGGAAGAGATGAGAGAGGGGACAGGCCAGCGCAGCTGGGGGCTGGACAGGGAACCAGACCAAGGACCTCCGGGAATACCAGTTTCTAAGTGTAGCTTACACAGAGCTCGTGATAGAGACAGACTCAGGAAAGACTAAAGGAAAATAATGGCAACTAGAAACAATGTCAAATTAGAGCTAAGTGAGAAAAAAGAGCTTAAGTCTTTAGAAAAAATGGAGAAAATTCAGTTTGTTGTAAAGAACATATTGGGTTGGCCAAAAAGTTCATTTAGTTAGGGAATATATTGTTCAATAAAGTTCTTGGTGAAAATGAAAAATATGTCTTTTATTTGTACTTAAAACTGAACAAATTTTTTGGCCAATGAAATACTTTTAATTTCTTTAAGAATTGTGTTCAAGAGTACCCAAACTGGACTAGATATTGGATATTAGAGACTATATTTCTAAAAAAATATATTAAAATGTATATAATCAAATGATTAATGTTATAAAAATACATTATTCTGAGATGTTAAGAGAAGAGCATAATATGTGTGGGAAATGGTATATGTTTTATACTCCCTTTTAAGCTTTAAAACTGCTCTTAAAAGTTCTGATTGTTCTGCAAGAAAACACAACACAATAAAATATGTTTAACTTTCTATAACTTTGTTATGGAGCATTGTCCTACCACTACTAGTGTGAGGAATACTGCTTTATTGAATTTGTATTTTCTTAGTCATTTTGACTATTATTATCCTTTTTTACTTTATTTTCAGTGGGAATAAATATCCAGTAATATAATGCAAATAGAATATATAATTGAACCTTAAGAAATTCATTAAAACTAAGTATTTCAAGTACAGTATTTCCAGTTCCTAATTCCATCCTAAAGGAAATCAGTCCTGGGTGTTCATTGGAAGGAATGATGCTGAAGCTGAAACTCCAGTACTTTGGCCACCTCATGAGAAGAGTTGACTCATTGGAAAAGACCCTGATGCTGGGAGGGATTGGGGGCAGATGGAGAAGGGGACGACAGAGGATGAGATGGCTGGATGGCATCACTGACTCGATGGACGTGAGTCTGAGTGAACTCCGGGAGTTGGTGGTGGACAGGGAGGCCTGGCGTGCTGCAATTCATGGGGTCACAAAGAGTGGCTGAGCGACTGAACTGAACTGAACTGAATGCGAATTAAGGGGACACAATTTGCATCAGTATAAGTAAGTATATTGTTCAGCCACTAGATGGTGATCGTGGTAAATTTTTGTTGCCAATTCTCATAACTGAAAATTCATTGGTCGTATGCTTTTCATCATATTTTTCAACTTACTTACTCGTTTAACTTGAAGGCTGTATCCTGCTCTCTTGCTAATTTTTTGATACAGAAGGGAACAGACAGACACTTTCCCAGATGAACAGAACATGATTTATAGCCAACAATTACTTCTTAGAAATGGTATAGTTTCTGTTCTAGTATAACCTAGGTACTTGGATATAGAGCGACTGGTGAATATAAGATAGATTATGTAAATAATTTGATAGCCACTGAAGTAAAATATAGAGTAACAGTCAGATACAGTGAAATTATGACCCAGGGTTGTCAAAAATTTGGATTTAGCAGGCATTAAGCAGTAATGAGGGGTTATACAGGGGCTGTACGCTCAGATTCACATAACACACATATACATGAGGGAAAGAGGAAAAGGAAGCCCTAACTTCAGAAAGCACTGCAGAGACAAAGGTTACCTGAGCTCCATGGATCGTATGTCTGGAGCCAAGAGAACACCCTTGCCAGTATCCTACGGATACCAGGGTTTCTTCTGCTCTTCCACAGCCTAACTCACTTGTTTCTATCTCAAAACATATGATTAAATATATATTTAAAGAAATAGCACCACATTTTATCATTTTCTAAATCTTCAAAATGTATTTGAATATAATCCTGGTTAAAACTACTTCCTCAGTCAAAAGACTATTTAATTTTTTAAAAGTTACATACTGCCCACATACTTATCAGCATCCATTTTCCTGAGTCCCTGAATACAGTATGAGCTTTCAGACTTACAAAAATATTTGCAGAACAACAAGCTCCTTAGTCAGAACTTGAAGCCATTTGCCTCCACTGTTCTGCACTTCTGGCGTTTGTCCCAAGAATGCCTCGGACCAGATCATCATGACCACGAGCTTTTGGACACAGTGTTCTTTCCTTTGATTGAGAAATTCCTCATTGTGCCAGTAAAACTTGATTTCCTCAGTACTTCCTTCCAATCCCCCATAGAGGTAGTTACTGCCTTTGTGCACTTACAACATTCTCTTCATTCTTAAGCAAAAAGAGTGCCATCAATGTTTGTACAATTTTCTTCCTAAGTTGCCTATAAATTCTATGAAGACAGGAATATGATTCTAATTAACATCTAGTAAACTACCTGGCCCACTGTAGGCATTAAATATTTATTATTGAATCATTCAATTAATTAATTAGTTAATTTAAAAAGCAATCTTAACTATGAGGATGGTTTTCTGGAGGGGGGAAAGATTCTTTCCAAATATTTAACCTACCTGGTACAAAACTGGAACTGTACTCAGGAGGGGCACCAGGCATTGGATCAGGTGACTTTATTTGATTCTCTGTTTCATCTGCAGGTTTCTTAGGGGCTGTGGGGACTATATCTTAGGGGTGAGAAAGGTGGTACATGATTTACAATGGAATGATAATATGATTAGAGAATATTCATTTTTTCTGTTGGTATGCATCAATGAATATGACCAATATTAAATATACTCATTTCTTATAAAAAGCAACTTGGTATGTATATTAGATATCAACCTATAAATATATTTTTAACTATTACCTCTCTTTGCTGACTTACTTTCCCACCGCATTTTTCCTTTACCTGATTTGCCCCCACGTACAGAGACAGTTTTCATTACCTATATGCCACTCTAAATCCCTTTTAATCCTTTTCTGTCAAAGATAAATAAGAATGTTCATATATATAAATGAATAAATAAATGTATATATGTATATAAAATACAAATATTAAACACGAATAAGTAACTTCAAAAGGAAATAGACTCTACTTTTTAAGGAAAGGAATCACACAATTCACAATTGAAAATACAGCATATTAAAATGTATCCACAAAAACTTACCAGACATTTTGAAGAATTCCAATTAAACCTGAAAACAAACAAACAAAAAGACAATTTATACCTTATATATTTACACTTACTATTATTAATCAGTGATACATGTAAGAAGTTCTGTGATTCTTTTAGTCTCTAGTTACCTTTCATTCATTCCTTCATTAATTCAACAAATATTTCCCTAGCACCTATCTTCTACATGGTGTTGAAAATACAGCTGTAGAGCAGATGGGCACTCTGCTAGAAATTATATTCCAGTGGGGTGGAACACATCAACAAATACTTAAGATTAAATGTAGATAGTATAGTTATGAGGAAAACAAAGTTAAAGTAGAGAAAACATGGATGGTTCCCGAGGGTCAGGTCGGAGAAAGCCTCTCTCAGGAGGTGATCTTTAAGCTAGCTGAACCACTGGGAAGAGCTTCAGAAAGACAAGAAAGCTGAATGAGAAGGCCCTGAGATAACAGTAAGCTTTGTGATACTCAAGGGAGACAAAGAGTTCAGCTGAGACAGGGACACAGGGAAAGAAGAGAACCAAGGTCAGAGGTGGAGACAGAGGTCTGATCATACCTAAAACTCATGGTAAAATGTTTGGAATCTCTTGTAACTGCAGTGGGGGAGTCTTTAGGAAACTTTAATCAGTGGAGTGATCAGATCGATTTAAACTTTATCTTGAAGGTGAAGGTGAAGTCGCTCAGTCGTGTCCGACTCTTTTCGACCCCATGGACTGTAACCTATTAGGCTTCTCCGTCCATGGGATTCTCCAGGCAAGTATACTGGAGTGGATTGCCATTTCCTTCTCCAGGGGATCTTCCTGACCCAGGGATCGAACCCGGGTCTCCCGCATTGGAGGCAGACGCTTTAACCTCTGAGCCACCAGGGAAGCTTGAGGGTGCGGGAATGGAAGCAGTGGAGGAGGGATGGCAGCAGTAATCCACATGAGAACTGATGCTGGTTTAGACGAGGTGAACCGAGAAGGTCAGATGTGGTCAGATGCATAAAAAGATCTGGGAGCAGAACCTACAGGACTTGCTGATGGACTCAGTACAGAGAGGAATCGAGGACGAGTCTCATTTTTTAACCCAGGGTATCTAAGTTGATGGTGATGCCAGTAACTGAACTAGAGAGGAAGAAGGTGGGAAAATATTGGGGAGTGGAGAAGGTAGGAATCAAAAGTTTAAATCAAAACATATTAAGATAAGGCTGAAAGAAGACATGATATAAATTTAAATCAAAAATATGTGTTCAGTTCAGTTCAGTCGCTCAGTCGTGTCCGACTCTTTGTGACCCCATGAATCGCAGCACGCCAGGCCTCCCTGTTCATCACCATCTCCCGGAGTTCACTCAGACTCACGTCCATCGAGTCCGTGATGCCATCCAGCCATCTCATCCTCTGTCGTCCCCTTCTCCTCCTGCCCCCA
>SJYT01019895.1:5967-35444 GCA_006410635.1 Cephalophus harveyi | reverse complement strand
AATAGATTTAAGGGCCTAGATCTGATAGATAGAGTGCCTGATGAACTATGGAATGAGGTTCGTGACATTGTACAGGAGACAGGGATCAAGACCATCCCCATGGAAAAGAAATGCAAAAAAGCAAAATGGCTGTCTGGGGAGGCCTTACAAATAGCTGTGAAAAGAAGAGAGGTGAAAAGCAAAGGAGAAAAGGAAAGATATAAGCACCTGAATGCAGAGTTCCAAAGAATAGCAAGAAGAGATAAGAAAGCCTTCTTCAGCGATCAATGCAAAGAAATAGAGGAAAAGAACAGAATGGGAAAGACTAGAGATCTCTTCAAGAAAATTAGAGATACCAAGGGAACATTTCATGCAAGGATGGGCTCGATAAAAATATGTGTAGGTGAACACTGTGAGAATAATTCAGAGAAGTAAAAATGTTGAGATGATATTTGAAACAAGAGGTGGGTTAGGAGAGAGATTCCATTAATTCAGTCAAGGGGAAAAGATTATTATTAGAGAAAGGAGTTTTAATATTTCAGGTTTCTTGGTTCTGTGTGATGACAAATAAAGAGAGAAGATCATCAAAAGCTACAATATACTGAATGCTTATCAAATGTCAGGAAAAGGCAGAGGACTTTTCATGTATTATCTCAAATTTGCACAGCAAAGGAAACTATAAACAAAATGAAAGGACAACCCACAGAATGGGAGAAAATATTTGTAAACAATGCAACCAATAAGAGGTTAATCTTCAAATTTACAAATAGCTTGTGCAGCTCAGTATCAAAAAAACAAACAACCCAATCAAAACTTGGGCAGAAGATGTAAACAGACATTTCTCCAAAGAAGACATACAAATGGACAACAGGCACATGAAAAGATGCTCAACATCACTAATTATTCAGTTCAGTTCAGTCGCTCAGTAGTGTCTGACTCTTTGCGACCCCATGAACTGCAGCACGCCAGGCCTCCCCGTCCATCACCAACTCCCAGAGTTCACTCAGACTCAATTCCATCGAGTCAGTGATGCCATCCAGCCATCTCATCCTCTGTCATTCCCTTCTCCGCCTGCCCCCAATCCCTCCCAGCATCAGAGTCTTTTCCAATGAGTCAACTCTTTGCATGAGGTGGCCAAAGTACTGGAGTTTCAGCTTTAGCATCATTCCTTCCAAAGAAATCCCAGGGCTGATCTCCTTCAGAATCGACTGGTTGGATCTCCTTGCAGTCCAAGGGACTCTCAAGAGTCTTCTCCAACACCACAGTGAAATGCAAATCAAAACTACAATGAGGTCTCTCTTCACACCAGTCAGAATGGCCATCATCAAAAAATCTACAAACAATAAATGCTGAAGAGGATGTGTAGAAAAGGGAGCCCTCCAATGCTGTTGGTGGAAATGTAAATTAGTGCAGCCACTATAGAGAACAGTCTGAAGGCACCTTAAAAAACTAAAAATAGGGCTACTATATGATCCAGGAATCCCACTCCTAAGTATATAGCTGGAGAAAAACATGCTTCAAAAGGATACATGCACCCCAATGTTAACTGTAGCACTGTTTACAATTGCCAAGACATGGAAGAAGCCTAAATGTCCATCAGCAGAGGAATGGATAAAGAAGATGTGGTGTGTATATACACACAATGGGTATTATTCAGTCATTAAAAAGAATGAAATAATGCCCTTTGCAGCAACATAGATGGATCTGGAGGTTATACTAAATGAAGTAAGTCAGGCAGAGAAAGAGAAATATCATATCACTTTTATGTGAACTCTAAAAATATAACAACCATGTACAAAACAGAAACAGAGTCACAGACAACAAACTTACAGTAACCAGAGGGGAAAGGTTGGGGGAGGAATAGACTGGGCATTTGGAATTGACACGTACATACTGCTATATTTAAAATAGCTAATCAACAAAGACCTACTGTTGGGTAGGCACAGAGAACTGTTTTTTTTCTGTAGTATCATAAATGAGAAAATAATTTGAAAAAGAATAGATACAGGTACATGTGTAACTAAATCACTCTACTCTACATCTGAAACTAGCACAACATTGTTAATCAACTATGCTCCAATATAAAAGAAAAACTGAAAACAAAAAATAAATAAAAGTGTTAATAGTGGAAGAAACAAACAAAAACTGTCTAATACATAAATGGAAAATGTTGCTAAACTTAAGTACTTCTAAGTACTTTCCATGTTCTTTCCAATGAATCATCTTGCTTATCAGAGTACAGAATGTGGTTATTTGTGTTCTTCAAGTAGAGTAGAAAGTTACTGACACAGAGTAGATATGTCAAAGAAGCACTGGAACACTATATGAGTGAGTAGTCAATATTGATACTGAGTTGACCCAGTGAATGTCACCACTGCATAAGCCAGTATGTAGATTCTAGGCTTTTGCCAAGCCTGGGCCACCAGTCTTGGCCCAGTTCCTCTCCTTCTCTAGAGCTGGAGTTTATTGTGTATTAAAAGTAAAAGTGAAAGTGTTAGTGTCTTGACGACCTCATGGACTGTAGTCGGCCAGGCTCTTCTGTCCATGGAATTCTCTAGGCAAGGCTACTAGAGTGGCCAGCCATTCCCTTCTCCAGAGGATCTTCCCAACCCAGGGACTGAACCCGTGTCTCCTGCATCATAGGTGGATCCTTTACTGTCTGAGCCACTAGGGAAGCCATGAAATTAAAGATGTTTGCTCCTAGAAAGAAAAGCTACGACAAACCTAGACACAGTACTAAAAAGCAGAGAAATCACTTTGCCGACAAAGGTCCATCTAGTCAAAGCTATTATTTTTCCAGTAGTCACATACGAGAGTTGAACCATGTGAGAGTTGAACCATAAAGAAGGCTGTGTGCTGAAGAATTGATGCTTTTGAAATGTGGCACTGGAGAAGAGTCTTGAGAGTCCTTTGGCGTGTAAGGAAAGATAAAACCAGTCAATACTAAAGGAAATCAACCCTTAATATTCATTGGAAGGGCTGGAGCTGAAGTTTCAATACTTTGGACATCTGATGAGAAGAGCCAACTCATTGGAAAAGACCCTGATGCTGGGAAAGATTGCGGGCAGGAGGAGAAGGGGGCAAGAGAAGATGAGACGGTTGGATGTTATCACCTACTCAATGGACGTGAATCTGAGCAAACTCCAGGATATAGTGAAGGACAGGGAAGCCTGGCATGCTGCAGTCCACGGGGTCACAAAGAGTTGGACATGAGTTAGTGACTGAACAACAACAAAAGTAAAAACTGTTTCCTGGTACATACTGCAAATACAGACCCAACCACAGGCCAATCAAGAGTTCCAGGAATTGGTCCTTTTCCTTTAATGATAGTAATATCTGGTGTTTAGGAAAATGCCCATAGCTTTCTAGAACCTTAAATTCTGGACATTCCTAGGATTGCACCCTCAAGTGACTGCACATGTACACACAGGTATACATGAGAATGTTCTTGACACACTGTGTATCAAAAGAAACTGAAAATATTTCCAATTTCCATCAATTGTACACTGGATAAATAAAATCTGGTATATTCATAAAGTATAACAGTATACTGTAGAGAAAACAAAGTACAGTTATACTCATCATGTGTGTGTGCATACTCAGACACTAAGTCATGTCCAACTAGTTTCAACCCCTTTAACCACCAGGCTCCTCTGTCTGTGAGATTTTCCAGGCAAAAACACTGGAGTGAATTGCCATTTCCTCCTCCAGGGGATTTTCCTGACCCAGCGATCTAACCTGCATCTCCTGCATTGACAGGTGGATTCTTTACAACTGAGCCAACTGGGAAGCCCCGCCATACCCATCAATAGATGTATCTCAAAATTACAACACACAAAAACAAAATAAGTCATAGGAGAACACATATGAATCCATTTAAGAATATTCAAAAGCAGAAAAATGAGACAAAAACTTTTTTCTGATACATGTATGGGAGAAAACTTAAAAAAAGTTAGGGAATTATTAACACAAAACTCAGGAAAATGGTTACATATGGAGGAGAAGTGATGTGGGACAAGTGTTCAGCTCTGATCCTCAAAGGGTCTGAACTTCCTGCTAATGTTCTAGTTCTAACAGGGTGGTATGAACAGGGGGTGATGTGTTATAACTAGTTTTTAGAGTATATGTATGTTTAAATTTGCTATTTGTATGTATTGTTCACAATAAAAAGTACTTCTTTATTATTGTGATGAACCATGTGACAGGTATATGTTGAGTGTAAGTTTCTAACTAAACAAATGTTGTTCCTTTCTATATTAAGCCTGGGGATTGCTGTCAAAGATATGTGACAGAAAGTAATTAGAACAGGTTATTGAGTGCCTTAGTGAAAAGGGGCTAAATTATCTGCCTATTTTCCAGCTGCCTATTCATCCATCCATCCATCCATCATCCATCCATCTGTCTATAGTGGCCAACAGTACATAGCATAGTACAAAATGACAAATGTTAACAACTGCTGAAGCTAAGTGAAGATAGAAATTTGAATAATTTTATTACAAAAAGAACTTAAAGGATGGAAATTCCCTGATGGTTCAGTGGTTAGGACTCCATGTGTTCACGGCCAAGCATGTGGCCAGGGAAGGAAGATCTCATAAGCTGAGTGGTGCAGCCAAAATAAATAAAATAAAAACATCTTTGTATATAAAAAGAAAACTTGAAGGAAAAAAATATGCATTTCTGGACTCCAAAAGCAAGGTAGAACCTCTGGGGTACAGGCCTGGAAATCTGTACTTTTAACACAAGGCAGGTGAAACCCTTGACCAGGCACGTTCGAGTTGTTACAGTGTAAAGAAAAAATAGTTCTCAACCACACCAGATAGAAATTAGCATTCAAATGTGATTTGAGTGATTGAAAACAGCTTGAAAAAATATAAAATTTTTTGAAAAAAATTTTAAATCTATAAAAATGTTTTTTAAAAGTAATGGATATCAATGAATTTAAAGTAAAGTATACCTACACATTGCCTCACAAGCTGCAGGTACTCATGGAATTTACTGCCTCCCTCCTTTGAGTCACTGGTTTCTTTTTTCACCACTATAAATTCTCTCCCCTTTCATGTAAACTTTATAATATGGTTTTTATCACGAATGTTATATAAGGCAGGATAATGTCCAACTGGTACAATCAGGAATGTTGCTAACTTAATCTTCTCTTAAAATTCACTGAATTATTTCAGATTTCTCACTCAGCAAGGCAAAAAAGTGCCATAAGTTGAAGAAAGGCTGACTTTCGGCTTTCTATCAAATGGAAATCAGAAAACTGAGCTGTGTCTCCGTAATAGGCTAGCATTACACGGTCCACAGATCTCTTAATTGTAGAGGCCTTGGCATTTTCAAGGCTGAGGTTACTTAGAGGGAAATTGAAGCCAAGTGAAATGTAATTAAGAGGGAAAAGAGACACGGACATGGTAGGATGAGGTCGGGGAAGCTGGTTTGCGGCTGTGTAAGGCAGCCCTGATATCTTAAACGGCATCTCACAGCAAAGAGCTCTTTCCTGAATACTGCTTGCTGTAACAAACACTGCAGCTGTGTTATATGCTCACTCTGCAATTTCACCTTTGTAAACAGTGACATACTAGCAAAGTTCAATAAAACCACAAGCCCTAGAGCCATACCAGGGATATTTGAAACTTCAATCACACAACTGAAAAATGACCAGCCGCTCTTCACAGTTGAATATTTACCAGAATGGCTTCCCAGGTGGCACAGGGATAAAGAATCCACCCGCCAATGCAAGATACACCAGTTTGCTCCCTGGGGTGGGAAGATTCCCCTGGAAGAGGAAATGGGAAATCATTCTAGTATTTTTGACTGGAGAATCTCAGGGAGAGAGGAGCCTGGCGGGCTACTATTTATGGAGTCGCAGAGTAGGACATGACTGAGCAACTAAACAACAATTTACTTGATTCTGTCACAGTCTCTTGGCAAGAGAGACTCTGGGCACATGAGAATCTTGCAGTTCTTTAGGCACAAGGCTTGGAAACCTGCATATGAAATCTAAAACCTTGAGCTCTGCCTGCCTCCAGTGCCTTCTGCTGTGAGAAGAGAGAAAAGAAAGCAAGAGGTCCCTGTCTATACAGTTTCTGAGTAGCCTGAAATTTCTGTCTATCCAGTTTCTGAGAAGCGGCAGGAAATATAGCCAGTTCTTGCAAAGTCCTAGTCCATATATTGCAGTCCCCTTGTGGTTGTTTAGTCACTAAGTCGTGTCTGACTCTTTGTGATCTCATGGACTGTAACTTGCTACGTTCCTCTGTCCATGGGATTTCCCAGGCAAGAATACTAGAGTGGGTTGCCATTTCCTTCTCCAAGGGATCTTCCCTACCCAGGTATTGAATGTGCATCTACTGCATAGGCAGGTGGGTTCTTTACTGCTCAACCACCTAGGAAGCCATCACAGTCCCCTATTTGGGTTTAATATATAATCTTTAGGGGGTGATATCCTTTGCACACAAGATAGGATACTTGGAGGAGGGTAGTACAAGCCTGGCTAGCTGGTAAACTGTGTATGCCAGCACATTTCACACAGTGAAATAGTGGTTCAGACAGATCAATCCCAGACAGACAAGATAGCTCTGTGACCTTCAGTGACCTTTCTGTTTCTCAGTCCTCCTGTGTGTCATGGACATGATGACAGTTGGATCCACCATACAAGTTGTTGTGAAGACTAACCAAGGTTACATTCGGATAGCACTTAACACAGTGCCTGGCACAGAGCAAATCATGGACAAGTATGCACTTCACTAGGTAAAATTAACTAACTGGTAAAGAGACCAAGAATATATGTCTGTACTAAAATGTAGTTTAAAGAAATGCTGTCTGTCATTCAGTCATTTATCATGTATTACCCAGCATCCATGTGTAAGACTTTATGCTGGGTTTTAGGCTGACACCAAGAATTCCCATCTCCTACCATCAGAGATTAGGGTTTTGAGACAGGTTGGAAACTGGAACCCTCATCTCCTTGAGCAACAGAATACAAACAAACTATAAGGGACTGAAAATAACTACACGCCTGCAGAGTGGGGCAGTTATGAACAATAAGATCCAAAAGACCACAAACCAAGTACCATTTCTGAAGTGCCTAGAGCAAAAGAAGAGTACTGTGCACGGTCCCTGCACACAGCACCACAGAGGGGTGGGCACACCACCTAAGCTGTGCCTCCTCTCCACTCACTGATCTGTCCCTGCCCTCAGCCTATTTAAGAAACCAGCCTGCCCCCTCCTTGGGGAACTAGCAAGGCCACCTGTGTCTTGTTCTCGCTCCCATGTGCTGCAGCATGAACCCCAATAAACCTTGCCTGAATTTCTTGTCTGGTCTATTATCAATTTGTATTGATTAAACAGTCCAAGAGGTTAACTGGGCCAGTAGCCATTTTACTGGATATGATTTCATGAGCATTGCTTGTAAGGAGTTTCAAATTGGAAAGAACTAGGAGAAAGAAAGTGGAGACATTGCTGGAGAGTTTTGTATTTGTCACTAAAATAATGACAAATGAGTAAAGCTCAGTTTAAGTGTCTGCAGGATTTGCTTCTAGTTTAGGACAGTGACATTAATTATATTATTAAGATAAATGGATTTATTTAGTACTAGACTTTTAAAAGAGCAGAAAATTAAAACTATATTAAAGATATCATATCTTTGTCACTTATTTCAGAAACACTGTGGATATTTGTTTAAATGTTAGGCACCAATGACTGTACCTTAATTTGTTCAAACTATTCCATTTTTATTGTTTATGCTTTTTTGGTATTATGATCAGTGCTATAAAATTTCTATTTACATAAATATTTGTACATTATCTCTGGCCATTCCCTAAACGTAAAACAATGTAAGGAGGATTCATGTTCTATAGGTGAATGTTTTTTTACAATTTAGGGAATATTTTGTTATTTTCTTTGTAACAAGTATTCTTCAGTTTAAACCTAAATCATATCTAAGTGACCATCTCAATATTAAATACTATCTTCCTTTAAACTTTGCCCATACACTACAGAAAATTTTCTTTTGTATTACCATCCCAGTGAATAGAATTCTTAATTCTTTAAATATTAAAAATAGTAATATGCTCCTTTGAAAGAGAGTTTAACTGATATGATGGCTTAATAGATTTTAAAGAATCACTAATGAAAAAGTAGAGTTGGACTGTGAAGAAAGCTGAGTGCTGAAGAATGGATGCTTTTGAACTGTGGTGTTGGAGAAGACTCTTGAGAGTCCCTTGGACTGCAAGGAGATCCAACCAGTCCATTCTAAAGGAGATCAGTCCTGGGTGTTCTTTGGAGGGACTGATGCTGAAGCTGAAGCTCCAATACTTGGGCCATCTCATGCAAAGAGTTGACTCATTGGAAAAGACTCTGATGCTGGGAGGGATTGGGGGGCAGGAGGAGAAGGGGACGACAGAGGATGAGATGGCTGGATGGCATCACGGACTCAATGGACATGAGTTTGAGTGAACTCCAGGAGTTGGTGATGGACAGGGAGGCATGGCGTGCTGCAATTCATGGGGTCGCAAAGAGTCAGACACGACTGAGCGACTGAACTGAATGCAAAAGTATTACAAAATAGTAGGTACTCAGGAACTTTTACTTATATTCAAAAGAATTGCTGATGCTTCCTTTTATAAGTGACCCTTTAAATATTTATTGCTCCTGAGCCACTGGGGAAGACCCCACATCATATTAAACTTCTATTAATTTATTCAAACAAAGCAAAATAAAAACAAGTGTAAATCTGATGGCTGCTTAGCGAAACAGCCCCATATTGGAGGTTTAAAAGCAACAGATGCATTGTCTCTGATTTAGCTTGCCTGTGGTTTCTGGATTCAATATTGTAATAGCTAAGCATTTATTTGAAAGAAAGAAAATCTAAACACACATGTTTAGGGGTAGCCTCCTTGAAATCACTGCTGAAAACAAATTAGTTCAAATCATACTTGACAGAGGCATCCAGAAATATGGCTTCTGATCCACCCCAAATCATATACATTTAGGGTTTAACTAGATTCTTGCAGTAAATTCAATAGATGTATTATGTGTTCTTCTGCTTTTTTTTTTTTAACATTTCTTAACTTATATTGATGAGTGAAAAGGACTGGAGACCCAAAAACTGATCATTATTTTTGTAGCCAATATATCAAATCAGATCACCCATTATTGTTGATCTCTATCTTTAACTTATATTCAAAAAATACTTTAAAAACATCTTCCTAGGAAGTTTACAAATATTATTTTCATAGAAAGCTTTATAGAACAGATACTAAAATAGAGGTGAAAACTTGTGGCACAGAGGTTATTAAAAAGGCTCTTCTCCAGGCTTCTCTGGGGGCTCGGTGGTATAGAATCACTTGCCAATCCAGGAGACAAGATTTCAATCCCGGGTCCAGAAGATCCGACATGCCACAGAGCAACTAAGCGCAAGTGATACAACTTCTCAGCCTGTGCTCTAGAGCCCAGGAGGCCAAACTACTGAGCCCGCGTGCTGCAACTACTGAAGCCGGAGAGCCCTAGAGCGCATGGGCCCGTGCTCCGCAACAGAAGGCACTACAACGAGAAGCCCATGGACCATAGCGAGAGTAGTCCCACGCCCCGAAACTAAAGAAGAGCCATGAAGCAACGAAGACCCAGCACGGCCAAAAATAAATAAATAAACTTTTTTTTTTTTCTTTTAAGGGGTATTCTCCAAGGCCTTTCACTTTCTTTGTGTCTTCCCTGATGCCTCAGTCTGTAAAGAGTCTGCCTGCAACTTCAGCGACCTGGGTTCAATCTTTGGGTTGGGAAGATCCCCTGGAGAAGAAAATGGCAACCCACGACAGTATTCTTGCCTGGAGAGTTCCATGAACAGAGGAGTCTCGTAGGCTACAGTCCATGGGGTTATAAAGAGTCAGGCACAATTAAGTGACTAACACTTTCACTTTTCTCCAACACTGTACAGTTAGTAAGAAGTTCAGGCAGAATCAGACTGGCAATCCAGTTTCCGAGGCTGCTGCTGCTGCTGCTAAGTCGCTTCAATCGTGTCCGACTCTGTGCGACCCCATAGACGGCCTCCTACCAGGCTCCTCCGTCCCTGAGATTCTCCAGGCAAGCACACTGGAGTGGGTTGCCAAGTCCTTCTCCAATGCATGAAAGTGAAAAGTGAAAGTGAAGTCGCTCAGTCGACTGACTCTAAGCAACCCCATGGACTGCAGCCTACCAGGCTCCCCCATTCATGGGATTTTCCAGGCAAGAGTACTGGAGTGGGGTGCCATTGCCTTCTCCGTCCCAAGGCTAGACCATGTTACTATTTTGCCCGAGCCTTTCTTTTACCCAGTGCAGCTGCCTGCTTTTCCTCCACACCAAAACTCTTCAATATTTATTTATGAGGTGGGACAGAGCTGAAAGTAGAACCATACAGCTGACTCTGAACAATGAAGACTCAAGGTACTGACCTTCAGCAGTCCAAAATCCACCTATAACTTTATAGTTTGTCCTTTTGTCCCTGGTTCACTTTTGTCCTCGGATTCAATTAACTTCCAATCATTCAGTACTAGAGTTCTTATTTAGTGAAAAACTTCTGCGTGTAAGTGGATCCTCGCTGTTCAAACCTGTGTTTTTTAAGGGTCAACTGTATATACTATTCAATGAGCTTTTGTTTCTGTAAGGCACAGCATTCTGATGACAGAAAATAAAATCATAAAGCAGAAACAACTAATTCAGATATGCTTACTCTTCCGAATATAAAATTCATTTTAATTGGGTGGGTCTGGCTTTTGAAATGTTTTTACAGTAATGGTGATACATTTATATTAATCTCTTTTGGCTCAGCAAAAGTTTTGTGGATTATAGAGACTAATTCATATGTAATGTTACCATGGATAATAAAAATGTTCGCTGTAAATTTTAAACTGAGTCAGTTTATGTATTTTAGTAAATGGAATGAGGTACGTGAAGAATTCATTTTACAAAAAAATTCTGCAGCAAGATTTCTTGCGATGTAAATAGAGCTCAGGAAGAAGATGAGCTTCCCATGTGGTACGGGGTAAAGAATTCACTTGCTAAGCTGGATATGCAGGTTCCTTTCCTGGGTTGGGAAGATTCCCTGAAGAAAGGAATCTTTCTCTATTTTTAGTATTTAAACCTGCTCCAGTATTCTGCCTGGGAAATCCCATGGATAGAGGAGCCTGGCAGGTTACAGTCCATGGTGTCGCAAGGAGTGGGACATGACTGAGCAGAGACAGATCCTGGATCATGAAGGATTACAGGATATATGCACTTTACACATCAGTTTCTCTGGGGAGAAAAAAGGAGGTTGTATACTCTAAAATTTCCTTTCTATAAAAGCTTTTTGATTGTTAGTTGACTCACATGGAGATAGCGCCCCTAAATTTTTACATTTTTGTCACTTTTGTATTGTCTATAGTATTATATTTTTGTGCTCATCATATAAATTACAAATGTAATTCTCTTGACCACATACTATTTCTACAACCTCATATGTAGTGATAACTAAGTTCAATTATTTATATATACTAAATATGTATTTTATATACCAAACACATGACATGTAAACTGTTTACCTGTTATACACATATTTATATATGTAAATATGTACCCAGGGAAGCCTAGGTAAACAAGTCGTATTTCTAAATTCTCAAGCAAATAACTGTTTTTACACTTCAATTTAAACATATCTTGTACGTGTGCTTAAGTTGCTCAGTCATGTCTGACTCTGCTACCTCATGGACTGTAACCTGCCGGGCTCCTTTGTCCATAGGGATTCTCCAGGCAAGATTACTGGGGTGGGTGGCCATTCCATTTTCCAGGGGATCTTCCCAACCCAGAGATTGAACCCAGGTCTCCTGCATTGCAGGTGGAGTCTTTACTGACTGAGCCAGCAGAGAAGCAAAAATATCTTGAATGAGGCCAAACAGAAAATCAGACTTTTAAGTGAAAAATTTTAATTTTTTTAGAGAATATTTAAAGCATTTTTTAAGCAGTAGTATGCTATTGAGAGCTAATTAATTCCCCAAATGAACTAATATACATAAAATAGTGTCATTGGGTTTCAATTTTAGATAACAACTACTAATTATCTATGAGATTTTAGGAACTTTGCATACATTGCTTGAGATGGATTGTAATTTTCATTACATAGGTAAGGAAACAGAAGCCCTTGAGCTTAAATAATCCAATTAAGGTCACAGTTCTATAAACTGGGCAAAAGGTTGTTCAAAACCATCATCAGAGGCCAGGTTAGTATTCTAAATGGACTGAAAATTACTTTCTGCAACTCACTGATCTCTCCAGCTTTCCCCACTACTATTACTGTGCCCTCCCTCTGAAATGAAAACAGACTCCTCTACTGAGCTCCCTCTCAACTTTCCTTTTGTAAGGTTTTTGAAATATGTTTTTAATTAGGAGAGACATGATCCATGAACCCAGAGGAAGAAAATTCTTCAGAGGTCACATGTTCCAGTTCTGGCTTAGATTCTGTAAACATACACCACTGAATGCACTTAATTTAGACAGAATGATTGGGCATTCAAGGTCCTTAAAATTAAACAGTAGCAAGAGCCTAGGAGAAGAAGAGCATAACAGGAAACGCTCTCCAACCAGAATCAGTTTCCTAATTTTTCTCTGGTATTCCTGATGTAATACTATTTCAACACAGCCTGACACATAGTAGCAGCTGCCAAGTGGACAGAGTCCAGGGAAGTCCTGCCATCCTGGCTAAAGCAGAAGGAAAGAGGAATCCCTACAGCTCAGTAAGAGTTACAGAATTCCCCAATACTTTCTCATTTTCTCTATTCCCTCATGTTGGGGGTGAAAATACACTTTTTAAGCAAAGGAATTAAATATCATTTCTACTGTGCATATTTAATTATTCAAGTACAGAAACATATATTTATGTACCTATTATAAACAACTAAGAAAATGATGCCCTGAAACAGGGACATGACCAAATGTGCAGATGTTTTACCTCTTTTCTACTGGGAAAACTTCTTCCAACACCTTTATAAGTACATAAACTTCCAACATTAAAATAACTCAAAAACAACTGAGATACTACATTTGAAATGAAAATTAACACCTTCTGTAGACAAACTTAAAGAGGATATTTTGGGTAGATTTTTAAATTGGATCAAGTTGTTAAAGATATTTTTAAATAAATATTTTTATATTATGACATTAAATCAAGTGTCTTTTTAAAAAATTTTGTTGCAATACTATTCAAGGGTACTTAGCAGAAACTTTCAAAAGGATTAAGAGGATATGCAATGTTTCTACAAGGATTTTCCAAATATTAACTCATCATTTGATGTTACTACTTTCAAAATGAATGTAGATATATCTTTGTCTTAAACACTCCACTCTTATCAAGAATATTTAAGAAAGTCAAATTTGCTACATATATTACCCAAATAATATAACAGTTTGTTCTCATGAGTGTAAAATTACAAAATATTCATCATGTCAAAATTGAAGAAAAACTATGCAAATATTTCACAGAACTTGTGACGTACAGAATATACCCAGACAAGAATGAAGGTATACCTGTATAAAAGTTTGAACAAATTGATTTCCAAAATTTCTTCCTGCACAAAAGTCCTGCACCTCAGCCATCAAATATGATGATTTTCAAAGAGGATGTGGATAATTATATAAAAGAAATTTGGAACTATTCCAAATATGACTTAGGATGAGCTGATGCTGCTGGTTCACTCTGACAATCACTGATTTTAGAAGACTTTTTAACAAAGTTTATGAGGTTTGAAACCATTTTCCAAGTGGTTTTGACATATTCTTCACTGCCCCCTCTCCCGCTGATACACACCCCCTCAAATTCAGATCTATATGTGTCTATCCTTCACTTAAAAACAGCCCACTTCTAAAAGAATCATTATCTTAATAAATTCAATTAAACCTTCAGTTTACTAATACAATACCTACTTTTTTCCCCTCAAACCTCATTTGTAAACCCAAGTAAATTTCCTCTAAAGGTAAAGAGAAATGCAAAATATTGTAGGATTTTAAGTGATACATTTTCATTCTCACAAAAGTAGTACAGAATGAAACAGTAGTAACTGTAAACTACATAAATATCCAGCACAATAGTTAAGAAGACACATTATAGTGAAACATTATAAAGTCACATTTCTTTAAAAAACATGGTCAGAAATAATTTGCAAAATAATCAAAATGCTTATAATCATCTGCATATAATTATAACATGGATAGTTTTGTCTTAAAAAAGTATTTAAGATCTAGAGACATGCTAAAACACAAATCATATTTCCTTTAGAATTTGTTTCTATAAGAAATGTATAACAGAATTTATAATCTGAAATGAAAAAAAATAGAGAAACAGAACGGACAATCTACTCTCTTAAAGTGATTTTAACTAAAAAGAACTCAGGTTCACCAAAGATGAAAAATTTACACACACTTTCAAGCGCAATCCTCTATAGATTTGAAACCAAAGTCTTGGCTCCTGTGGTGTACTGAGATGATTAGTTTTATGTGTTTCTTGATTACAAGGGGGCTGGATAGTTGAGTGGGTTCAGTATGAATAAAGTCTGGTGATTGTGAAGAATTCAGTTATTCCTATTCCACACTTGGGCAACTTAATAGGTTGCTGTTATATGCACTGGAATGAAGAAACAATCTTACTCAAAAAGCAATTACAGAGGCCTGCACTAACAAGATAAACTTAGGTCTGTTATTTTGGAATAAAATACACAATTTAAGTGTCCAGAGATACATGGACTCTAGAACATGGAATAAATGTTTAATTATATATTTGCATGAAATGAGTCATACAATAGTAAACAGTTATTTATTTTCATTATGAAAATGTTGGCAAAATCTAATCAATGTATATTAAGCTTTTATACTTTATACTTTTTTCTTATTTTAGTCTCATCATGGTTCCTTCCAAACAAAAAGTCTATGACAGGATATTTCCTTCATTTTAGGAAGAAGTTGGTTATGTGGCTTTATTTTAAAACAAAAGAATTTGATTAAACAGGAGCAAACTGATAGTCACAGTTGATACATAACTTTTACCAAACATATTAGTTTAACTTTTTAAAAGAAATATCAAACTTCTTTATTTTAATTTTCAGAGGAGGCATGTTTCTGTTACTTGGAGTATAAGAAATAGCAGAAGAGTAACATAATCATGATGTTTTAGCAAACATGACCATGCCAATGATGATATCTGAAAGATTACCAGAAAATATATTATTGTGTCATTTTTTGGTTAGTCTTCTAGTGTCAAACTGTAACAAGACAGGATGTCATAGGACCTACGATAAAATCATACTAAGAAATCTTACATGTACAAAAATAGCCATTTAAATATATTATCAGCAAAAGTACATATACTTATATCACAAAAAGGATCCCTCCTACCTATACCCCATTTCTTATTTCGTGTCTTCCAAGAGGTTTTCTAAGCAAACACAAATATGTGTGTGTGTGCTTTAGTCGTTTAATTGTGTCCATCTCTGTGACTCCATGGACTGTAGCAAAGGTTCGTCTAGTCAAGGCTGTGGTTTTTCCAGTGGTCATGTATGGATGTGAAAGTTGGACTGTGAAGAAAGCTGAGCACCGAAGAATTGGTGCTTTTGAACTGCGGTATTGGAGAAGACTCTTGGACTGCAAGGAGATCCAACCAGTCCATTCTAAAGGAGATCAATCCTGGGTGTTCTTTGGAAGGAATGATGCTAAAGCTGAAACTCCAGTACTTTGGCCACTGCATGTGAAGAGTTGATTGATTGGAAAAGACTCTGATGCTGGGAGGGATTGGGGGCAGGAGGAGAAAGGAACAGAGGATGAGATGGCTGGATGGCATCACGGACTCGATGGACATGAATTTGAGTGAACTCCGGGAGTTGGTGATGGACAGGGAGGCCTGGCATGCTGTGATTCATGGGGTTGCAAAGAGTCGGACATGACTGAGCGACTGAACTGAACTGAACTGAACTGGACTGTAGCCTACCAGGCTCCTCTCTCCATGGAATTCTTCAGGCAAGAATACTGGGAGTAGGTTGTCATTCCCTTGTCCAGGGGATCTTCCTGACCCAGGGATAGAACCTGAGTCTCCTGCATTGCAGGCAGATTTTCTACTACCTGTTACCTTCTAATACAAATGGCAGTTTTCTATATACTGTTTTTTTATTTTGCTTTTTCATTTATTAAAATATCTTGATGCTGATTACACGTCAGTTCATATAACCTTTTTTTTTAATGATTATACCACAGTTAAACAGGCTATTCGATGAAAATTTAAACTGTTCCCAATTGTATGACATTACAAACATTGCTGAAATAAATTTATATATACTTCTCTGTGTATTTGTGTATTAAATCCTTGGAAGCAGAATTGCCTGTCTACAGTTTTGTGCATTTTTGATATTACTGTAAAATTCTTCTCCATGAATCTGAATCCGCTCACAAACCAGACAAAATTGTGTTACATTTCTAACACTATGTTTTATCAAAAGTTTTGTCACTGCAAACTGAAAGGTGAAATATTTCAGGTTTATTTTCCATATCTCAAACAGTTTTTATTATTTGCTTAAAAGTCACTTTCAGTTACATTTCTGTGAACTGCCTGTCATGTGTCCATTTTACTGTTTGCTAGTTTTTTAAAATTGTTTTCATGTTATCTGAATAATATTAAAACTTTAAGAATATTTTCTCAACTTTGTTATTAATTTTTACTACATTTTTGCCATACATTTTTTTTGACTAAAATGTCAAAAAGAATTAGACTACTACAAAAATGAAGTCTAATTTTAAATGCTTTCCTTTTTAAAGGACAGTGTCTTTCTCTTCCTGAAGAACGAGTACTATAAAAGTGATTTTAGGAGAATGCTTCTCTAATACAAAAGAGTATGAAAATTAACTATGTTTTCTGTTTATGAATATATTAACAGGCTGTGAAATCCCTCAGGCAAAACTTTTCAACTTTTCAATTGTGTGCCTATAGGAAATCATAGCAATCAATACTAAGGGACCAGATAAAGGAAGGGATTTTCAAAGAAAGAACCTGAAAGAGAACATTCAAAGAGAAAGTAAATAGAGCAAAGAAAAAGAAAAGCTTTGTGATAGAAAATATATTTCTTCTACACTGAATGACAACTAATACAACCATGAAAGTGAAGTCGCTCAGTTGTGTCCGACTCTTTGCGACCCGTGGACTGTAGCCCACCAAGCTCCTCCGTCCATGGGATTCTCCAGGCAAGAATACTGGAGTGGGTTGCCATTTCCTTCTCCAGGGGATCTTCCCGACCCAGGGATCGAACCCAGGTCTCTCACATTGCAGGCAGACGCTTTAACCTCTGCGCCACCACCCTCAGGACCCTTACTATTATTTTATTTTTCCTATTGTAATATTACTTTCATTATAAACATGCATATATCACAGAACTATGTAACAGAACATGAATATACATATAATATATTCATCCTCAGAGCTATTGCAGGTTCAATTTCAGACCATGATAAAGCACACATATATATAATAAACATATAGACATACACAAATATTTACACATACTGTGTTTCAACTTGTTTGTTTCTGTTTGCATTTCAACTTATAATATACTTTGGACATATTTTCACTTTAGGACACTTAGAACTAACAAATGTTTTAAACTATTATTATCCATTGTAGATGTACAATAAATTATATAAATAAATTCCAATCAATGGTTACAAAACTATGCCCAAATTTTCTACTAACAACAATCCTACTGTGACCACCTTTGACACATATATTTATTTGCACACTTAGGAAGGAGCATGATGAATTTCAGTAAGTGAATGAATATTTGAAAATTTTGTTATCACCATAAAAAAGTTTTATCAATACATTTCCACTAAGAGTATATTTCTCTCATCACATTATCAGAGAATTATCACACTTTCAAAATCTGTGAAACAAGCAAACACTATTTTACTCTGCATTTTCCTGATAGTTAACGTAGCTAAGGGTCCTTCCGCCACTTGTCATTTGTGTTTCTTACTTGGAATTGACATTCTTTATTCTCAGATGGTAAAGAATCTGCCTGCAATGCGGGAAACCTGTGTTCCATCCCTGGGTCCAGAAGATCCTCTGGAGAAGGGCATGGCAACCCACTCACAGTATTCTTGCCTGGAGAATTCCATAGAGAGAGGAGCCTGGCAGGCTACAGTCCATGGGGTCACAAAGAATCAGACACCACTGAGCAAGTTAACACTTTCCATTCTCAAATTGTTTAATCCTCAGTCCTTAATGAGAGTTCTAGGCATATTAGAAAATTAGCTCTTTTTCTATTAACAATTGCCATTTGTATATATATATTTTTTCTTGCAAATGTTAAGAATCATGTCCCTACATGGGCTTTAGGTTTTTCTATCAATCTCAAAAATGCTTTCCCACATGCGACACTCACAAATACTCATTCAGCTTTTCTAGGTTTCACATATTTAAGACTTAAATTGTTTAAATAATCTACATTTCATTGGTATGTTAAAAGCGAGGGCAAGTTCAAGTTTTATTATTAGGTTACCCAAATAAATACATAATTGTCCTACATGATCAATTAAATGTTATTTCTTCTCCATTCCCTGACTTTAGAAGTATGCTTATCAAATGTAAGCTTTCCTTTTACTCTTGTATGTCTCTTCAGTTTCCTTCTTTGGTAGATCTATTCCCTATTCTACGGCCTTTAAATCATTATAGCTTTATAATACCTTTTATTTTATAGTAAAAATCCCCATTTACATATGTACACTTTCCGTGGAATTGAAATCTTCCTGGCATGTAGTTGTTTTTTCACTTGAGCTGAACAGTTGTTTTGAAAACAATCCCCCCTCCCCAAATTGGTTACGATGCTGTTTAATTTATATGTTCTTTCAGAGAAATTATATCTTTAGAACAATGTGTTTTACTATATTTTCACCTATACATTCTCACATAGCATATTTTCATCTGTCTCTAGGGCTTTATGCCTCTTTAAAAATACATTTTCCAAGTTATTTCATGCCAAATTAAATGGCTTATTTTGTTTTAATCTATATTCTAGTTTAGATATATAATATCTATTCAAAATTTAAAATTGCAGTTAGATGCAATTAGACACTTCATTAAATTCTTTTTTATGAGATTTTAGGTTGCTTTCAAGGTACACAATTGCATTATGTGTAAAAAGGGCTAATTTTGTGTCTTTTCTAAACAGAGTGTTAATGTGGCCTCCTGCCTACCTCATTGGCCTACACTACAACGTCAAAGGATATGATCATGACCATTCTTTGCTTTCCCAAATTTCCTGGAAATGATGCTAGTGTTCCAAGTTTTCCCACGATGGGTTTATTGAGATAGATAGATGGAGGTTATCCTTCTACTCCTAATGTAGTCACACCCAAGAAAAAATACTAAAGCTTTACCCTTTTAAGAAGGTGGGAAAACCTTACTGCATAGTATCTTCATCTTTGTACTAGTCTGAGTGGATACCTACTAAACATGCAACAAAAAAGTAAAAACTAAACTGTAGATCCTAAGAGAAGATAAGACCAGAAAAACAAATGAAAGGAAACTCTTAAGTCTTGAAATAGAAACGTTTTATTCTGTAGAAACTAAGCAACTGCTCCCCGAAACCCTGCAAGCCCCCTCCCCGCCAGTTTGAAGTGAAGTTGCTCAGCTGTCTGACTGTGACCCCGTGGACTGTAGCCTGCCAGTTTGCTGCTGCTAAGTCGCTTCAGTCGTGTGTCCGCCTCTGTGCGACCCCATAGACGGCAGCCCACCAGGCCCCTCTGTTCCTGGATTCTCCAGGCAAGAATACTGGAGTGGGTTGCCATTTCCTTCTCCACCAGTTTACCTGAATGTAAAAGTGATGGGTTCTCCCGTCCCTCTGCCAGAAAAGCACGTCCAGAAGTGACCGCAAACCCTTTTAACTGCAAGTCAACCTGACCTGGGTTCCCGGCACTGTGAGGAGGCTCGGTGTGTGTGGGGAGAGGGGCGGGGAGGGCAGCCCGAGACCCCAGCGGAGCCCCGTCCCGCGCAGGAGACGCGGGAAAGGGGCGCAGCGAGGCGGGGCAACACAGCCGGTCTCCCGGGGCCGCTTCTGCGCAGGAGGGACGGTCTCCCCAACAGAGACTCTGTCCCAAGGCCACGGCCGCCGACTTCAGACCCGAGGTGGCGGGGAGCGGGGGAGGAGACAGACCCTCACCCAGCGCCGGGGACGGCTCCCTCCCGACAGCCCAAAACTTCGGAAACCGCCTGAGGATGCTGCGCGGGGCGCATCGAGCCCAGCACGCCGCGCGCCCTCGAGTCCGCTGGCCTCGAAGCTCTGCTCTGGGCGCCCGCGACCCCGCTCTCCGCCCGCCCGGCCCTACTCACCGCCCGGCCGGCCGTCCGCTCTGCCTCCGGGACGCCGGGCCCGGGTCTGATTTTATCCGCGGAGGAAGACAAAGGGGAGGGTCGGACAAAGAGAGAAGGAAGAAAAGGCTTTCGAAACGAAAACCCAACAAGTCCCGTGGGGGAGGGGCGCGGGCCGGGGGCGGGGCAGGGACCCTCCCGGGTGCCCGCCCCGCCCCGCCCCGCCCCGCCCCTGCGCTGGGAGCGCCGCAGCCGGGGTCAGCGGTCCCTGGAGGCGCGGCCGCGGCTTGGAGCCTGCTAGCAAGTAAAAACACCAGGCGCAGGAAATGAGGAAGAATTAGTTGTCACCGCTCTCCTGTGAGGTGAGGAAAGAGATGAGAGCAAGTCGACGGCGGCCTGTAATCCGAGAGGCATTTTCTTGAACCTGTGAGGCAGGGCTTCCTGACAGAGATTTCGGAGTCCAGGAAGGAAAAGAAAAAAAGTCTTTCGTAAGAACCCTGTTAATTTGCATCTGTCCCACCCCCCAGCCCTTTGGCTTGGTGACTTGGCTTTGGCGATGCAGTGCTGACTGGAAACACTGAGGCGCGGGGCCCAGGCATTTGTTTTCCTTTCCACAGGGCTGGAGGAGGCCAGTTTGATGTTGGAGGGAGGAAGCAAGGGGTGCCAGGAGAGAGCGATGGAGGAGCTGAGTTGCCTTTGTTTTCTGAGAGAAAAATGGCATTTGTTAATTACTGTTGTTAGGCACAAGTATTGTTTTCAAACTACAGAGGTTCAGGTTTGTGGTCCACGGGGAGGAAAACAACCCACTGACGGGAACTGGGTGTCCCTGACACTGTAAAGAAACAGAACTGGACAAAAGTAAGTTAGATTAAATTCTAAAGACCAGCCATCTCATCCTCGGTCGTCCCCTTCTCCTCCTGCCCCCAACCCCTCCCAGCATCAGAGTCTTTTCCAATGAGTCAACTCTTCGCATGAGGTGGCCAAAGTACTGGAGTTTCAGCTTTAGCATCATTCCTTCCAAAGAAATCCCAGGGCTGATCTCCTTCAGAATGGACTGGTTGGATCTCCTTGCAGTCCAAGGGACTCTCAAGAGTCTTCTCCAACACCACAGTTCAAAAGCATGAAGTTTAAGTTAGGGGAAAGCATATGGGAGTGGAGTACTGGAATTTTCCATTTTTCTTTTATGTATGCTATTTGCAATCATGCGTGCGAAATAGATTTTTTTAATTCTTATTGTATCTCTCAGTAGTAATTACATGGGACATTAGCCACATACTGAAATAATGTTAGATTGAAAGCATAAAACAGAGTGGTGCCAAAAACTACAGCTAAATATAATATTACCTGTTAGTTTTGTTTTGAATTCATGAGAGTGATTCAGAAATGGAGTTTATTAATGCAAACATCCATGGTGGTCACATGAACGAGCCCCACTAATTCAAGAGTGAAATGTCTCATGGAACATACTGCTTTGGGGAGGGATAAAGAAACAGTTGAAAGTAAGGCATATGCCCCAAATCCCAAGTTTTGAGAGGAAAAGTAATGATGAAACCTATGTCTTTCTGAAATTCCTGATCTGGTGATGATCCAACTCAAATCCTTCAGGGGATGAAAAATTCTTTTTTTTTTTTTTTGTATAATCGTACTTTCAGTTCAATTCAGTTGCTCAGTCCTTTTCTACTCCTTGTAACCCCATGAACTGCAGCAAACCAGGCTTTACTGTCCATTATTAACTCCCAGAACTTGTTCAACCTCACATCCATCAAGTCGGTGATGCCATCCAACCATCTCATCCTCTATTGTCCCCTTCTCCTCCTGCCTTCAATCTTTCCCAGTATCAGGGCCTTTTCAAATAAGTCAGTTCTTTGCACCAGGTGGCCAAATTATTGGAGCTTCAGCTTCAGCATCAGTCCTTCCAATGAATATACAGGACTGATTTCCTTCAGGATTGACTGGTTTGATCTCTTTGCAGTTCAAGGGACTCTCAAGAATCTTCTCTAACACCACAGTTCAAAAGCATCAATACTTTTGTGCTCAGCTTTCTTTATGGTCCAACTCTCACATCCATACATGACTACTGGAAAATCCATAGTTTTGACTAGATGCACCTTTGTCAGTAAAGTAATGTATCTGCTTTTTAATATGCTGTCTAGGTTGATCATAGTTTTTCTTCCAGGGAGCAAGAATCTTTTAATTTCATGGCTGCAGTCACCATCTACAGTGATTTTGGAGGCCAATAAAATAAAGTCTCTCACTGTTTCCATTGTTTCTGCATCTGTTTGCCATGAAGTGATGGGACTGGATGCCATGACCTTTAATTTTTTGAATTTTGAGTTTTAAGCCAGCTTTTACATTCTCCTCTTTAACCCTCATCAAAAGGCTCTTTAGTTCCTCTTCACTTTCAACCATAAGGGTGGTGTCATCTGCATATCTGAGATTATAGATATTTCTCCTGGCAATCTTGATTCCAGCTTGTCTTTCATCCAGTCCAGCATTTCGCATGATGTGCATTGCATATGAATTAAATAAGCGAGGTGACCATAAACAGCCTTGCCATACTCCTTTCCCAATTTGGAACCAGTCCATTGTTCCATGTCTGGTTCTAACTGTTGCTTCTTGACCTGCATACAGATTTCTCAGGAGGGAGGTAAAGTGGTCTGGTATTCCCATCTCTAAGAATTTTCCACAGTTTATTGTGATTCACACAGTCAAAGGCTTTAGTGTAGTCCTAAATCCTATTTTCAGTGCTCCTTAGCTACATCTCTTTGTATTATTCTTTTTACTGTTTTTTTATTACATTACCACAGTCTGCTTAGATTTAAAATTTACATAAAATTAAGAAATTTGTGAAGCACTTTTCAGTGCCTCAATCCTGTATGTCATTGCTATAGTGTTTTACATGCACACAAATTATAAACTATGGAATTTAATGTTAGGTTTTTCTAAGGCAGTCAATTGTCGTTTATAATTATTAACAGGTAAAAAATAGTTTTCACATTTATTCACAAATATGTAATAATGTGCTCTTCATTTTCTTCTTATAGATAAGGAGTTTTGTCTGTTTTTACTTCCCTTCAAGCTGGGGAATTTCCTTTATTATTCCTTGCATTCTTGTATTCAGTATATCTTTCCCTTTTCCCCTTGACTTTTGCTTTTGTTCTTTCCTCAGCTATTTGTCAAACCTCCTCAGACAACCACTGAGGTTGCCTTCTTGCATTTCTTTTTCTTTGGAATGGTTTTGGTCACTATCTCTGTACAGTGTTACAAACTTCCCTCCATAGTTCTTTAGGCAGTCTGTCTACCAGATCTAATCCCTTGAATCTATTTATCACTTTCACTGTATAATCATAAAGGATTTGATTTATGTCATAGCTGAATGGCCTACTGCTTTTCCCTGCTTTCTTCAATTTAAGCTTGAATTTTACAAGAAGGAACTCATGATCTGAGCCACAGTCAGCTCCTAGTCTTGTTTTTGCTGACTGTATAAAGCTTCTCCATCTTTGGTTACAAAGAATATAATCAATTTGATTTGGGTGTCAACCATCTGGTGATGTCCATGTGTAGAATCATCTCTTATGTTGTTAGAAAAGTGTGTTTGTTATGACCAGTGTGTTCTTTTGACAAAATTCTGTTAGGCTTTGCCCTGCTTCATTTTGTACTCCATGACCAAACTTGCCTGTTACTCCAGTTATCTCTTGACTTCCTACTTCTTCATTCCAATCCCCTATATGAAAAGGACATCTTCTTTTGGTATTAGTTCTAGAAGGTCTTGTAGGTCTTCACAGAACCATTTGACTTCAGCTTCTTTGACATTTGTGGTTGGCACATAGACTTGCATTACTGTGATGTTGAATGGCTTGCCTTGGAAACAAACCAAGATCATTCTGTTGTTTTTGAGATTATATCCAAGTACTCGACTTTGGACTCTTGTTGACTACGGGGACTACTCCATTTCTTCTAAGGGATTCCTGCCCATGGTAGTAGATATAATGGTCATCTGACTTAAATTCGCCCATTCCTGTCCATTTTAACTCACTAATCCCTAAGATGTTGATGTTCACTCTTGCCATCTCCTGCTTGACTGCTTTCAATTTATCTTGATTCATGAACCTAACATTTCAGGTTCCTATGCAATATTGTTCTTTACAGCATCAGACTTTACTTTTACCACCAGACACATCCACAACTAAGCATTTCCACTTTGGCCCAGCTGCTTCATTCTGGAGCTATTAGTAATTGTCCTCCACTCTTCCCCAGTAGCATATTGGACACCTTCCGACCTGGAGGACTCATATTCTGGTGACATATCTTTTTGACTGTTCATGGGGTTCTCATGGCAAGAATACTGGAGTGGTTTGCCGTTCCCTCCTTCAGTAGACTATATTTTGTCAGAACTCTTCACTATGACCTGTACATTTTGGATGGCAATGGCAGCCCACTCCAGTACTCTTGCCTGGAAAATCCCATGGACGGAGGAGCCTGGTGGGCTGCAGTCTATGGGGTCGCTGAGAGTTGGACATGACTCAGTGACTTCACTTTCACTTTTCACTTTCATGCATTGGAGAAGAAAATGGCAACCCACTCCAGTGATCTTGCCTGGAGAATCCCAGGGACGGTGGAGCCTGATAGGCTGCCGTCTATGGGGTCGCACAGAGTCGGACACGACTGAAGTGACTTAGCAGCTGCTTGTCATGGCTCATAGCTTCATTGGGTTATGCAAGCTCCTTCACCACAAGGCTGTGATCCATGAAGGGTAATTTTGGTTTGCATATATTTAAATGGCTCCCCAGGTGTTTCTAGTGGTAAAGAACCTGCCTGCCAATACAGGAGATGTAAGAGATGCGGTTTCAATCCCTGGGTTGGGAAGATCCCCTGGAGGAGGGCATGGCAGCTGACTCCAGTATTCATGGCTGGAGAATCCTATGGACAGAAGAGCCTGGCAGGCTACAGTCCATTGGGTCGTAAAGAGTTGGACACAGCAGAAGCAACTTAGCACACACAAAGGCATATTTAATATAATTGCTAACTCTATCTCTTATCAAATGTTTCTTAGTAAAGAAATAGCTGGGCAAAACTCACATGATGGAATTAAAAAAAATTAATGAATGTTCTCATTTAAGTTTTTTTAAAAACAATACTTAATGATCACACAGTTCTTTATAAATTACTTTGAAACTTCAAGTTTATTTCATCTTTAACCTTTATCAAGCCCAAGTTAAACATGAGAAAACTTAAACTGAGAGACTTAAATAATACATTTATAAGTTTGCTCTATGTTGTTGAATGACTTTATGAATATTTTTGCAGGGATTTAATCCAGATATTTTGACTTTAAGTCCACTGTCATTTTTATTATATCAGTTGATATCTATTAAAAATAAAACCCTAATTGGTAAGCTTCTAGCATTTATGCAAAATAAATAAAAAATCTAAATGGTTGAGTAACTCCATTCTCAGTATGATTTAGCCATCTCATGTGTCTTGATGTAAACTCAGTCTCTATTAGGAAATATAGTGTCCAATCAAGGAAGGACACCTAATTTTACTATAATCTGCAGTGCTCAGAACCTGTTTGAAGTATCACTTAGTTCCTGGGACCTCATCTCAAATAGGTTTGTAGAACTTAAAGTATTTTAAAGAGTGATCTTAGAGTTTGTCTGGATATACGACTTTGTTTGAAAAGCAGAAGATGTTTAGTCCAGAAGAAAGATTAGATTTGGGAATAAGGAAAAGATACCCAGTTATCTTAAAGTAGTTGAACTATGTAGAAGTAATTTTGCATCTCAGTGTGTTAGAGCTGAAAATAAGGACTAGAATTTTCAGGGGAGGATGACATATTTTCAGTCACTTTCTAATTCTTACTACACTCCAGAAGCTTCGAAGAGCACCTGTCAAATATATTGTACAGAAGATTTCAGACCTGCATCCAGCCCCAAGCAGTTTAACTTGAGACGAGAACAAAGAGACTCATCTCTTAGTGCAAAACTTTATATTAGATCCAAAACTTTGACCATGGAAAGAGTTTGCCTACAAATACTGATAACATGATGATAGTGTTAATGTTGATGTGATGACAGTAAATTATACCAATCATGTGTTTTCACATTTGAAAAGTTGAGTGCACTACGGTCATTCTCTTGTTCTTTATCACTTTGCAATGTAATATCCTTTGGCATTCAGGAGACAAACAGCAAAGCTGAGGCTTAGTTAATGCCCTCAACTTACAAACTACATCTTTAAGAGAGAGAGTACCCTGGAGCTAAAAATTTAATTCTTGGCCCGCAGTATCCTGGCAGAGGTTAGAGCAGACAGCCTTTCCTGAGCAAATCTTTCTGTTGAAAGCTATATGGTGCTCATTGAAATTGAGTTGTTTTGTCCTTGCAGTATCATTTTTAATAGCAAAGCAGTATAAAGATCCAAGTATTCATCAATACAGAAATGTAGAAACAAATTTTGGTATATCCGCAAAATAGGACAGTCATTATAAAAATGTACTGACTTAGAAACTGCCTACTATAAATATATATTAAAAAAAAACAGATTACAGAATGGCCTCATGAAAATATAGGAAACAAATAAACAAGCGCCCATTCTCCCTAAGAAAACAAACAAAAAAAGTCTGCTAAATCACACACACACACACACACACACATATATTTGAATAAACACAGAGAAAAGTTTGGAAGTATATGATTAAATACTGGGGGATAGGATTGGAGGGTGTAAGAAACTTCGTCTTTATATACTTTTGTTAAAGTATATTTTAACAAGCATTTTTTGCTTTTACAAGTAGTAATATTTTTAAAAAAGCTGGTATCAAGGTTATGGAAAGTAAACATGACAATTACTTTTAGTAAATATTATTTGCAAAAAGAGCTCCCTGACCTGAGCAATGTCAGAGCTCCACTTAACAAGAGCACTGCAGACACAGATGAACACCACTGACTCCTTTTTCTGTGTGAGTTCAGCCAGGGAATGAGGTGCCATGAATCCTCTGAGTGGAAAAGTGGAGTCATCCAAGCCCTCCTGACCTTCAAAGTCAAGAGGGGAACTGGCACATTCCTCTGGATCTCATGGCAGTTTCAGACTGAAATACAACCTTCTGGCCCCCATTTCAGTGAAATATGGAATCCCTCATAAATAACATTCCTTATTTTATAATCTATAACTTTTAGGTGGTGAGGTATAATTTTCTGCTTTACTGTCTGACCTGAACTAATTATAGAATGACTCAATTTTTTTTTTTTTTTAAGCTTTCATTTTGTACTGGGGTATAACTGATTAACAATGTTATGATAGTTTCAGGTGAACAGGGAAGGGAGTCAGCCATACATATACATGTATCCATTCTACCCCAAACTCTTCTCCCATACAGGCTGCTATATAACACTGAGTAGAGTTCCCTTTGCTATATAGTAAGAACTTGTTGGTTATCATTTTAAATACAGCAGTGTATACATGTCCATTCCAGATTCCCTATCTCTTCACTCCATCCCTACCCTCAGCAACCATAAGTTCATTTTCTAAGTCTGTTTTGTAAGTTCATTTGTATCATTTCTTTTTAGATTCCACATATAATTATTTCATATGACATTTCTCTTTCTCTGTCAGACTTACTTCACTCAATATGACAATCTCTAGGTCCATCTATGTGGCTGCAAATGGCATTATTTCATTCTTGCTAATGGTTGAGTAATATTCCATTGTATATATGTACCACATCTTCTTTATCCATTCTTCTGTTAATGGAAAATTATGTTACTTCCTGGTCTTGCCTATCATAAACAATGCTGCAATGAACATTCAGTTCAGTTCAGTTCAGTTCAGTCCAGTCGCTCAGTCATGTCCCACTCTTTGTGACCCCATGAATTGCAGCACATCAGGCCTCCCTGTCCATCACCAACTCCTGGAGTTCACTCAGACTCATGTCCATCGAGTCAGTGATGCCATCCAGCCATCTCATCCTCTGTCGTCCCCTTCTCCTCCTAACCCCCAATCCCTCCCAGCATCAGAGTCTTTTCCAATGAGTCAACTCTTCGCATGAGGTGGCCAAAGTACTGAAGTTTCAGCTTCAGCATCATTCCTTCCAAAGAAATCCCAGGGTTGATCTCCTTCAGAATGGACTGGTTGGATCTCCTTGCAGTCCAAGGGACTCTCAAGAGTCTTTTCCAACACTACAGTTCAAAAGCATCAATTCTTTGGTGCTCAGCTTTTTTCACAGTCCAACTCTCACATCCATACATGACCACTGGAAAAACCATAGCCTTGATTAGAAGGACCTTTGTTGGCAATGAAGATTAGGGTGCATGTATTCTTTCAGATTATGTTTTTCTTCAGATATATGCTCAGGAGTGGGATTGCAGGGTCATATGGTAACTCTATGTTTAGTTTTTAAGGAAGCTCTGAACTGTTCTCCTTAGTGACTGTGCCAATTTACATTCCCACCGGCAGTGTAAGGGTTCCCTTCTCTCCACATCCTCAGCCCTTAAAAGGGAAAGGCACAAGCAGAGAGAGGGAGAAGCCTTGGAAAGCAGCCAGGATGGTGTAGAGTCTGGGCCACTAGTCATTGCTTTTCCTATCAGTCCCATGTTATAAGGGTTGTATCAGAAGTATAGAAATCCTTTGTCTGCTTTGCACCTAATAGCATCCTGGGTTTGCAAAGCTCTCCTGCCACAATATCTCAACTGTCTCCCACAACACGCCTGGGGTCTAGAAGAGCTATATCAACTGTAGTTTACTCATGAGGAAACCAAGACTTAGAGGAATAAAAGCAATGACCCTCAAGTCACTCAGCAGTTTGGCCACAAAGTTCATATCAGAATCACATCTCTTTTTTCTGCTATCTCCTATAGCCAGAGCCTCATTTTTATCTTTGCTGCAGTTTCCAAGGTAGATTTTGTTTTATAAAAGGGATCTGCTGCTTTAAAAGCTGTGAAAGCTGATGATCCAGAATAATGTTTCCAAATCCCCAACTGATATTAACATTCATCATTCAGAAATGACAGATTGGAATTTCCAGGAATTCTCAGAAATTCTTGAAATCAAAAATTAGTCCACATTTTCATAACACTGTATTTACATGCTTTCAAATAATGTGGCCATAATAATAGTGAATAATTTTCTGTGGTGGTATGATGTTAAAATTTTCAGCCATTTT
>SJYT01019886.1:57622-141232 GCA_006410635.1 Cephalophus harveyi | reverse complement strand
CTTGCCTAAGAGTAAGTAGATGGGTAATTACAAAATCACTTAAACACAATCGACAGTGACTTGTTCGTGGTGGTAAATAAGAAGCATGATTCTTCTGGCTCACCAAGACTTCCTAATTGAGATGGAGAGGCTGAAGGTGACTATAAAGTTTCTTGCTTGAACACCTGGGAGTATGGCAGTGTCACTGATTGAAATAAGGAACATTGGGAGGAACAGTGTTTGAGATGTCAGGAGTGCACAGGAAGGACTGAAAAGATTTTATTTGGAGATGTGTGTGAGATGTTCCTGTGAAAATAGAGGAAAAGACAATCATTTTAATAAAAGCCAAGTATCTAACCTGGTAGGTAGGATAAAACTAGCTTTAGTGACATCATTTTACTTTAATTCCTAATTCAAATTAAACCAGAGGTTATTTGTTTCCAAATAAAATAGTTATTTTAAATAGGAGTATCATAATATAAGAACTTCCCTGATAGCTCAGATGGTAAAGAATCTGCTCACAATGCAGGAGACCCTGGTTCAATCCCTGGGTCAGGAAGAACCTCCAGAGAAGTGAATGGCTACCCACTCCAGTATTCTTGCCTGAAGAATTCCATGGGCAGAGGATCCTGGCAGGCTACAGTCCATGGGGCTACAAAGAGTTGGACATGACTGGGTGACTAACAAACACACACACACACGTGCACACACACACACATGCACACTCCTATTTAAAATAACTTTAATAATTTTATTTGGAATGAATTGCCTCTGGCTCTGAAACACACAGACAGAATCTCTTATATTAGAATTTTAATTTTTATAGAAGTGGGGCAAATCACAAGAAAAATTCATAGCAGAGATTTGTTATGGGAACACACACACACACACTGCAAATCAATATGGCCACCACTATAACCAGAACAGGGCTTCCCAGGTGGTAAAATGCTAAAGAAATCCCTGCCAATGCAGGAGACACAGGAGACATGGACTCAGTCCCTCAGTCAGGAAGATCCCCTGGAGTATGAAATGGCAACCCGCTCCAGTAATCTTGCATGGAAAATCCCATGGACAGAGGAGCCTGGCAGGCTGAAGTCCATGGAGTTGCAAAGAGTTGGATGTGGCTGAGCACATACACTCTACACTCATAATGAGAATAACATTCCTGCTATGTTTTGGAACTGGTAGAATTCAAGTATTCCTTGATTTAAAACATCAGGTTTGTAAGTAGCCCTCCTATACAATAAAGGGAGAGGTTCCTTGGAGAGGGTGGAACTTGCATTGGATCACCGTGTTTTATTCTAATTGAAGGAAACCCTTGAGGAGAGGAGAGGAATAAGCTCTACTTACTGGAAAAAGCAACAGGGATCATTAACCCTAACAAAACCTCCAAGTTCTGTTGGCCAAAGGAAGAGATCAAAATCAAGTTCCTTTCTCATTGTAGAGCTTAGATAAAGGGACTATCTTTGAAGGTGTTTATTGTTAGTTTTTTTGAGATCTCCTGATAGAGAAATACAGATGTCCAAAATGAGGATGGCGTGATTTGTCAGTCTCAGGAGGATGCGGATTGGGTTGCTGGGGAGGACTGGAAGTTATCCCATTTCATTAGCTTCTTCGGCATTTGGAAATAAAAACAACAACAACTTATTAATCACATCCCCCAAGGGGTTAGGTCCAACACTCTGAAATGCGTCTGGCTACATTCCCAAGGGAAATTAGCCCATGATGTGTCATCATCCTGTGAGGAAATCAAAGGTCTTTTCCAGCATCAAGACTCCAGTTTGCCTTTGTCAATAATTTTTTTTTGTGACCTTCACCTGTGATTGACTTGCAGTTGCCTGAATGTATGGCTATCACCACACAGCCCTTCTCTGGAGGTTGGCTGATTACACCCAGTTGTCGTTTTTTCAGAGTAGTCCCACTAACGACATTTCAAATGAACTTTGGAATTTAATAACAATTTATAACACGTTTACAGGGCAAAATATGTTTCTGTTTCCAAGCAATCAACTTGAAATGGTATTTCTACAGCAAATGAAATGGTGACCTTTGTATCTACTTAGCCTAACTTCCTGTATCTTCTTTGACAACAATATAATACTCCTATGAAACAAGAAGTGTAGTTATTAAATAAGATAACATTAGCATAGAGATTTTTCCCTTTGAATCTTATGGTTGGAAGTTATCATTGTCATGTAGTTAAATTTTCTCAAGGGCTACCCTGGTGGCTCAGATGGTAAAGAATCTGCCTGCCAATCCAGGAGGCACAGGTTTGATCCCTGGGTCAGGAAGATCCCCTGGAGAAGGGAATGGCAACCCATTCGAGTATTCTTGCCTAGAGAATTCTTGGATAGAGGAACCTGGCTGGCTACAGTCCATGAGGTCACAGAGAGTCTTATTACATTTGATTAAATTGTAGCCCAGGGACTCATAATTTATCAACATTATGAGTGATCATCTAATTGTTCATTAGGAATACTCTTGGAGTGCTAGAGCTACAGGTGTAAAATGGGACAAAATGAGACACATACCCTCCTCATGACGAAGCTTGCCCAACATTCTGTGTTAATGTTAGTATAATAAGCCTGGGAAGCCTGAAGTTCTCTTCTTATACCACACTGAATGGAAAGAAGTTTGACTCATGCAATTTGGAGAGATTTTTCATTAATAAACTCCTCTCTCATCTTGCATTAGCACAAAATAAATCATATTTTCTACATTAATTTAACTTTATACCAAAGTTAATGTCCAAAATAGTCTCGTTAATGTTTTACTAATGATAAAATTCATATTAATTATTATAACATTTATTAAATTTTATTTAAATTGAAATATAGACAGAACATTCCCTGCCATATTTGGAGTGGTTGTGAGAATCAAATAGATCTGGAAGTTTTTGATATGCTGGATGGCATCATGGACTTGATGGACGTGAGTCTGAGTGAACTCCGGGAGTTGGTGATGGACAGCGAGGCCTGGCGTGCTGCGATTCATGGGGTCGCAAAGAGTCGGATATGACTGAGCAACTGAACTGAACTGATACCTAAACAAAACCTAAATATCAATAATTTTTTTAATTTATTTTTTCAATAACTTTTTACAGACTACAAAATGAAAGCCCATAAAATCAAAATAAAACTATCATAGAGAAGCATCTAGTAAGTCATAGCAACAGAGCTTTCAAAATATACTCATTTTGGAGAAAATATATTTCAAAGTGGTGTAGTTGATTTTAGAGAATAACTTTATTGATAGATTCTAGCATAAATACAGGCAACATTCTAAACCATCACATGATTGCTGTCACACAAATTCTAAGCTATCAAGATTGCAACAGATCACTTTTTAAAGCAAATAAACTGGAGGTGACCTAAATGGTGGAGACTGGAAGATTAAGAATACTATCATCCCACTTCTGGGATCCCAAGATCCTGAGTTTCCTAGACTCAGACCACGGGCTCTTAGCAATTATAGCTCTGCATTGCTTTCCCTTCTTTTCAACTCCCTGGCCAATGGTGGGCAACTGAAAATAAATATTCTCATTTCCTTATTCAAAAGACAGTGTTTTACATCAGAGCTACTACAAGGAAGAAATCAAATTCATTGCAATGTGTGGTGAAAATTTGGCCAACAAAGTGAATTCTAAAAGAGACTTTGGGGATTAATTTTATAACAACATTCCAAAGTAAAGCTAGTCACTAGGAGATCAAAGCACCTGATAGATCCTTCCCTCACAGCGCAAATGGTAAAGAATGGGCCTACAATGCAGGAGACCTGGGTTTGATCCCTGGGTTGGGAAGATCCCCTGGAGAAGGGAATAGCAACCCACTCCAGTATTCTTGCCTNTAAAGCTAGTCACTAGGAGATCAAAGCACCTGATAGATCCTTCCCTCACAGCGCAAATGGTAAAGAATGGGCCTACAATGCAGGAGACCTGGGTTTGATCCCTGGGTTGGGAAGATCCCCTGGAGAAGGGAATAGCAACCCACTCCAGTATTCTTGCCTGGAGAATTCCATGCACAGAAGAGCCTTGTGGGCTATAGTCCATGGGGTCACAAAGAGTTGAACATGACTGACTACTAACACTTTCAATGTCAACACAATTAAATTCTGTCTTCACAATAGTCAGGTTGCTAACCAGACCTAGGATGTTTGACAGATAAGAAGGAAGCCACTCACATTTTTACCATCACTGTATAAATACCAACTTTAAAAAAAAAATCACTTTATAATTCTAAGAAAACAAAAGGGCTGCTCCACCAAATGAAAAGACAGAAGCTTCGTATAAGTATTCCTTCAAACTGAAACATTTGTAAGAGTTATCTGAAGAGTATGTCAATTTTCTGGACCCTACCTCTAGGGTTTCTAAGTCTGTAGGACTGGACTGGAGGCGAGAATCAGAATTTTTGCAAATACTGTTGAAGTACCCTTCTGCAAGATGATTTTGAGGAAGGTGGTTTATAGACAGCAATTTTATAAATTAATGGAAATAGGAAAGTGCTTAAACTGGAAAATTTATCTGTATATTCCCAACAGTATTTGCCAACAAGTTCTCACTTTTTATGTTATAAAGAATTCTTCACATAGTTCATGAACTCAGGGTAAGAAATATTTTAAAGAAATACCTTAATTTTAATATCTCATTAAATATTACCATCATTGGAAAGTAAATATTATGTTTTTGAACTGAAAGTCACTCATCCATGTCTTTGCCACCCCATGGTCCATGAAATTCTCCAGGCCAGAATATTAGAGGGGGTAGCCTTTCCCTTCTCGAGGGAATCTTCCAAACCCAAGGATCGAACCCAGGTCTTCTGCATTACAGGCAGATTCTCTACCAGCTGAGCCACAAGGGGAGCCCTTTATGTTATTATGTTTTTATGCTTGACTAGTTTTTCATAGCATAGGAACTGTGTGTGTTATGTATGTGTATGTTGTATTGAGGGACTGAGAAATCAAGATGCAATAATCAATTTATTTTTTCTTTCACAAGAAGCAAATTTCTGATAAAACTGATTTGTTTGTAATCAAAATCAAATACCACATGCTATTTCTCCACTGGCATAAAAATATGCTTTCTCCTAAAAACTTACAAAATTTGTTATTTATATTATACAAATATCTCCTCAAAAGAGGATAATATTTAAAGGATAATCAAAGGCAATGGAATAAAATCTCAAACAACTTAGACTTTGAAGAAAGATATAAAAATTGATATGGATAAGCACGAAGACAATTAATGAAAGTTCTGAGGGAAAGTTTTAGGGGCTGGAATTGTTTAGTCTAGAAAAGACATGTTTAGGGAATATTTTTTCTAATGACCAAGTCTAAAACATTGTTTTATGCTAAGAGAGCTGACATTTCTTTATCTCAGCTGGATAAAGAAAGTATGCTTCTTGATGTTTTTACAAGCATTTGTTTAGATCTTTTCAATAAATATATATATATTTTTTCATCTCCCTTCTTTTTCTTCTCCATTTTTGACTTCCTTTGTCCCTTCTTTGCTTGTGCAAATAGACCATCTGTTATATGCCAGGTGAAAGGGAAATGAAATTGGGTATTCAGTTCAGTTCAGTTTCAGTCGCTCAGTTGTATCCGACTCTTTGCAACCCCATGGACTGTAGCATGTCAGGCTTCCCTGTCCATCACCAACTCCAGAGCTTGTTCAAACTCATGTCCATTGAGTCGGTGATGGCAACCTATCCAACCATCTTATGCTTTCTTCCTCTTCTCCTCCTGCCTTCAATCTTTCCCAGCATCAAAGTCTTTTCCAATGAGTCAGCTCTTTGCATCAAGTGGCTAAAGTATTGGAGTTTCAGCTTCAGCATCCAGTGAATATTCAGGACTGATTTCCTTTAGGTTGGACTGGTTTGACCTCCATGCAATCCAAATGACTCTCAAGAGTCTTCCCTAATATCACAGCTCAAAAGCATCAGTTCTTTGATGCTCAGCTTTGCTTATAGTCCAACTCTCACATCCATACATGACTACTGGAAAAACCATAGCTTTGACTATACGGACTTTTGTTGGCAAAGTTATGTTTGCTTTTTAATATGCTGTCTAGGTTTGTCATAGTTTTTCTTCCAAGGAGTAAACGTCTTTTAATTTCATGGCTGCAGTCACCATCTGCAGTGATTTTGGAGCCCAAGAAAATAAAGTCTGTTACTGTTTTCATTGTTTCCCCACTTATTTGCCATGAAGTCATGGGACCAGATGCCATGATCTTCGTTTTTTGAATGTTGAGTTTTAAGCCAACTTTTTCACTCTCCTTTCACTTTCATCAAGAGGCTCTTTTGTTCCTCTTTGCTTTCTGCCATAAGGGTGGTGTCATCTGCATATCCGAGGTTATTGATGTTTCTCCTGGTAATCTTGATTCCAGCTTGTGCTTCATCCAGCCCAGCATTTCTCATGATGTCCTCTGCATGTAAGTTAAATAATCAGGGTCACAATATACAGCCTTGAGGTACTCCTTTCCCAATTTGGAACCAGTCCGTTATTTCAAGTTCAGTTTGAACTGTTGCTTCCTGACCCGCATACAGATTTCTCAGGAGGCAGGTAAGGTGGCCTGGTATTTCCATCTCTTGAGAATTTTCCACAGTTTGTTGTGATCCACACAGTCAAAAGCTTTTGTGTAGTTAGTGAAACAGAAGTAGATAATTTTCTGGAATTCTCTTGCTTTTTCTATAACCAATGGATGTTGGCAATTTGATCTCTTGTTCCTCTGCCTTTTCTAAATCCAGCTTGAACATCTGGAAGTTCTTAGTTCACCTACTGTTGAAGCCTAGCTTGGAGAATTTTCAGGATTACTTTGCTAACGTGTGAGATGAGTGCAATTGTGTGGTAGTTTGAACATTCTTTGGCATTGCCTTTCTTTGGGATTGGAATGAAAATACATTTTACAGTCCTGTGGCAACTGTTGAGCTTTGCAAATTTGCTGGTAAACTGAATGCAGCACTTTCACAGCATCATCTTTTAGGATTTGAAATAGCTCAGCTGGAATTCCATCACCTCCACTAGCTTTGTTCATGGTGATGCTTTCTAAGGCCCATTTGATTTCATACTCCAGGATATCTGGCTCTAGGTGAGTGATCACTCTATTGTGGTTATCTGGTTCATTAACAGACTGAGTCAGACCAGCCTTTGAGTATGTGAGTGTCTTCTGTGGAGGCACAGGTCAGCAGTGGCCTGCCATGTGGACAGGGGCTCCGGTTGTAGCAGACCTGGGAAGCGCGGCATGTAGCATAAATAAATCCTCTTGGAGGAGGTCTCCATTAGCCCTACCATACAGTTGCCCAGCCGATGACCCACAGACTGGAGGACAATTATATCAAAGAAGTTCTCCCACTATTGGAAAAGTTCTAGGGCCCACAACAGATTCCCCAACCTGGGGATCAGGCAAAGGGACTGACAACCCCCAGGGAATTTGAAACCCAGTGGTATCTGATTACAGAACTTTCACAGGACTGGGGAAACAGAGACTCTTGGAAGGGCACAAACAAAATCTTGTGCACACTAGGACCCAGGAGAAAGGAGCAGTGACCCCACAAGAGACTGAGCCAGGCTTGATTGGGAGTCTCCAGGAGCCTCCAACAGAGGTGTGGGTTGGCAGTGGTCTGCTGCGGGCTCGGGGCACTGACTGCAACAGTCCTTTGGGATGTTGGGTATTAGGTGAGGTACATTTCCCCATTAAGGAATGAAGAAATTTCTTCATTTTTTCTTCAAAATTCTTCATTTCATGAAGAAATTCCCTTCTCTATTTTATAACTTATCTGTGTATAGAATGACATATACTATAGATTATACAGGAGGTTTCTCCCAAAGACCACTTACTTTGGAAAATTCCAGTCTGAAACTGAAAGTCGCTCAGTCGTGTCCAACTCTTTGTGACCCCGTGGACTATACAGTCTGGAACTCTCCACGCCAGAATACTGAAGTGGGTAGCTGTTCCTTTCTCCAGCGGATCTTCCCAACCCAGAAACCGAAGCCAGGCCTCCCGCATGCTGGCAGATTCTTCACCAGCTGAGGCACAAGGGAAGCCCAGTCTAACTTTCACTTTATCAGTCTCCAACAAGAGATTCTAGTAACATGATTCAAGTTCAGAGTGTCGAATGTTATAGAAATATTAAGTCCAGAATAGTGGAGAGCCAACAGGAAACTTTTTTTCTATTTCTAGTTTCACCGATAGCAATTGGGAAAGATTATAAAGTCTACTTGGCAGGCTTTTCCTCCAAATTGCCACTCCGTTCTTTCATTTAATGATCAAAGAAAGATACGATTGACCAAATGGAGTGCCAAATCAGGTGTCAGGAGTATCTGGCTCTATTTTTAGCAATTATTGATAAGAAATTTTGAGTAAGCCGCTTAACTGGTCTGACTTTAATCTTTTCCTCTCCATCAGCCTTCCTGTAACATTTAGATGACCCCTCCTTTTTTTCTTTTTTTAAAAGAAAGTTTCCTCTCAAATCTTGGGGCTCATTTTGGTTTAGAGTTAGGACCTGGAAATTGAGCATCTTACTAGGTGCTGAAAAATAAGCTCATTAGGTCCCCCAGAGAGTTAAAAAAAAAAAAAAAAGAGTTGAAAAGGTCAGAAAGAGTGACCATAGCCAGGCTCAGTTCAAGCAGATATGCAAGGGTGAAGTAGTGAAGGCTGCTGAAGAGATGCTAAGAAACATGATCAAGATTGTGACAGAAGAGAATTATAACTAGTACCCAGGCAAAATGGTGGTTGGTACTGAAAAATGTTGTTAAACCGTTAGTCCCTGGGTTGGGGGAGACTGGCAGAGATAAGAAGTAGAGTTTGGGAACCATCCTTGCAGTCAACTGGGTTTTAGCCTTAGGACTTCAAGACAAGCATTTGAATTAATCAGTAAATGCTTTTAATTAGAAGAAACTTACATCCATTAAAATGATTATATTATACCTCTTTAGGAATATAGTACAATTATAGGTTTTCACTAACAAACTTTCTCAACTCCAAGTCACTTTCAACTTCCTCCACAGCCTCAATTTCATGTCACAGTTCGCCATCTAGTGGGTAATCATGGTATACGGTTTCCCCCCAAAAGTGAAAGTGCTAGTCTTTCAGTCATATCTGATTCTATGCGACCCCATGGACTGTAGCCCGCCAGGCTCCTATGTCCATGGAATATTCTAGGCAAGAATACTGGTGTGGGTTGCCATTCCTTTCTCCAGGGAATCTTCCCAACCTAGGGATCAAACCCTGGTTTCCTACATTGCAGGCAGATTCTTTACCATCTGAGCCACCATGGAAGGCCATAAGGCTCCCTACTCAAACCTCAGGCATTCAACTTTGCAAAACATCAGAGATCCTACTTGTTTTCTTTACATGCTGTCTTGCTCCAGAGAGAATACATGGAGTGTATACTTTGGGGTTGAAATTTCAGGTCATGAAAAGGCTGAGAAAGTTTAAGAAGGTAAAATCAAACACAATTATAAATAAATTTCACTCACTATTTTTCTTAGCATTTAAAAAAATCATTTTTTCTTGGTATTTCTTTCCCATTCAAAGTTTATATAAACTGAAATACAAATTGGTTTCTCCAATTGAGTAATTCTGGTTGGTTCATTTTATGCTAAAACAAATCTTAAAAAAGAAAGTGAAAAAGTAGCTTGCTGCTGCTGCTAAGTCGCTTCAGTCGTGTCCAACTCTGTGCGACCCCATAGATGGCAGCCCACCAGGCTCCCCCATCCCTGGGATTCTCTAGGCAAGAATACTGGAGTGGGTTGCCATTTCCTTCTCCAATGCATAAAAGTGAAAAGTGAAAGTGAAGTCGCTCAGTCGTGTCTGACTCTTAGCGACCCCATGGATTGCATCCTACCAGGCTCCTCCATCCATGGGATTTTCCAGGCAAGAGTACTGAAGTGGGGTGCCATCGCCTTCTCCAGAAAAAGTTGCTTAGTTGTGTCCAACTCTTCACAACCCCAGAACTGTAGCCCACCTCTGTCCATGGAATTCTCTAGGCAAGAATTCTGGAGAGGGTAGCTATTCCCTTCTCTAGGTGATCTTCTCGACCCAGGGATTGAACTCAGGTCTCTGGCATTGCAGGCAGAGTCTCTACCATCTGAGTCACCAGGGAGGCCAATCTAACTCATATTTAATTACGTCAAACAGTGTACATTATGCTCCCCAGACTTTGTCCAGCATTTCTCTTCCCTTTGTGTCCCTTGCTTGTGAAGGAGGTATCACTTGACTACTTTGCATTAATAAAAACAATCTACAGTTCAACTTCTTGTTGCCTCAGGTGAGATATACCACTGATTGTTAAATTAGCTTGCAATTTAAATACAATATTCTGGAAACTTGAATTCTGTGTTTTCTCCAGCATCAAGTTCCCTTAGGACTGCTTAGCACAGTGCTTGTAATACAGGAAATGGGCGAACTACACTTTATATTCACCATCCAGTTTGTGCCAACGGCTGAGCAAAGGAAAGAGGAAGCCCTTGTGGCAAACGGTTTATGTGATGCTCTGAGAAAAGTACGACACCCTTCAAAACCACGTTTGGAGAAAAATATTGAATGCAAAGGAATTTAGTTTAGAGGATAAGAGCATGTTTTGGAGGGAATTGACAGATTTGTGTTCCCGATCTGATACTTACTAGCTATACTGCCTTGTTTAAGTTGTACTGTGCTGTGTTAAGTTGCTTCAGTTATGCCCGAGTCTTTGTAACTCTACAGAATGTAGCCAGCCAGGCTCTTCTGTCCATGGTATTCTCCAGGTAAAAATACTGGAGTGGGTTGTCATGCCCTTCTCGAGGGGATCTTCCAGACCCAGGGATTGAACCAGCATCTCTGATGTCTCCTGCATTGGCAGGTAGATTCTTTACCGCTATCGCCACCTGGGAAACCCTAGTTTAAGTTACTTAACCTCTTTAAGCTATAGTTCCGTTATCTGTTAAATAAGAAAATTGTAAGGATTAAACAAAATATTTTTCATATACCCTAGTCGTAGCACAGTGTCTGCGCCATAGTAGACAATCAAGAAATTGAAGGTATAATGATGATAAAGCTGGGCCATAGTAAACAATCAAGAAATTGAAGGTATGATAATAAATTGAAGGTAATGACTGTCAGACAATCCATGTTTTGCCATAAATTTCCAATTCTCCCTAAATAAACTTTTTTTTTTTTGAACTTCAATTTGTATTGGGGTATAGCTGATTAACACTTGAGATAGTTTCAGGTGAACAGCAAAGGGACTCAGCCATACATTTGCTTGTCCATTCTCCCCCAAACTCCCCTCCCATCCAGGCTGCCACATACCATTGAGCAGAGCTCCCTGTGCTATACAGAAGTCCTTGTTGCTTATCAATTTTAGATATAACAGGCTCAGATGGTAAAGCGTCTGCCTGCAATGTGGGAGACCCAGGTTTGATCCCTGGGTTGGGAAGATCCTCTGGAGAAGGAAATGGCAACCCCCTTCAGTACTCTTGCCTGGAAAATTCCATGGATGGAGGAGCCTGGTAGGCTACAGTCCACGGGGTCACAGAGTCAGAGGTGACTGAGCAACTTCACAGACATACATCTCAATCCCAAACTTCCTAACTATTTCTTTTCTCCAATTTCCCCACTTGGTTCCATTTGGTAAGTCTGTGAGTTTGTTTCTGTTTTGTAAATAAGTTCGTTTGTATCACATCATTTTAGATTTCACATATAAGGGACGTCATAACAATCCTCCTTTTCTGACTTATTTCACTCAGCATGACAGTCTGTAGGTCCATCCATGTTGCTGCGATGTCATGATTTCATTCTTTTTAATGGCTGAGTGATATTCCATTGTATATATGTATACTACATCTATTTTATCCATTTATGCCTTGCTTCTGTGTCTTGGTTATTGAAAACAGTGCTGCAACAAACACCGGGGTGCATGTACCCTTTTGGACCATGTTTTTCTCTGAGTATATGCCCGTGAGTGGGACTGTAGTGTCATATGGTAGCTCTATTCTTAGGTTTTTGAGGAACCTCCATACTGTTCTCCATAGTGACTGTACCAATTTACATTCCTGCCAACAGTGTAGGAGGCTTCCCTTCTCTTCAGCATTTATTGTTTTTAGATTTTTCTAATTCTGCCTAAATAACATTTTACGATGTAAATTCTTGGCTTACTATCCTATAACTATGAGATCCTCTTTGGCGGAGCCTCTACTTTGAGCCTTGTAGCCTGAGGATTGATTTCTGTGTGAAGGTGAAACATACATACTTCAAACAAGAGAGAAAAAAGTGTCAAAGAAAAGGAACCCCAAGTCATGGGTCTCATTCATTCCAGCACCACTGGCCCTGGCTGTGCCCAGTAGAGTGCTTCGTGGCCAGCCTAGAGCATGAGGGAGGGCGGAAATCCATGCTTAAATTCTTGACATGCATTTTCAGTACTTACTTATGAAAACTTGAACTGGAACAGGAACTCAACAAGAAATAAAGGCCACTTGGTTTATAATGAACTCCTCTCCAGCCATGCAGGAGATGAGAAGAGAGGAGCAGAGTTAGAGACCAAGTAAGCCACAGCTTAGGGCTTCCCTGGTGGCTCAGAGGGTAAAGCGTATGCCTGCAATGCAGGAGACCTGGGTTTGATCCCTGGGTCAGGCAGATCCCCTGGAGAAGGAAATGGAAACCCACTCCAGTACTCTTGCCTGGAAAATCCCATGGACAGAGAAGTCTCGTAGACTACAGTCCATGGGATCACAAAGAGTAGGACATGACTGAGTGACTTCACTTTCACTTTAGGGCTTAGAGCTAAGGGCTTAGCCCTAAGCTAAGGGCTTTCATTCTACCATTCCTCAGTTAATGTGATTTGGGGAAAATCATTGAGCACTTTGGAGTCTGTTCTTTTGATACCTTCAGAAAAGAATGTGGCCTTTTGAGGCCATTTACAGTACACTGTGGCGCACCTTTGACATCTATGAGGAATAACACAACCAGGATGCTCATGGGCTCATACTGTCCTGTGACTGGGGAAGCTCCATGACGGCAAATACCAACCTGCCTTACCTCTCACTGCATTTTCGGGGACTAGCACAATGCCCAATACATTGAATGTGTTCACATCTTATTTGCCAAAGGAGTGAGCCAAATTTATCCATCCTGATATACAGATATGGATCCATAACTGCCTCTAGGAGATTTCCCATTGGATGTGTTGAAGGCTGCACAAAGTCAGTGGGAAATCAGCCTCTTGATTTCCACCTCTATAGCCTCATTTTATGAATGCTGCTACTAATTCAATATTCATTTTCATCTGTGTTTCTTTTATTTTCCTCCCTCTAGGAAAAGACTCCTTACTATACTTGGAATCTGTGCAGCTCTCTCCACCTCCTCTAACACACCCCTATTTCAGAACAATGGGTTTGCCTGAATCACTGCAACACTGCTTTCCCTACCCCCATTCTCTCTCTCCTCTGATTCATTCATGATGAAGGACAAATGTCAGGGAAATGAAAACATTGAAGCATACATTCAAAGTAAGAAGAAAAGAGGCACATATTATGATGAACAGAGTGCTGAGACGGAAAACAAGGGATCTAAGACCTGGTTCTGGCTTTACTGCTGCCTGGATAAGGGAGTTTGGGCATGTATCTGCATGTATCTGCCTCTTTGGATATTTGTTTTTTTATCTGTAAAATGAAAACCTTGAATGAGATGATTTCTAAGGATCCTCAAACTTTGAAATTCAATGATATTGTTAAAGATGTTTCTAATTCTGGAGCAAATGTCTTTTATAATGCTTTTTAAAACTGATTTAAATAATTAAGATGAGCCAGATATCAAGGTTTGCCTTGGAAACAAACCAAAATCATTCTGTTGTTTTTGAGATTACACCTAAGTACTGTATTTCAGACTCTTTTGTTGACTGCGAGGGCTACTCCATTTCTTCTAAGGGATTCTTACCCACAGTAGTAGACATAATGAAGTGAGGTGAAGTGAAAGCCGCTGAGTTGTGTCCGACTCTTTGCAACCCCATGGAATAGTTCATGGAAATCTCCAGGCCAGAATACTGGAGTGGGTAGCCATTCCCTTCTCCAGGGGATCTTTCTGACTCAGGGATCGAACCCAGGTCTTCCACATTGCAGGTGGATTCTTTACCAGCTAAGCCACCAGGGAAGCCCAGTAGATATAATGGTCATCTGAATTAAATTCACCCATTCCCATCCATTTTAGTTCACTGATTCCTAAAATGTTGATGCTCACTCTTGCCATCTCCTGTTTGACCACTTCCAATTTACCTTGATTCATGGACCTAACATTCCAGGTTCCTATGCAGTATTATTCTTTATAGCATCTGAGTTTACTTCCATCACCAGACATACCCACAACTGGGCATTGCTTCTGTTTTGGTTCAGCCTCTTCATTCCTTCTGGAGCTATTTCTCTGCTCTTCTCTAGTAGCATATTGGGCACCTAACAACCTGGGAAGTTCATCTTTCAGTGTCATATCTTTTTGCCTTTTCATACTGTTCTTAGGATTCTCAAGGCAAGAATGTTAAAGTGGTTTGTCAAGCCCTTCTACAGTGGACCACGTTTTGTAAGAACTCTCCACCGTGACCCATATGTCTTGGGTGGCCCTACACGGCATGGCTCACAGTTTCATTGAGTTAGACAAGGCTGTGATCCATGTGATGAATTTGGTTATTTTTCTGTGATTTTCATTCTGTCTGTCCTCTGATGGATGAGAATAAGAGGTTTGTAGAAGCTTCCAGATGGGAGGCATTGGCTATGGAGAAAACCGGGTCTTGCTCTGGTGGGCAAGGCAATACTCAGTATATATTTAATTTATTAAGATGCAATCTCAAAAATGGCTGAATGATCTTGGTTCATTTATAAGGCAAGCCATTTAATATCACAGCAATCCAAGTCTAGACCCAACCACTAATGCTGAAGAAGCTGAAGGTGAATGGTTCTATGAAGACCTACAAGAAGACTAACACCAAAAACAGGTGTAGTTTTCATAATAGGGAACTGGAATGCAAAAGTAGAAGTCAAGAGATACCTGGAGTAACAGGCAAGTTTGGCCTTAGAGTACAAAATGAAGCAGGGCAAAGGCTAACAGAGTTTTGCCAAAAGGATGCACTGGTCATGGCAAACAACCTCTTCCAACAACACAAGAGACAACTCTACATATGGACATCACAGGATGGTCAATACCGAAATCAGATTGATCATATTCTTTGTAGTTGAAGATGGAGAAGCTCGATATAGTCATCAAAAACAAGACTGGGTAGCTCAGATCATGAATTCCTCGTTGCAAAATTTAGACTTAAAGAAAGTAGGGGAAACCACTAGATCATTCAGATATGACCTACATCAAATCCCTTATGATTATAAAGTGGAAGTGACAAATAGATTCAAGGGATTAAATCCAATAGACAGAGTGCCTAAAGAACTCTGGAGGGAGGTTCGTAACATAATATAGAAGGCAGTGATCAAAATCATCCCCAAGAAAAAGAAATGCAAAAAGGCAAAATGGTTGTCTGAGGAGGCCTTACAAATAACTGACAAAAGAAGAAAAGTGAAAGGCCAAGGAGAAAAGCAAAGACATACCCATCTGAATGCAGAGTTCCAAACAAAAGCAAGGAGAGATAAGAAAGCCTTCCTAGGTGAACAAAGCAAAGAGATAGAGGAAACAACAGAATGGTAAAGACTAGAGACCTTTTCAAGAGAATTAGAGATACCAAGGGAACATTTCATGCAAAGATGGGCACAATAAAGGACAGAAACTGAAAAACTGAACAACAACAACAACAGATATCATGATTCTTAAAATCTGCAGACTTAACCATGTTAAGTCGATCAGTTGCGTCCAACTCTTTGCAACCCCATGGACTATAATCCACTAGGCTCCTCTGTCCATGGGATTTTACAGGCAAGACTATTGGAGTGGGTTGCCATTTCCTTCTCCAGGGGATCTTCCTGATCCAGGGATCAAACTTGGGTCTCCCTCATTGCAGGCAGATGCTTTACCATATAAGCCATCAGGGAAGCCCTGCAGATTTAAAACAGTGGCCAAATTTAAAAGGTTTAAGGACTCAGATTGACACAATTGTTGATGCTGTGAAAGAAATTGACCATGTATTAAATATTGACTTTTGACATGATCCAATTCTTGGACCTAACAGAAGCAGAAGATATTAAAAAGAGGTGGCAAGAATATACAGAAGAACTATACAATAAAGATCCTAAAGACATGGATAACCATGATGGTGTGATCATGCACCTAGAGCCAGACATCCTGGAGTATGAAGTCAAATGGGCCTTAGGAGGCATCACTACAAACAAAGCTAGCAGAAGTGATGGAATTCCAGTTGAACTATTTCAAATCCTAAAAATGATGCTGTGAAAGTGCTGCATTCAATATGCCAGCAAATTTGGAAAACTCAGCAGTGGCCACAGGACTGGAAAAGGTCCGTTTTTATTCCAGTTCCAAAGAAGGGCAATGCCAAAGAATGTTCAAACTACCATACAATTGCACTCATTTCACATGCTAGCAAAGTAATGCTTTAAGTCTTTCAAGCTAGGCTTCAACAGTATGTGAAATGGGAACTTCTAGATGTATAAGCTGAATTTAGAAAAAGAACCAGAGATCAAATTGCTGACATCCATTGGATCATAGATAAAGCAAGAAAATTCCAGAAAAACATCTACTTCTGCTTCACTGACTACATGAAAGCCTTTGACTGTGTGGATTACAAAAAACTGTGGAATATTCATAAAGAGATGGTAGTTCCAGACCACCTTACCTGCCTCCTGAGAAACCTGTATGCATGTCAAGAAGCAACAGTTAGAACCAGACATGGAACAACAGACTGGTTCAAAATTAGGAAAGGAGTATGTCAAGGCTGTATATTGTCATCCTGGTTATTTAACTTATATGCAGAGCACATCATGTGAAATGCTGGCTGGATGAAGCACAAGCTGGAATCAAGATTGCTGGGAGAAATATCAATAACCTCAGATATGCAGATGATATCACCCTTATTGCTGAAAGTGAAGAAGAACTAAAGACTTCATCTTGATGAAGGTGAAAGAGGAGAGTGAAAAAGCTGGCTTAAAACTCAAAATTCATAAAACTAAGATCATGGCATCTCCCATCACTTCATGGCAAATAAATGGGGAAACAATGGAAACAGTGACACTTTATTTTCTTGCATTCCAAAATCACTGCTGATGGTGGATTGCAGCCATAAAATTAAAAGATGCTTGCTCCTTGGAAGAATAGCTAAGACAAACCTAGACAGTGTATTAAATAGCAGAGACTTTACTTTGCTGACAAAGGTCCACATAGTCAAAGCTATGACTTTTCCAGTAGTCATGTATAGATGTGAATGTCAGACCATATAGAAGGCTGAACGCTGACAAATTGATGTTTTTGAACAGTGTATTGGTGAAGACTCTTGGGAGTTCCTTGGGCTGCAAGGAGATCAAACCTGTCAATCCTGAATATTCATTGGAATATCAATATTCATGGACATTCTATTCCTAAAAATATGAATATATGATATTCAAAATTGGAATATCAATATTCAGGAAATCAATCCCGGATATTCATTGGAGGAACTGATGCTGAAGCTCCAATACTTTTGCCACCTGATGCAAAGAGCCAGTTCATTTGAAAATACCCTGATGCTGGGAAAGATTAAGGCCAGGAGAAGAAGGAGATGACAGAGGATGAGATGGTTGTATGGCATCACTGACTCAATGGACAGGAATTTGAGCAAGCTCTGGGAGATGGTGAAGGACAGGGAGGCCTGGTTTTCTGCAGTCCATGGGGTTGCAAAGGCTCGGATACAACAGGGTAAATGAACAACAACAGATATCATGATTCTTGCAATCTGCAAATTTAAAACAGTGGCCAAAATTAAAAGATTTAAGGACTCAGATTGACACAATTGTTGATGCTGTGAAAGAAATTGACCATGTGCTAAATATTGACTTTTAACATGAATCAACCCTTGGACTGCAAGGAGATCAAACCAGTTAATCCTAAAGGAAATCAGTCCTGAATATTCATTGGAAGGACTTATGCTGAAGCTGAAACTCCAATACTTTGACTCTGATGCTGGGCAAGATTGAAGGCAGGAGGAGAAGGGGACAACAGAGGATGGACAACAGAGGTTGGATGGCATCACTGACTCGATGGACATGAGTTTGAGCAAGCTCCAGGAGCTGGTGATGGACAAGGAAGCCTGGCATGTTGCCATTCATGGGGTCACAAAGAGTCAGACATGACTGAGTGACAGAACTAAACTGAACTAAAACCTTATTTCAAATATTAAGAACCTCAAGCTGATAAATTATTTTTTCTAATAATTCTGGCAATTCTTACACCCACAGTTTTTAAAGAGGTCAAAAGATTATATATATATATCTTTTTGAAATTTGAAGTGAAAATATCATATTTGTTTGCATAGTACCAAAATGGAAATGGGAGAATGGGAAGATCTTAGACTGTAGCTTCTCTGAAAAGAGGGATCATGTTAATTTTTGCTAATCATTGTAACCCCAGAGCACATAGTATTTGTTCCAAAAATATTTGTTGACTCAATTATGGTAAATAAAATGTTAGCCTTATCTGCACCACCCCCACATTCATAGCAGTATTATTTACAATAGCCAAGACATGGAAACTACCTGTGTCTAATGATGGATGAATGGATAAAGAAATGTGAAAACAGACATTTGGATCAATGGAACAAAACAGAGAACCTAGAAATAAACCCACATACCTACAGTCAAGGGCTTCCCTGGTAGCTCAGCTGGTAAAGAATCTACCTGGAATGACGGACACCTGGGTTCAATCCCTGGGTTGGGAAGATCCCCTGGAAGAGGGCATGGCAACCCACTCCAGTGTTCTTGCCTGGAGAATCCCCATGAACAGAGGAGCCTGGCGGCCTATAGTCCACGGGGGTCACAAAGAGTCGGACACAACTGAGCGACTAAGCACAGCACAGCACTTACGGTCAATTAATCTTTGACAAAGGAGGCAAGACTATACAGTGGGGAAAAGACAGTCTCTTCATCAAGTCATGCTGGGAAAGTTGGACAGCCACATGTAAATCAGTGAAGTTAGAACACACCCTCACGCCAGCCACAAAAATAAACTCAAAATGTCTTAAATACTTAAATATAAGACACGACACAATAAAATTCCCAGTAGACAACACAGGCAAAACATTCTCTGGCATCAACTGTACCAAGGTTTTCTTAAGTCAGTCTCCCAAGGCAATAGAAATAAAAGCAAAAATGAACAAATGGGACATAAACAAACTTACAAGCTTCTGCACAGCAAAGAAAACTATAAATAAAATGAAAAGACAACCTATAGACTGAGAGAAAATATTTGCAAATGATGCGACAGACAAGAGCTTGATTTCCAAAATATACAAATAATTCCCACACGCGTGTGTGTTCACGTGTGCTCAGTTGCTCAGTTGTGTTTGACTCTTTGAGGCTCCATGGACCATAGCCTGCCGGGCTCCTCTGTCCAGAGAATTCTCCAGGCAAGAATACTGGAGTAGGTTGCCATTTCATTCTCCAGGGAACTTTCTGACCCAGGGATCAAACCTGCGTCTCCTGTTTCCTGCATTAGCAAGTGTATTCTTTACCTCTGCACCATCTGAGAAGCAGTTCATACAGCTTAACATAAAAAAAGAAATAACCCAATCACAAGTGGAGAGAAGACCTAAATAAACATTTCTCCATTGAGAACATACAGATGGCCTCATGAAAAGGTGCTCAAAAGGCACGTGAAAAGATGCTCAACATTGCTGATTATTAGAGAAATGCAAATCAAAGCTATAATGAGGTACCACTTCACACCTGTCAGAACGGCCATCATTAAAAAGTCTGTAAGTAACAAATCCTGGAGAGGGTTTAGAGAAAAGGGAATCCTCCTACAGTGTTAGTGGGAATGTAAATTAGTGCAGCCACTATAGAGAACAGTTCCTCAGAAAACTAAACATAGAGTTACCATATGATTCAGCAGTCCCACTCCTAGACTTATATCCAGACAAAACTATAATTTGAAAAGATACATATACTATTTTGTTTATAGCAGCACTGTTCACAATAGCCAAGACATGGAAACCACCTAAATATCTATTGACAAATGAGTAGATAAAGATGTGGCACATATATACAATGGAATACTATGCATCCATATAAAAGAATGAAATAATGCATTTGCATCAACATAGATAGACTTGGAGATTATCATACTAAATGAGGTAAATGAGAAAGAGAAATACTATCTGATAATATCACTTATATGTGGAATCTAAAACATGATACAAAAGAATCTGCCTATGAAACAGACTCATAGTCCTAGAGAACAGACTTGTGATTGCCAAGGGGAAGGGGGTGGGGAAAAGGGATGGATTGGGAATTTGGAATTAGTAGATGCAAGCTATTATATATAGAATGGATAAACAATGAGGCCCTACTGTATAGCACAATTATATTGATATCTGGTGATAAGTAATAATGGAAAAGAATATAAAAAAGAATGTATACATATGTGGTAAGACTAGAAAGAATGACAGTGTTTAGGGTTCTGGTTACTTCTAAGGGCTGGAGAGTTGGAGGAGAATGATATCATGGGAGACCAGAGATGTTCTGGTTTTTTGAAACTGGGTTAAGCGTTCATGAGTGCTTAAATCATTGTTAGTGTTTTACTATTACAAATGTTGGAATATTCTAAATGGCTTTATGTTTAATTAAAACAATATAAACTAGAATATTTCATTCCATCATCACAGGCTAGTCATGTCTGGACCACAGCAGGAGAGGTGCCAGATTTAAAAGAGGCCGTCATCAGGGAATTTTCTTTTCCATTAAAGAAGAAAAGATGGGCATGCAGTGTTTTTTCACCCATTGTTCACTCCTACAAATTGTTGTAGGTGATTCCAATGCTCACTGCGGACTGACTTTTGTGATGTTTCAGGAAGATGATAAACCATGTTATAAAAAAGTTTATACAATGCTAAGCAGGTATAGATCACTGTCACATATTATTAAGGTGATGAAATTTAAAATATGATGTTCTTTCTTTAAAATAAAAAATACTTTATGGAAATGGGAAATATAATTTTATGGAAACAGGAAAATATGCTACCTTTCAAGGTAAATATTCTTTCTATTCAAAGAAATATTTTACTTTTCAAACTTGATCTCCTTTCAAAGGTCTTTTAACTCGACTCTCAGATTTTTATTTAAGCACTTTTAGAAGTACTATTTCTTCCCTTCAGAAGTTTCCTGATTTCTTAGATTCCCTGCTTAACTGAGCTTCACCAATAAATTACTATATATGTTCATTATTCTTTGCTTGTGTTTTCTATTTATTCTCAGTTTTAAATTAGATTGTGTCCCTAAGAGCTTTGTACCAGAGGTTGATTCATCAGTTATGAAAATTTTACCCCTCTCAATTTTACCAGATTGTTTTACAAAGTTAAAAAATATTTTTTAAAACATATCCATTAAAGTTTTCTAATGCATTCTAATACTTTTCCTTGAAATTTGAACTCCATTTGTCTTTCTCTTTTGATACTAGCCTTCTGGAATGACTGAAGAAAAGCAATCAGACAAGATGATTATGTTTCTATTCCCTGTTCCCCTTGTTTTCTACATTTGTGCTTTGTTCTGTCTCTTTAATTTTTATTATATAGTATTAATTGATGTTGAAACACTAGGTAGTAATTAAAGTCAAAACTTTCTACTCTTTCCTTTTTCAGTAAAGTGGATATTTTATATAAAAAAGAATGTATATATAAGATGTATACATACGTATATATATACTGAATCACTTTGCTGTGCAGCAGAAACTAATACAACACTGTAAACCAACTATTCTTCAATTAAAAAAAGAAGTTGTGTGTATGCCATAGAAAAAAAAGAAATCTTGCTATCTGTGACAACAAAGACAGACCTTGAAGGCATTATGCTAAGTGAAATAAATCAGAAAAAGACATACTATGTGATCCACTTATATGTTGAATCTAAAATCAAAACCAAAAAACTCCTCACCAAACTCCTAGTAAGAGAGATCAGACATGTGATTACCAGAGGTTGGGAATGATGGAAGGGGAAATTAGAAAACAGAGGTCAAAAGGTACAAACTTTCAATTATAAGATAAGTAAGTACTAGGGGTGTAACGTACAACACGATGCCAGTAGTTAATATCGCAGTATGTTATACCAGAAAGTTGTTAAGAGAGTAAATCGTAAGAGTTCTCATCACCAGGAGAATATTTTCTTTTCTCTTCATTGTATGTATATGAGATGACAGATGTTAACTAGACCTATTATGGCAATCACTTCACAATGTATGCAAGTCAAACCATTGTGCTATCTACCTTGAACTTACATATGTCAATCCTTTCTCAATAAAACTGGAAAAAAAATCAAAGAGAAAAAAAAAATTGTTAATTTACGTATCCAATCATGTAGCAAAGTCAAATTTTATGGACTCTAGCCAGTTGTAGCAGACTATTGATGGAATATGTGGTAGATTGATTGCACGTGTGGCCCTAAATCTCCACCTCACATCCATATCTCTTGCAATGTGACTCGGAAACTTCTCCCATCAAGAGTCAGAGTCTGTTCTCTCCCCTTGATTCTAGGCTGACTTCATAGCTTGCTCTAGCTGACAGAATTGGCAGAAAAGATGCTGTGCCATGTTCAAGCATGGATCTCAAGAGGACATGTAGCTTCTGCTCTATTGGACACCTGCCTCCGCCATGAGATCAAGCCTTGGCTGATGTACTAGGGCTGGAGAGACTATACGGGGCAGAAATGAGTTGATTCAGCCAAGATTACACTAGACCAGCCAGCCGTCAGCCAATCTGGTGCTGACTGCAGATAAATTGTAAACCCAGCTGAGATAAAGCAAGACTGGCCATGTCAGCAGAACTGGCCAGGGAACTCACAAATTCATGAGAAATAATAAATAGCTATTATTGTAATCCACTCAGTTTTGGAGTGGTTTGTTACACAGTTATTCTGGCAATAGTTAACAAAGTAAGGTCTAAAAGAGACCAAAGGTCCTCTTGGTAAGCCAGGAAGCATAGTGTGGATTTGTGTCTGTCTTTTTTTCTAGTTTACATTCGAGCCACCAGTAGCCCTAACTCTAGCTGCTGGAATAGGCTCCACAGTTTCCCTTGTAGTGAAGACCAAATTCTGAAAATTTGGTCAGAATATATTGCTTCTACAAAATCATCCTTTCACCAACAGAATATATTGCTTCAACAAAATCATCCTTTCACCAACCAGATGTGGAATTTAATGCTACATTATGAAAGCATGGTTTGCAAGGTTATTTATGAAAAATCTTCTCACAAGGAACTTTGTCTCCTTCTCACAGGCCACTTTCTATCAGGTGGACTATGTGTGGTATGTTGGTCCACTGAGTAGCGAGGCTTTCCATAGGAGAAATCAGCACATTTATACTTAACGATAAATCTAAAAACAGTAACACACACTTTACTGAAAGAGTTGAGTGTAAACATTGATAAATGAAGTAGACAGCTTTAGTGATCTCACTGTTAATTGGAAACAAACATCCAGAAACAAATGGGTAACTTTCCAAAGAGTTAACTGCTGTTGATCTGCTTAAATTAACCAAGTTTTTTTCTGCCCACCTATAAGTAGTATGCCACCTAAACCCCATTCTGATCTTTTTAATATTAGGATTTTTTTAAATCAAATATTTCCTAGGACTTGTTAAAACTGGCTTTAGAGATGTACTTCTTAAAGGCATTCCTCCATGGAGACCACACATTGACTAATCCCCTACTGGGCTGATGATTCCAAATAAAATCTGGTCATTTGTTTAAGCTAAATCCCTGTTTTTCTTATCTCATTTTGTTTATACAAATGTTGGATGAGATCGATCTTTATGTTCTTATTTGTCTGTCTTGTGAAGACCTTCCAGGATTTTTTAATCCACTCAAAAAAAAAAAAAAAGATGTCTGTTTTTTCTCTCACAAAATAACTTTAACTAGAAATTGACTTAATTAAAAAGAATATATCTTTCTCTGGCATTTATTTAATTAATTAAGAGTAAATTAGTTAACTCTTAATTAATTAAATCAATCAATATCAGCTTGAAAATTGTCTTTTAGGAGGCCTGTTGATAAAGTAGAATGAGTCATGAAGATGACGTCATGTTGTTGCAGAGCTTGAGAACCCTGCCAAATTAAACATGGTTGAAGAAGCTGGAGATATCAATGTTAGAAAAGAGAAAAATTATGGGGAACTTAAGTGACTTCAACTTTCTGAAGTTGGCATAGAAATTTGCCTTTCCCTAGTGTTTTCACAGATAGAATTTGGGATCTTTTAACTATAACTAAAATCACTATGTCTGTTTTTTCTCTCACAAAATAACTTTAACTAGAAATTGACTTAATTAAAAAGAATATATCTTTCTCTGGCATTTATTTAATTAATTAAGAGTAAATTAGTTAACTCTTAATTAATTAAATCAATCAATATCAGCTTGAAAATTGTCTTTTAGGAGGCCTGTTGATAAAGTAGAATGAGTCATGAAGATGACGTCATGTTGTTGCAGAGCTTGAGAACCCTGCCAAATTAAACATGGTTGAAGAAGCTGGAGATATCAATGTTAGAAAAGAGAAAAATTATGGGGAACTTAAGTGACTTCAACTTTCTGAAGTTGGCATAGAAATTTGCCTTTCCCTAGTGTTTTCACAGATAGAATTTGGGATCTTTTAACTATAACTAAAATCACATTATTCTCACATATTAAAATGGCTCCTGAGGTCTCTCATTGTTCTCATAGCCTTCAATCCATCTGACATCATGGGTACCACCATGCTGCTCACTCATTAGGGGCCTGACACATTGGGTTTTGCTGTTCTTTCAGTACACAAAATTCAAACCCACCTCAGGACTCTTCTACTTACTGTTCCCTAATTGAACAAGATACGTAATGAATAAATACATGAAACATTAGTAATGGGACTAAGATAAAGATAGCAGATTTTTCTCAGTACAAAGAAGAACTGAGAATCAGAGACTTAAACCCAGAGCCCTGGTGGAAAATGAAGACTGTTCATCTGGAATGATTAAAGTGAGGGCTAGTAGCCTCCTGCCAGTGAAGTTGTAGAAGGTGACTTGGTTGCTTTGGGTTGTATGGGACAGTAATTCATCATAAATTATCTTAGGCTCTAAGGAGAATACCCTGGTTTATTTAACTGAAAAGTTCCAGTGTGGCTGAATCCAGGTAATTAAACAATGTCCATAGAAATGATATTTTTTCCAACCACAACTCTGCTCCTCTCTGTCTTTGCCCATCCTAAGGCAGGCTGCCTCTAAGTGGAGCAATGTGGACTCCAGAAGTTTCAGGATTATATCCTGCCAGATTAGCAACCCTAGAAGAAAGAGAGTTGCTCCTTCCTAAAATCCCCACCAAGGGTCCCCAGATTCAGTGTGTTTTGTTTGACTTTGGCCAAATGTCCACCCTTAGCCAATTAAGGCAGGCTGCCTCTAAGTGGAGCAATGTGGACTCCAGAAGTTTCAGGATTATATCCTGCCAGATTAGCAACCCAGGAAGAAAGAGAGTTGCTCCTTCCTAAAATCCCCACCAAGGGTCCCCAGATTCAGTGTGTTTTGTTTGACTTTGGCCAAATGTCCACCCTTAGCCAATCCCTGAGCTGTGCAGGTGGTATAGTCTGAGTTGCCTCTTCTGGGCAGATGATAAATCATACCTACCACTGATGGCAGGGGTAGAATCAGTCTCACTAGAATCACATGAAATGAAATTGTGGGAGGGTTGGTTCCCCAAAATAAAATAAGTGAAAGTGAAAGTGAAGTCGCTCAGTCGTGTCCGACTCTTTGCGACTCCATGGGGTGTAGCCTACCAGGCTCCTCCGTCTGTGGGATTCTCCAGGCAAGAGTACTGGAGTGGGTTGCCGTTTCCTTCTCCAGGAGATCTTCCCAACCCTGGGATCGAACCCGGGTCTCCCGCATTGCAGGCAGACGCTTTACCATCTGAGCCACCAGGGAAGGAGAATAGCTAACAAAAGACAAAAGAACAGGATGCTTAAAAGACAAAATATGAGATTCCTGTTATAAATTATGTTCAGATTGCCTGACTTCTAAGACTGTGTCTGACCCTCTGTTCCAGCATAGAGTGAAAGTCATTCATTTGTCTTCACCTGCTCTGGTCCATCTCTCAGGAAGATCTGTCACATCTAGTGGCTTGGCAAGAAGGCAACATAATCTGTTCATGGCAGATGCAGGACACATATTAGGGAAGGGAAAAGGAAAGCTGGACCTGATCTGAAATAAGAATGGGTAAGAGCTGGGGGACATGACCCAGCTGCAGAGCCTGACTCTGGAGGTACCCCACTGTGTGGACTACTGAGAGAATGCTGTCATCTTCCTCACAGTTCCAGAAATGCCTGGAATCAAGCACCCTCAGTCCTCAAGCTACTTCTCAGCAGCCCAGCACCTCTCACTCTGGGCTCAATCTGTCTATGCCTTTTTTTGGGCACTGCTACCTGACTTAGGCTTAAGTAGTCAGATGCCTTACTCCCATAAAGCCTATCTCAAGTCCTAGCGTGAAGGACCTTTCCCTCAACCAGTATTCCTGTGTTAAATACACAAAAAGTGTTTTGATATCTTACGCTTCTCAGGGTAGCACATTTGCATAGTAGGGCTCCCAAGTGGCACTAGTGGTAAAGAATTTACCTGCCAATGCGGAAGACATACAAGATGTGGGTTCGATCCCTGAGTCTGGAAGATCCCTTGGAGAAGAGTCTGGCAACCCACTCCAGTATTCTTGCCTAGAGAATTCCATGGACAGAGGAGCCTGGTGGGCTGCATTTCATATGACTGCACAGAGTTGGACATGACTGAAGTGACTGAGCATACACACACACACACACACACACACACACACACACACGACCTTTGCATAGTAAGATGTTTCTTTGCCAGAAGGTGTTTCAGTTGAATCTGAACTAGAATTCATAGTTGGAAATGGTAAATGAATGAGTGGATGGCTCTTCCCTCACCCTACCACCAGCAATCTCTGTATGAAGCAATTTAGCTCTCCTCAAAAGGGAAGTTTGGGGCTGGTCTCAGGAGATGGGGACAGAGAAAAAAGAAACGAGGAGGGCTGCATGGTTCCTGGCTCAGCCTGTCTCTAGGGACTAGATCTGCCCTGGCAAAAATGAGAGCTGTGGGCAATTTTCATAGACAACTTTGTGGGTTACAGTGCAGAGCTGAGCTGAGATGGCAAAGTGGGAAAAGGAGCTGGAGTGAGAAACACTCTTCCTCTCTATAAGGAATGCACCTTTGCTTTGAGCATTGATGAAGGCTTAAATTAAAGCAGCTACATTTAGGGTAGAAAGAAGTGACCAAGGAAGGCTGGATAGAGAAGAGTGAGGGATCAGATGGGGGAGTGAGAAAGAGAGAGAACAAAGGTCACTCCCCAGTTTAGGTTCGAGCATCTGCAGAAGCAGATGACAGATGCCATTTACCAAGTTAGGGAATATAGGAGGAGTTCAGCTAAAATCTCATTAACTGGACACATTTATTGGTAAGCATTTTTATGAAATTCCAGTTAATTTTGGATGTAACTAATAATTATATCCAAGAACTGAGTCTGAGTGTATGTCTCTGTGTGGTTCTGATTGTCTGCATGTCTGTCTGTGGGTCTGTGTGTACAGGTGTCTACAACAAAGGGTGAGGAAGGGTTCAGATCTGAGATGCAAATGACAAAGCAACATTAGTCAAATGTTGCTCCACTCCACTTCCCAGAGGACAGTAAATATTCTCATTTGAGTAGTAATATATTTATGAAATCAGCATAAAAAGTAGACTATGAGAGTGATACAGTAATAAAATTATTCCGCTTTCTTAGATTGTGTTTTAGTTGTTTGAAATTCTACTACATTGAGAAAAATATTTAGTGTCAACCTAGATGAAGGTTTTTTCAGCTTTTTCAAGAATGGTTATGGCCTTGGTTTCCTTTTTGACTACTTTATGTTACATAATTTTCAGAAGTTAAAAATAAAAAGCTTTCTCTTTTGAATATATATTATTACCCAGGAAAGCTGTTTCATATCTGATAATTTTTAACTAAAGTGTAGTGGATTTACAAAATTCACTGAATATCTACCATATGCCAGGCATTCATTTAGGTTTTGATTATGTATTATTCATTTAATCCATGTTGACTCCTTGAGATCAGTAGGTACCATATAGCTCCATTCTACAGATGAGGAAACTGAAGATCAAAGTAGTTAAGTAACTTATTGAAGATTACATAGCTAGCAAGAAATAAGGCTGAAGGTTTGAATTTAAATAGTCTGCTCAGCCTAGCAATAAATCATATCCACAGGTGTGATAGGCAGTCTGTAAGATAGCCAGAATGACCCCTTCCCTTCTGGTGTTCACCCTTTTGTGTAATTCCCTCCCCTTTGCACGTGGACGAGGCCTAGAGATTTGCTTCTAATGAATGGAATATAGAAAAAATAATAAGACGTTACTTCCAAGATTAGGTTAGGGTAAATGTTTACATCCTCTCCCCAAATTCACATGTTGAAATCCTAACCCCCGCAGATGATGGTTTGAGTAGGTGGGGCCTCTGGGAGGTGTTTAGGTCATGAACATGGATACTCTTGAGGGCCTAGTGCCTTCTAAAAGAGGCTCTAGAGAAAACCCTGACCCCTTCCACCAAGTGAGGATACAATGAGAAGTCTCCCACCCAGAGAGGACCCTCACACAGCCATGCCAGCACTCTGATCTCACACTTCCAGCTTCCTGGCTTGCAAGCCATAATTTAACCATTCATGAGTTGCTCAGTCGCTGGTACTCTGTCACACCAGCTGATGGATTAAGGCAGGTTACAAGACAACTGCAGCATCCAGCCTGTTTTCTCTCTCATTCTCTCTCTTTCTTGTTCATTTGGCAGAAGCCAGTTGACTGATTGTGAGCTGTGCTGTGGAGAGGCTTACCAGGAATGACTAGTAACTAAGGCCTTCAGTCCAACAACCCTCAAGGAACTGGATCCAGCCAGCAGGCCTGGGAGGGAACCAGAAGGCCAACCCTTCAGCCTCCACTCGAGATGACTGCAGCCTCGGGGGGCACACTGACCAAGAGGCACTTAGCTTCTTTTTTTTATTAATGATAACCTTCTTACAATTTATCCTCTGAAATACTGACTTTTTTTCTGCTTCTGACAGAAGAGATTTTAGATCCTCTGAAATACTGACTTTTTTTCTGCTTCTGACAGAAGAGATTTTAGAAGCATGGGCTTTGGATCCAGACACATCTGGGTCCAGATGCCTCCATTACTAGCCACACCTAGGTGAATGAACGTGGGTAACCATGTCTGAGTTATTTCTTCATTTGTTAAATGAATAATATCACTAATGTCATCTTTTTTTTTTTGTTTAAACTGAAGTATGCATGAGTATGTGAAGGGGGAGAGAGAGAGAAAGAGAAGAGAGACACAAAGAGAGATCTCTTTCTTTTCTGGGAAAGGTAATAGGAGCAATTGTGTTTCGTATCCTTAAGAAGCCCAAACCAGGAGCTTCTGGAAGGTAATCTATCTTTCAATATTTCAGTATTTCCTGGAAATCTCAGCTTATTTAGAGTTGACTTTAAATGTCTCTGAGGAGAGAGGGGAGCAGAGACCAAGGGAAGCCCCAGATAGGAAAAGGTATGAGAACTGAACGTGCACACCTGTGAAGGTGCTCTGTGTACCTGGGAGGCTCGTTCACCTGGTCTTACAAAGACTCTGCAGAACATCATGTGCCCAGGGTAGCCCCGGAGTAGCAGAATCAGCAGGCTTTCAGGATTCTACTGGACATCTCAGTTCTAACCAGGGGCCTTCTTTGGATTCGACTTGCAGGCAGGTAAACTGGTGAGAGAGGAACTACAGATGGAGAATTAATTTCATGCCATTCAGGCTGCATGGAACCCTAGAGCTGGACATCTGAATATGATTTAAAGGTAGGAAAGTAATGAGATATTCCTTAACTCCCAAGAGATGGTTAAAATATATACTCACATGCCTATAGAGAGGCACAGAATGCTTTTTCTGTTGGCACCGAGGGCCTTGGAAGCACCTTCCAAGAGTTCCTGTATCGGTGGAGCACTGTTATTGTTAGGACGCGTGTTTTTATGGATGAACTGCTCTAAGGCGTGCGAAAGGCTGATTAGTTTCTCCCTAGAGCCAGAGTATTTTCCAGGCTTTATTCATTCCTAGCCTGATAGCCAAGCAAGATATGATTGTGCAGATAAGACAAATACAACCTCGTTCCAGGACTCTGATATAAAACTTGTGATTTTCATCACTCTTTGGGTTACCATCCTTCAGGGAGAAACTTTCCAAAAGGCCAAGTTATCATTTTTGGTTTATGATCACTCCCCAGAGAGTGATCACTGATTCCAAATAGAGACACTGATTGTGCTTTGGGAGCTATTTGCGAAGCAGATTTAATTAGGTGCTGAGCTTGTTATCAATCCTCAGCAACCCAAACTAGACATTTATCCCCCTGAGAGTCCCTCAATACCGAGTTCTCAGCCTCTTCCCTCTTCCCACCTCCAAAGTCAGTAGGAGGCTGTTCTGTGTGAGGACCAATAACACTGCTACAAGACCTGCCTTTTAGGTCTCGTAATTCTAAGCCATATTGCAATCTGAAAGCTGAACTGCCGTTAATGACTTGATTTTTTATAATATTTAACAGGCTTTACGGGAGTTTAACGATTCAGAGTTGACTCTGGAAGCACTTCAACTCAGCTATTTTTCAAAGATGTTTATTTTCTGTATTTCTGGCAATATTTTGCTAAGAAATGCTGTGGACATGCTCTCTCAGTAGTGGCATTCCAGACCTCTGCATAAACCCCCATGATGAGAGAAATAAAGGCCCAGTCGGACAGAGGTCAGGCTTACATAGAATGCTGGGAAGTTAAATCAACGTAAGGGCATCTGAGTATAACAGAATGAGTCTCTGGTCTTTGCCTTGCTGGAAAATGCTTTGTAATTTCAAGGAATAAATTATCAATGTTTCTTTATGAAAAAAATCAGGACTTCCCTAAAGAAAAGATAGAAGGAGTTCTTATATTAACAATAAAACTTGTGCAACCTGGGCCACAGGACTCTTAAGAAAAGCTTTGAAGACTGATACCTAAAAGGATGATCAGAAGGAAATGGAATGATTTTAAGATCTAATCCTAAAGCACATTAAAAAAAATGCAGGTGTCAAAGTTAGCTGTCAGTGTTGTGCATTAAATGCTCCCTGACTTGGAATTATTTTCTTAGTTTCCACCTTTTATTTACAAGGAGATGGGCAAGTAAGGGTTTCCTTTGCTGGTATCTGCAAAAATACTGTATATCTTGAGTGAAGGGTTTTTATTTTCTATCTTATTTGACTGAAATCAATAGCCTTGTGTTCATTCAAATTTTATCACTCATTGGTTTCTTCCTAGCTGTTTGAAACTGACATATTAAAAAAAAATCCATATACTTTCTTTGATAAGCTTGGTCAAAGAATTTTTTCTGATTGTATTTCAAATTGCTTTGTCACCAACTGTTCATTCTCAAGTTTGTTACTGTGATTCCCATTTTTACACAGCTTATTTCTTTAATTTGTTGACGGACCAATTCCTAAAATTTGGTGGGTGATTTTAAACTGATTTGAAGAATTTTCAGAAACAGGGAATAGAGACCAAAACAGTTAAATATTTTTCCTTTCATCATTGCTTATTTACTGGGGTCACATTACATATTATAAACTTTTGGAAAACAATATTTAATGATGCTTTATAGTTTAAAATATTTTGAAATATTTTATATTATTCACACAATTCTTCATGTTCCAGAACTAAACACAGAATTAGCTGGCTCTCCCAGGACCCCTCAAATATGTCATAGCAAAGTCAAGGCTTGAGATGAATATCTCACTCTTCAATCCTGATTCTGCTTCTGAACTCACCATACTGGTAGATGACACTACCATTCTCCTTATAACCCAAACAGAACCCTGGCAGGAACACTGGGCCTCTTTCTCATTATCCTCCCTGTGCAAGACACACCATTTTGTCTGGATCCCTCCCTCCAGCTCGATCACTTATTTACTCAATTTATCTAAACCAAGGCACATGTCCTCTCTATTTTTTTATGTCTAGAGACACTCTCTATGATATAATAGCCAGAGTAATCTTTCAAAATTACAAATCTGATCAAGTCATTTTTCAGTGTGATTTTCTTTAATAGATTTCCATTACCTAACTCTAATGGCAGAAAGCAAAGGGGAGCTAAAGAGCCTCTTGATGAGGGTGAAAGAGGAGAGTTAAAAAGCTGGCTTAAACCATGGAGAACAGTGTACAGATTCCTTAAATAACTGGAAATAGAACGGCCATATGACCCAGCAATTCCATGGCTGGGCATACACACCAAGGTAACCAGAATTGAGACATATGTAGCCCAATATTTGTTGCAGCACTGTTTACAATAGCTAGTACATGGAAGCAACCTAGATGTCCATAGGCAGGCAAATGGGTAAGGAAATTGTGGTACATATACAGAACGGAGTATTACTCAGCTATAAAAAGGAACACATTTGAATCAGTTCTAATGTGAAGTGAATTCGCACAGTCATGTCCGACTCTTTGCGACCCTGTGGACTACCAGGCTCCTCAGTCCATGGAATTTTTCATGCAAGAGTACTGGAGTGGTTTGCCATTTCCTTCTCCAGGGGATCTTCCTGTCCCAGGGATAGAACCCAGATCTCCTGCATTGCAGGTAGACATTTTACCATCTAAGTGGATGAAACTGGAACCTATTATATAAGTGAACTAAGTCAGAAAGAGAAACACCAATACAGTATATTAATCCATATATATAGAATTTAGAAAGATGGTAACAACGACCTTATAAACAAGATAGCAAAAGAGACACAGACGTAAACAACAGACTTTTGAACTCTGTGGGAGAAGGCGAGGGTGGGATGATTTGAGAGAATAGCATTGAAACATGTATAGTACCATATGTAAAATAGATGACCAGTGCAAGTTTGAAGTATGAAGCAGAGCACCCAAAACTGATGCTCTGGGACAACCCAGAGGGATGGGGTAGGGAAGGAGGTGGGAGTCGGGGCTCAGGATTGGTGGGACACATGTACACCCGTGGCTGATTCTTGTTGATGTATGGCAAGACCACCACAATATTGTAAAGTAATTAGCCTCCAATTAAAATAAATAGATTAATTTTTTTTAATTCTGACTTAAAAGTCACCATTAAAANCGGGGCTCAGGATTGGTGGGACACATGTACACCCGTGGCTGATTCTTGTTGATGTATGGCAAGACCACCACAATATTGTAAAGTAATTAGCCTCCAATTAAAATAAATAGATTAATTTTTTTTAATTCTGGCTTAAAAGTCACCATTAAAAAAACAAAAATCACAGCATCTGGCCTCATCACTTCATGGCAAATAGATGGAGAAAAAGTGGCGACAGTGATAGATTTTCTTGGGCTCCAAAATCACAGTGGACAGTGACTGCAGCCATGAAATTAGAAGACACTCACTCCTTGGATGAAAAGCTATGACAAATCTAGACAACATATTAAAAAGCAGAGACATCATTTTGCCAACAAATGACCATATGGTAAAAGTTATGGTTTTTCCAATAGTCATGTATGGATGTGAGAGTTGGACCATAAAGAAGGTTGAGCACCAAAGAATTGATATTTTCAAATTGTAGTTCTGGAGAAGACTTTCAAAATTCCCTTTGACAGCAAGGAGATCAAGCTGGTCAGTCCTGAAGGAAATCAACCCCGAATATTCATTGGAAGGATTGATGCTGAAGCTGAAATTCCAATACTTTGGCCACCCGATGCAAAGAACTGACTCATTGGAAAAGACCCTGATGCTGGGAAAGATCGAGGGCAGGAGGAGAATGAAGTGACAGAGGATAAGATGATTGGATAGCATCATCAGCTCAATGGACATGAGTTTGAGCAAACACTGGGAGATAGTGGAGGACAGGGAAGGCTGGTGTGCTTCAGTCCATGGAGTTGCAAAGGATCAGATATGATGTGGAGACTGAAAACACAATAGACCCTGAAAATCATTGCATGATGGGGGCATATCTTGATATTAACTAATTTTTCCTTTTATTTTAGGTTTCCTGGTGGCTCAGATGGTAAAGAATCTGCCTGCAATGGGGGAGACCCGGGTTTGATTCCTGGGTTGGGAAGGTTCCCCTGGAGAAGGGAAAGGCAACCCACTCCAGTATTCTTGCCTTGAGAATCCCATGGACAGAGGAGCCTGGCGGGCTACAGTCCATGGGGTTGCAAAGGATTGGACATGACCTAGAGACTGAACAACGACAATAAATGCTGAACACCATTGCATAATGGAGGGATATCTTGATATTAACTGATTTTTCATTTTAAGAACAATTTTATCGCAAACTTTATTTTCAAAAAGTGTTCCAACAATGAATATATAGAGAAAATAGTAGCAAGATGGTGGAAAGAATAGTATGTTGAACCCTTGTGGACTATCACCTAACTTCAACAACGATCAAGTCATGGCTAATCTTGTTTCACCTATACTTTCTCACTCCTTCCATCTCAATACCCTTTGCTGGACTAATTTAAAGCAAGTCTCAGATAACCTCTTGTGCTTCTCTTTATTAGCAATTTCCTTCTTTTCCCTGATTTCAGGCTGAGTGGAGGGAGTCCAGACTCACTGTCTCAGGAGAAGGAGTGTTCAGAAGACTAGATTACTAGGTTTCAAACTTAGAAACTCTCACCAGAGATGCTGTCTTTAGATTTTGTTTGTTTGTTTCAAAAGACAATGCTTATGTAAAAGAACAGATCTGGGAAGAATAGACCACAATGTAAAAGTTTGTTTTCTTATCCCATTTTTCAGTATAGAGAGGCAAGTAGAGAGGCGACAAGCAAGCACAGATGCACGTGAAATACCAAGGACTGTGGCTGCGTTCTGACCCTCAGCACGTCCTCTGGTGAGAGATGTTAGAAAGCTCCACATTTGGGGCTGAAGAAGAAAGGATACCCCTGACATTGTGAAAATGAATGTGTTAGTCGCTCAGTCGTGTGACCCCATGGACTGTAGCTCTCCATTCTCCTTCTCTATGGAATTCTCCAGGCAAGAATACTGGAGTGGGTCGCCATTCCCTTTTCTGAGGATCTTCCTGACTCAGGGATTGAACCTGGGTCTTCTGCATTGTAGGCAGATTCTTTACCATCTGAGCCATGAGGGAAGCCCACAGGTGACATTATATCCATCTAAACCCCAGGAGGCACTTTGGGACACTACTGTGTATAACTAGCAGGGTGAGAAAGGTTGTTTGGCACATCTGGTCAGAAATATAGTTTTTCCAGAGGTCTTCAGGGTTGTCAAGAGACAGCTGGTCAATCTGGAGGGACTACATGGTCGAGACAAGGTTAAAGAGAGATCTGAGTAGACAGAGAGCAGGATGGAGCCATGGGCTTCTCAGAAGTTGCCAGCCATAGGGAGATTCGGTAACTGATGGACCCACAGATGCTGTTGTCCTCTGAATCAGCCTCAAGGGAAGGGGAGAGGACAGGCTCTGAGTTGACTGATACACTGAGTTGTCTGAGATTCATTGTTTTGCCTCCAAGTGAAATAAAACATTAAGACAGCAACTGCAAACATGTATGGAAAGTAAAGTACTTTTCTGCACTCCTGTGTATCCCCTCCATAGAGAAGTCATCAGCACTCGGATTTTCTCTCCTTCCTTTATAGTCACATTCTACCCTGTTGCCTGTTTTCCTCTTGCTTGTCATCAGGCACTCTCCAGGTGGGCTATGGCTGCTGACAGCTTCAAGCATACATGTAACCAATTGACAACTCATGGGAAAAGAAAGGACTTCCTGGCTAACAGCTCCCTGCAGAGCACCAGTACTAACTCTCATGCAAGCATTTTGCATCATGTCCTGGACCAGTCATTGGGGCTGTTGACACGGAGATGTTCATATGGCTGACCTGAGCTCATGGCCACATTGCAGTTGGGGATGGAGTCAGCTGATCTCCATTTCCTAAGGGAGGAAAAAAGTGATATTCCCAGAAAGGCAAAGAGATACAGAAAAGGCTGAAATAGCATAAATATTTAATAAAAATACTGCTTAAATGAGTGGAAGAACAAGGCCTTCAAAATCTAAGACCAGGAATGTTGCAGCTACATTACATTGCCTCTGTCTTTATTCCATAGTTTATACCAATCTTTACCGAACAAGAAATCAGAACTTGGCCACCCTAAAATGTCATTAGCTCTATAAGATGGTAAGTAAGTAAGCGCATTTTGCACAAGAATTGCAAATTCTAAATTGTCTTTCTATGGTACCTAGCTTTCAAGATTTAAAGTCTTATAAAAATTAAATATGAGCTCTTAAGTGGCAAGAAAGTGGCAGAAATGAGGTGAGAGGCTGAATTTCAAGGTAAGCAATCTGACCAGTTCTAAGTGACATGCGAATTTAGGGAGATTCACACATCCTAAAAAAAAAAGTTTCATTTATTCTTATTTTATTTTATTTTACTTTACAATACTGTATTTGTTTTGCCATACATCAACATGAATCCACCACGGTTGTACATGAGTTCCCAATCCTGAACCCCCCTCCCACCTCCCTCCCCATACCATTTCTCTGGGTCATCCCAGTGCACCAGCCCCAAGCATCCTGTATCCTACATCGAACCTAGAGTGGCGATTTGTTTCTTATATGATATTATACATGTTTCAATGCCATTCTCCCAAATCATCCCACCGTTCTATCCATCTGTGTCTCTTTTGCTGTCTCGCATACAGGGTTATCGTTACCATCTTTCTAAATTCCATAATATGTGTTAGTATACTGTATTGGTGTTTTTCTTTCTGGCTTACTTCACTCTGTATAATTCTTGAAGTTTCTGAGTTCTCCTCAGATTTACCACTTATGGTCAAGTGCCTGCTGAGTCTGCTGGGCAATGAGTCACCTCTAGTTATTCTCCAAGATAGACCACAAGCTATGAATGCAGGACCTGTTCTCACCCTGCACCCTTGGTCTAGCACAGGCTGGGCACTTGGTGGAATGTCAGTGAGTACTTACTAAATGAATGAGATATGACCAGCGGTTTAGATGAACAAAAGCAGTGTAGACACACTCAATTTTGACTATAGAATTTTTTTAAGTTGAATTTCTCTTTTCATACTTCATGTCAGTTGATGATAGAGTTACATTGCACCTATGTTCTCTCATGATAGGGATCACGCCTGTTCATAACAACAGCCAACATATACTGAATCTTACCATGTAGTAGGCTCTTCTGTAACTGTGGTTTACTTTATCCCTACAACAATTCTAGAAGCTTCTGTCATTACACATTTTTTCTTACAAAGTTTGTTGTTTGTAGAATGGAACTTGACCCTGGCAGTGGGAGTTCTAAGTGTGTATTCTAGCTCCTAGGCTTACAAGGCCTTTTGTAAATACTTGCTTGTCCCATGTTTCTCTCTTAGAAGGAAACAGCTATGATGCTGTCTTATCCACCACACCTGCACAGGGCTGGGCTCAAGTTAATTGTGTCAAATCAAACAAGGGATTAATCAGCTCATTTCCTTGCATACATTGATAGATAGAAAGAGGAGTTGAGTTAGGCATCAGAGATCTTACAGATTTCTTAGACAATGTAGAGAGGATATAGTGCATTATGACAAATAAGAGTAGCTAAATATTTAATATAGACAGACAGATATAAGTATAGGTATTTAGCATGTATAGTCTGCTTTTAGACTTCCTTCATACCTCAGTTCGTAAAGAATCTGCCTGCAATGCAGGAGACCCCGGTTAGATTCCTGGATCAGGAAGATCCCCTGAAGAAGGGATAAGTTACCCACTCCAGTATTCTTGGGCTTCCCTGGTGGCTCAGCTGGTAAAGAATCCAGCTGCAATGCAGGAGACCTGGGTTTGATCCCTGGGTTGGGAAGATCCCCTGGAGAAGGGAAAGGCCACCCACTCCAGTATTCTGACTTGGAGAATTCCATGAACTGTACAGTCCATGGGGTTGCAAAGAGTCAGGACTGAGCGACTTTCATTTTCACTTTCAGACTGCTTTTAGTTAGTCATGCTTCCCAGGTGGCGCTAGTGGTGAAAAATCCAGCCACCAATGCAGATGTAGGAGATGAGTTCAATCCCTGGGTTGGGAAGATCCCTTGGAGAAGGGAATGGCTACCCACTTCAGTATTCTTACCTGGAGAATCCCATTGACAGAGGAGCCTGGTGGGCTACAGTCCATGGGGTCACAAAGAGTCTGACATGACTGAAGTGACTTAGCATGTGACTTAGCATGCATGCGCCTCAACTCTAGATTTGAATAATAAAATCATCACATCTTAGGTATGGTGGTATACATCTCACAGTCAAAATTTTAACACTTTCTTAGGGAAAAAAACTACTTTTACTTTAGTGGCTTTTCTGAACCATTTCTTGGAAGTGTACTTGTAGACACAATGGAATGGAAGAAATATTTCCAGATCTGAAATACTTAGGTCTACTGTAATGGACATTTTATTCTGAATCATCAGCAATCTACATGTTAAAAGAATGATGTCATAAGTTATGAGGAATATTGGTATCAAATGTTTTTAAATATTCATGTTTATAAGCCATCAAGCCCAATAGTCTCCAGCATTTCCTTAATTATGCTGAGTATAATGAGGAATAAAAGATAAATCATAGTAAGGATTACCCTAATTGTGTATTTCATAATTACCTTAAGATTTCAGTTGTACTTTAGAGTTTTAGTCTGCCCAACAGGTGTTTTAGCTCTCATGGGTCCATCTAACTACACATCTGGTTTATTTAAAATATTTTTGTGGGGAATAAAAGTAAATTATCTTTAGAGGTCCAAAACAAACTCTATATTTAATCTGGGTAAGTCATCCAAATTGATGCTGGCTATTCATATAATTAGGTATTTAGTGTGTGGAATGAAAAAGAAAGAAACCTGCAATTTCAAGGAATCCCCACTGAGGCTGCAGATGCTAGAATAGAGGTATAATTATATGATTTAATTTTCGAGTAATTGCTTGAATTTTCTTCTTCAAGGTAGCAACCTCTTTTAAATCCATCCAAGTTAAATTCCATAACTTTTCAGTCATTCTGTCTCAGGTTAGATCCACAGATCCAGGGCTGTTAAGAGTGTGTATCTGGTCTATTACCTTCCTTTCTCCATTCTCCTTTTGTCTTGATGTGCTACCACTCTGGTGCTGCTAAGCTGGGGAGGAAAGTGAAAGTGAAAGTCACTCAGTTGTTTCCGACTCTTTGTGACCTCCCGGACTATACAGCCCATGGAATTCTCCAGGCCAGAATACTGGACTGGGTAGCCTTTCCCTTCTCCAGGGGATCTTCCCAACCCAGGGATCGAACCCAGGTCTCCCGCATTGCAGGTGGATTCTTGACCAGCTGAGCCACGGGGAAGCCACACTGGGTTGGAGATAGACGACAAATGATATTTCCTTAGGTGAAGAGAAAGGTGGAGACCCTCTTCATTTGTTTTTAAAAGAAAAAAAAAATCAAATTAAGGGCTGCCCCTACAGTGTGCAGGATCCTGAGCAAACAAAAATATTTTTGTAGGGCCCCTGTTCAACAATTTAGTTTTAAAAAATACTACAACATTCATATAAGGACCCATGTAAAGTAGAGTGGTTTATCAATGAAGATTAAATAATGGATAGAGAGGACATACTTATATATTTGTTTATTTTCCAATCAGGGCAAGGGAAGATTCTTCATAGTGTCCACACCCCACCTCTTTCTCTTAAGGTCCAGGAATCATCGTTTTTGTGTTCTTTCTTCTCAAATGTGGTGTTTTCAAATAACTTCATGTCTCCCACTACGAGACAAAGGCAGCAAGACTGTCATTAGTCACAATACCATAGCTCTTTGGGACGTGTTTGTGTGGACACAACATTGATCAGTTTGCCTTTGCAAACTGATGTCATGTGCTTAATGCTGGTTGTGTCATTACTCATGAGGTTGCATTATCCTGTGGACAGTGGCTTTCCAGGGAGTCACCCAAAGGTCATCACTTTGCTTTCTTGATGATGGCATATACAACTTTATCCAGAGTATGCAGGAAAATGTGAACAATAATTTGTTTTCTGGATATGTTAAATTTATCATCTGAAATTTGAAGTGTAAACACAGGATGATTCATCTTCCTTCCACGTCTTTTCTTGAAAAGAAAGGAGTGGCTGCACTCCTAGAATGTGAAGTCCTCACTGGGGAAGTCATCCAGATACTAGATACTACTCTTTCTTTTTCTCAGAAGGCTCTTTTGACAGGCTGTTGTCTGTGTGACTACTACTATTATTCAGGTTTCAATTCAAATGTCACCTCTTCAGAAAGGCCTTCACTGCCCACTCTAACTAAAGTACCCATACTAGTTTGTTTTATCATCTACATGTACTCATCACTCGCTAACATCAATTTGCTATTTCTCTGAGTTTGTCTGACTCCTCTATGTTGACTGTAGGATCCAAAAGCAAGGGGCTCAGTCATATTTTCTCCTCTATCTTTAGTGTATAGACTAGGTCTCGGCATAAATAAATTACTCAAGAAGGATTTACTGATGACTGCACCATGATTCCTACATTTTTTCATTTTATGTATAATTATGCCTTCTTTCTTATTCCTAATGTTTTCTGTGGTGAATTCTTTTCTTTCTCTTTTTTTCTTAATTATACTTGCCCATCCATTACATATTTTCTATTTTTCAAGAAACTAATTTTTGGTTTTATGACTCAGGAGTCATGTCTGTATTTTATAATATTTTAAAATTTCTATTTCTTGGTTTATTCTTTATTTTATAAGCATTGAACTCATTCCAGGACTTGTACCCAGCATAGCATATAATTCTGGGTCTCCTGTTTGCTCTCTTTTAACCACTTAGGATAGTCAAAGTACACCTGAATGCAGAGATGAAATGTTAACAGAAGGCAGTTGGTTAGGCACTGGTTGGGATGTAGCTCCTGATCTTTCCTCTCAGTGAACTCTTTTGCCAGTGAAGAGTTCATTGCTTTTAGACTGCTCCATTGGATAATGAAGCCAACGACTGCAGCAAAGTACTTGACTGTTAGTCTAATGAGAATTTATGAATGTATTCCTCAAATACCATGAGATTGGGTAACCCCAAATCTACAACAGGAACAAGAGCAGAGATGCACCCTGGCCTCTACCCTCAAGATTCCTGTTTTGTTATCTCTTTTGTTCAGTCCTGCTAAAAAGGAGTCAGATCAAGCTCCCACCAGGTATTAATCTTTGATCTTAAGATTGTCCTTAAGATCTAGACTAGGAGAATGAATTGACTTAGACGCCACAAGAGCATGTTGGTAGACATGCTCTCATGGCATTATCCCTATTTTGTTTCCTGATTTTAGGAACTAAATTAAAGAAGAATATAGGATAAAGGCAGACTATGAAATATTTATTTGGGGACAGTCAAGGGCCTTTGGTATACAGGAAAACTGCTATGTCATCTCAGTGTAGGACTGACTGCTCTCCTCACCAACCAAAGCACATAAAGTGCACACTTGTTGAAGACAAATTTGAATGACTTCATTTCAATATTGACTAGGTGGAAAACTTGAAAAATTCACCTTTAAATATATGCTCTTTGTGCTGAAACTAGTTCCTAGCTTAACATCTGGTTTTCTAAACCTTTCTTTATTGGTCACAAAGGTAATTAGAAATCCATTTCCTGGCAGCAGATTCCAAAATAGAAGCTTAGGACAATAAGGACTTAATGAGTAAAGCACACATGTTATGTCCAAATAGCTTATTGAAGAAAGTAGAAGCCAGACGCACTGTTTGTATTTCATCCTAAAACTGTAAAGACACACACATCTGGAGTACAGGTCTTGCATCCTAACTTTTGGTTTTCTTCAACTTGTAAAATGATTCACACAAATGGGAATTATAACCAGTCTTAAAATATACAAAAAATAAATACTTTTATATGTACATATATATATACTTATACACACACATATATATATACCTCATATAGGTAATATTTATCTCAAATGTGTATAGCCAAGTTATGTGAAGCATAACCAAGTCATCCGAACAATAATGTTGTCATTTAAGGCAGACTTCTCTGCATGTTTTGCTTTTTAAAATCAGTCCTTGGAATTGAATTTTATCATGCAACTTCTATGTAACTCTAGCCCACAGTTTATTTCATAGAGAAAAGGAATAACTCAACATTGTTATTTTCAACCATGACCTTATCTCATGGGACATGAAGAAATATTTGATCATGAACTTTCAAAGCCATGGTAAATTTATTTGTATCAAATTTGGCCTGGTCACAGCACTTGATGCTCTCTAGTCACTTTGTCATGTAATAGTACTCTCTCTACTGTCTCTACCCACACAGACTCCTTCAGTTTGGTTTGTCATTGAATTCATCAGAGTAAGATGCTTTTAATGCAGCTAATTAATATAAAAAGGTTTGGGATTGATAATATCCCAACATACACATGTATATTGAGAATAACCTTTCTTTTCTGCCCCTTGCAGTTTCTGAGAACATTCATGCTTCTGGTAAATCTTGACTAAAGTCAATAGCAAAGGAGAGTGAAGAATGCAGGGCTGGCCATGCAGGGTAGGGGGGAATGGTATATCAGCCTGACAGAGGGGGTGGAGAGCAAGGAGAGGAACACTGGGGAGAACTGGAATTAAAGCTGGAAAAACAAAACAGAGTCAGCTCATGGAGCGATGTGAATTCCAGGTTAAGGATTTTAGACTTTATCATGTTGAATACAGTTAATCTTCATTATTTATGGGTTCTGTATTTGTGAATTTGCCTCCTAACTGAAACCTGTCACCCTCAAAATCAATTTTTATACACACAGTACTTTTTCAGTCATAATGGGACATGCACGGGGTTGGGGGCACAAAAAACCTGGGTTATTTGATGTGTACGTTCCCAGTTGAGGCTGAACCAAATGCCCTGTCTTCTTGCTTCAGCTCTCAGACTGTGATTCTTTTCACAGGACATTTAGTATCATTTTTTTCACATTTTTGTGCTTTTCTGTAGGTGATTTCACTGTTTAAAATGGTTCTAAGAATAGTGTTAAAGTGCTCTCTAGTATTCCTATGGGTAAGAAAGTTATGACATGAGTTGCAGAGAAAACACCTGTGTCAGATAATGTTAAATGAGCTTTGTTCAGTTACGGTTATAGTGCTGTTCATTGTGAACTTAATGTCAATGAATATGTATGTATATATACACATACATACATATGAAAGAAAAAAAAAAATTACTTCGTGGAAGACAATTTTTCCACTGACCGGACAAGGGGATGGTTTAGGGATGATTCAAGCACATTACATTTACTGAACACTTTATTTCTATTGTTATTACATCAGCTCCAGCTCAGATCATCAGGCATTAGATCCCAGGGGTTGAGGACCCCTGCTGTATAGCATGTATGTACATATTTGTGCCTATTTTGAAAACAAGAGGGAAGTGATATTTGCCGGCATGTTTTGAATAGCATTTAGATTTGCAGTTGTGTTGTATAGAATATTGCAATCTTTAGCAGGCCTAGTAGTCCTTCTAATTGTAGTGTGTGTGTGTGTGTGTGTGTGTGTGTGTGTGCGTGTGTGTATGCATGAGCACACACACTTGCATGTGCGCATGTGCATGTACACATGCACACACACACACTGGCCTTGATTCAACTAGATATATCAGTTTCTATAGTTGCTTCATTATTTTATTCAACAAATACTTTTGAGCGTCTTTCATGTGCCAGGTATGGTTTCAAGCACTGAAGAGTTAACAGTGGATAGAAAGTCCATTCATCTATGGAGCTTATAACCTACTGCTTATAACCTATCAGAAGTACTTGATCCTGGATGCACACAGACTTTTCTGATATTAAAAATCATGATGCTGGGCCACACTCCCAAATCAATTATCTGGGGTTGAGACCAAGTTGTCAAGAAATTTTTAAAGTTTCCTAATGATTCTAATGTATGATGAAGATTGAGAATTGCTGTTTTAGAGGGAAAACAATCACTTAAATGGTGCTTATTTTGTGTCAGACATAGTTTTCAACCCTTTATTGCTTTTTAAAATTTCCACAGTAAGGTCCCTTTCAATTCTCACTATAAACTTCTAAATAAGGTATTATTATATCCCCACTTGACAGATGAGAAAACTGATACACACAGAAGTTGAGTAGATTATCCAAGATTCCAGAGTGCGTATCAGAAACACATCTGCGCAATCAGGATTTAACCGTTACTCCACGTTACCTGTGGCCTCAGCTGGTTCATTCATCAATGGGCTCCTGATTCAAGCCAGGCAATAGTCCCTCCTGAGTTTTAAGTGGCAGGCATGGTGGTCATGGGAATCTAGGAAGCTGTTAGAGGACATGCGCCTTTTGTGAGGAAAGATCTTCTACACTAGAGATGAAGCTGTTATGAATTAGGAAGCGCAGCTGATGAAGCTGAAAGCACCCTTTTCTTGTTGTTGTTTAGTTGCTCATCATGTCCAACTCTTTGTGACCCCATGGACTATAGCCTGCCAGGCTCCTCTGTCCATGGGATTCCCCAGGCAAGAATACTGAGTGGATTTCCATTTTTTTTCCCAAAGGATCTTCCCCACCCAGGGATCAAACCTGCATCTCCTGCATTGCAGGTGGATTCTTTACCAGTGAGCCCTAGGGAAGCCAGAAAGCACCTTGGGAAGACCCTTATTTTAGCTGTTCCTAAGTCCCAGCTGGAGAAGGCAATGGCACCCTACTCCAGTACTCTTGCCTGGAAAACCCCATGGACAGAGGAGCCTGGAAGGCTGAAGTCCATTGGGTTGCTGAGGGTCGGACACGACTGAACGACTTCACTTTCACGTTTCATTTTCATGCATTGGAAAAGGAAATGGCAGCCCACTCCAGTGTTCTTGCCTGGAGAATCCCAGGGATGGGGGGGCCTGGTGGGCTGCTGTCTATGGGGTCGCACAAAGTCGGCCACGACTGAAGTGACTTACCAGCAGCAAGTCCCAGCCTGATCCCTGATTTTCCTGTTATTTATCTACATAAACTTCAGTTGAATTCTGTTAACTGACAAACTCCTATTTTAAGTTAGTCCAAGTTGGGAGTCATTTGTGAGTAAAAACTTCGACTAATCCAGAGTTCATTGGCTATAGTCTCTAAATACCCCATTTAACTCACTCAGGTAGCAATGTTGAATGAGTTTATCATCAACGCTACATGCACAACTCCATCATGCTTTCAGAAACCTCTCTATTTGTGATGTGGAGACAGTTGCCTAACCTGTTACACAACAGCAGTAGCAGCTGATTCCTTTTGTGGAATTGAAATCTCTCAAAAGCACCACTGATGATGCTTATGGGCAGTTGGCCTCCCATAATACCATTCTATCAGCAAATATTTTAGCCCTTGCTGAATCCAGGATTGTAAGAAATCTTTTTATAGTCTGGGTTTTGACTCGTAAATGGTCAAGGACATATACAACATGCTTCTCTGCAGAATCCCTTGTTTCTTTGTTTTGATTTTGTATGAAAACCTTCTAGTATTTTAATTTGAGTCTAAACACTGATTGACATCAAGGCAGCCTTACATATTCAGATTATCACATGTAGCATGGAATTTAATTTTCAGACCATAGAATACATTAACTTGTCCTGGTGGTATATGAGAGATTTTATACCACCTGCTGTTGTCCAGCTTTTCTTTAAAAAGATAAAATTTCATCAACTCTAGATCGTAAGCAGTAAAATGGGCATGAGATGAACGAGCCTTCAGTGGAACATGTATTTTGTGGCTCAAAAATATATCCTAGGATTACTTTATCTTCTGTAACTGCAAGAGTAACTACAGGAGTTCAGAAGACCCTATGAAGCACTGCATCCACAGCATTAATCTCCCAACTGTTAGCAGCATTCTCACTCCAACCTACTGATCCCTGGCATTCTATATATCCACTTCCGCACCTCTTCCTCTTTCTATAGACCTCTACCCCAACATACTAAAATTTGATTCATATTTAAAGCATTACTAGCATTCTATTGTTAACCTCTTATGATTATGATTCCCTGAAGAGATATATCCTTGAACCTCACCAATCTGCTCAGGCTGCAACGAATTAAAGGGTAAGTTTCCTCCCACTGGTTCCGTGCACTATGAATCCCCGTGCACCAGCAGATGGCAGCAGAAATAAATAAATAAGCTAAACAATGAATTACAAAGACCCAAAGAAATGATGCGCTTGATCCAAATTTTATTCTAAATCTTAAATCTTTCTCCTTTTATTCCTTTCTCCCTAATTTTTCAGAATAATTTACTGATGTTGCAATACTTTTAACTTGACTTCTGTGGAAGAATCAGAAAGGATGGAAACAGTTATATTTATTCACTACATTGTTTCTCGTGCCTCCATGTCTGACTCCAGGGAGGTCCTTTGGGAAGCCTTCCAGCAGAAATTATTGGGAGATAATCCTTCACCCTGGCTGAAATGATAACCTGAACTCATTAAGGAGATTATGATAGGTGACCCAGAAAGGGCAGGAGAGAGGTGACTGGGAAGTGTTGAGAATAGTGATTCTCCCAGACTAGGGGGCAGGAAGGTTGCAGGTTCTGGGAGCGGCGCAGACCTGCATCTGCTCCCAACAGTGTGGCTGCGTGAAGGCAGCACACATGGACTTGGGTGCTGGCTAAGTCAGAGCAGTCTGAGAGCATGGAGTAGCTGAAGGTGCCATTCGCATTATCGTGCTGTATACAAGATTACTGGGGTCTTCACCTGAACCTAGGGTGGAAGAAGCCCCAGAATAATGACTAAAACTGCAGTCTAGACATTCAATGTGATGTGGCTCGGATTTATTTAGATTCAGGGAAAATAAAGTTAACTTACATGATTTTAGACCCTCAAGTTTACAGTGCAATTGTAAAGTTTGTACAGTTTGTACAATCTTGGATTTTTGTTCTGCAGAAATACCTTGTTTGGTAATGGGTAGGGTTGCAACTTTGTCCTAGCAACTTCCTCTCTTGGAAGCTAAATTAGCCCTTCTGTTTCAATTCTTGTGACAGGTGAACAACGGAGACAAATGAGCTTGGCTTATAAAACGTTATCTATACCTAAACTGTTCACCCTCAGGTCACAGGCTAAGAAATTCAGGATACCAGATATATGGCTTTCCACTTAAGACCTTTAAAAAACTATTTAAACTTAACCCCCACATCTGCCATCCCCCAAATTTTAAAGAAGACATCACCTCACTGCCATTCCTTTAAACTTTAAAAAGCAACTTAGTTTTCAATACATTTTTTCACTAGTCCATATTTAGTTGCTAAGTGTAAATAAACTGAGGGCTAAAATAATAAAATAATATGCAAAGCATTAGTAACCAAAAATTAGCTCTATAGCCTTGTGACAGCCTCTGCATTCAGACAATCATGTCTTTTCTTAAAGCATAAGAACAAACGACTTTCTCACTGAAGATGCAATACACTGAATTTCTTGTCTGTGAACATCCCTGAGTGCAGTGCTATCATTCAGTTTAGTTCAGTTCAATTGCTCAGTCTTTTGCAACCCTGTGGACTGCAGCATGCCAGGCCTCCCTGTCGATCACTAACTCCCAGAGCTTACTCAAACTCATGTCATTGAGTTGGTCATGCCATTTGACCATCTCATCCTCTGTCATCCCCTTCTCCTCCTGCCTCATCCTCTGTCATCCCCTTCTCCTCCTGCCTTCAATCTCTCCCAGCATCAGGGTCTTTTCAAATGAGTCAGTTCTTTGCATCAGGTGGCCAAAGTATTGGAGTTTCAGCTTCAGCATTAGTCCTTCCAATGAACACCCAGGACTGATCTCCTTTAGGATGGACTGGTTGGACCTCCTTGCAGTCCCAGGGACTCTCAAGAGTCTTCTCCAACACACAGGTCAAAAGCATCAATTCTTCGGTGCTCAGTTTTCTTTATAGTCCAACTCTCACATCCATACATGACCACTGGAAAAACCATAGCTTTGACTAGACAAACCTTTGTTGGCAAAGTAATGTCTCTGCTTTTTAATATGCTGTTTAGGTTTGTCATAGCTTTTCTTCCAAGAAGCAAGTGTCTTTTAATTTCATGGCTACAGTCACCATCTGCAGTGATTTTGGAGCCCAAGAAAATAAAATCTCTCACTGTTTCCACTGTTTCCTCATCTACTTGCCATGAAGTGATGGGACCAGATGCCATAATCTTAGTTTTCTGAATGTTGAGTTTTAAGCCAAAGTTTTCACTCTCCTCTTTCACTTTCATCAAGAGGCTCTTTAGTTCTTCACTTGCTGCCATAAGGGTGGTGTCATCTGCATATCTGAGGTTATTGATATTTCTCCTGGCAATCTTGATTCCACCTTGTGCATCATCCAGCCTGGCATTTTGCATGATGTACTCTGCATACAAGTTAAATAAGCAGGGTGACAATATACAGCCTTGACGTACTCCTTTTCCTATTTGGATTCAGTCTGTTGTTCCATGTCCAATTCTAACTGTTGCTTCTTGACCTGCTATCATTATCATTATTGAACCCCCCTTATCATTATCATTATTGAAAACCCCGTAGACAAATTGACTAGTACAAATGAAATGTCAAGATATGTATCACAAAGGATTAAATGTTATTTTAGTAAATCTCTTTTGGTTCTATAGAAATATAGGAAATCCGGATCACACAAGCCTTCTATAAAATCTGAAAACCTATATAAAACTCAGGGCAAATGTTTTCTGTAAAATCTGAAGACTAAGTAGTATACTCTGGTCAGCACGCTGAAATTTAGCCAGTAGGGGGCAGTCAAGGAGTGGCTCATAGAATTCAATTTACACTGACTCTACACCAAGTTCTTTTAAGAATTCTTTCAAGTGAGCTTCTATAATTCTATAACATCCTGTGCAGTTATGGCATAATTTCTGGGTTCTGGATTCATGTTGCAGTTATAACCATTTTTTCCTGTAAAAGTTCTGGTTTCTTTTATTTAGGATCTGAAATATGTGCAGTATTATTAGCTAGATCACCTTTAATTTAATATGATCTAAAATTAATTTTTTGTTCAAATTCATTGCAAGACAGAGAATGAATGTTCTCTCTGAATTGTTGAAAAATCTGAATGTAATTTAGAAAAGTTAAGTGAAAGATTTATCTATAGCGTGAGTGAGCCTACATATTAATAGAAGGAATTGCCTGATAAGAAAAGATAAGTAAGCCTTCTCATGTTTACAGTCATATCAGAAAAGTCAAACTCTTGGTTTTAATTTCCCAGTTACTCAAACTACTAAATCCCCCTGAGACACAGTGGGATGGAAATGCCCTTTTGGGGAGAATTTCTGGTACTTTCAGAAGGAAATTGTACAAAAATAGGCATGTTTGCAGCATCATAGCTTCAAGTCTTTCCTAATTCACATCCAGTCTTCCCTGGGAAATGGTGAATCAGAATTAAGAACTTCAAATGAAGACAATATGAAGTTTAGTTTTAAAAATGAGTGGAAATTCAACTTGTAAAAATTTTTTCAAAAGTTATTTTCATATGTTAGTTGGCAGGGAATCAAGCAACATATTGATATTCAATCAACAATATTCAATACAACAAACGTGTCAGCCCCGTGCCCAGCCCTGATGGAATGGGATGCTGTTTACCACTTTCTGTGCCAGTGGGTCTCAAAGTGCAGAGCAGCCTCCTCCCCTCCCCCACCAATCAGCAGCATCAGCATCACCTGGGCAGTCGTCAGAAATGCAAGTCAATAATGCTGTGCAAGCATGCCTGTACTAAATTGCTTCAGTCGTGTCCAGCTCTTTGTAACCCCACGGATCGTAGCCCATTAGGCTCCTCTGTCCATGGGATTCTCCAGGCAAAAAGACTGGAGTGGGCTGCCAAGTCCTCCTCCAGGGGATCTTCCCCACCCAGGGATGGAATCCGTGTCTCTGAGATCTCCTGCATTGGCAGGCAGATTCCTTACCACTAGCAGACACCTGGAAAGCCCAATGCTATGCATGGAAACCAACAATCTGTGTTTTAACAAGTGGTTCTTATGGGTGCGGGGGATTTCCCTGGTGGTTTGGACAGTAAAGCGTCTGCCTACAATGCGGGAGACCCAGGTTCAATCCCTGGATCGGGAAGATCTCTGGAGAAGGAAATAGCAGCCCACTCCAGTACTCTTGCCTGGAAAATCCCATGGACAGAAGAGCGTGGTAGGCTACTGTCCATGGGGTCGCAAACAGTCGGACACGACTGAGCGACTTCACTTTCCTTTCCTTATGGGTGCTCAAGTTTGACACCGGAATCACTGCCCCTGGGCAGACAGATCAAAATACCTGTTACAGTGGAAGAAAGAACTGGGCAGCTTCACTCAGCTGCACTCTATTCCTACTGAGTGAACTGTAGGCAGAGAACAGGACTTAGCTTCTTCATATCAGAGAAGTCAAAGTCTTGGTTTTAATTTCCCAGTTACTCAAAATACTAAAGCCTGCTGAGACACAATGGGATGGAAATGCCCTTTTGGGGAGCATAGGCTCTTTCTGCCCATCTGGGGGTTTCAATTCTAGAGCTCAGTATCACCTTTGCCTGCACATACACACTGTATCTTCCAACCCAGCTCTCATTAATAAAGGTCATATTATGGTTTTTATCAACCTTATTCCCTGCCTTACTGTCTAATTGATTCAGAATCCAGGCAGAAAAGAGAGTGTGTTTAGTGGACCCCCTTGAAGACACTAATCTAGCAAAGACAGATTAGCATGAAGTTTAAGTTTAACAAGTGTAAATCTCACAATCTTAACACAATTACTATTCCTAAAGAACCTAGCTCTCTCTTTGCAATATTAGAATTGTTTTTTCTTTTGTTTGTTTCTTTCTGCAGTTTTTCCATATTTACTTTTCTCGATCTCAGAAATATCAACCTGATTCTTACAGGAAATTAGACATTTTATAATGAGAAAAAAACAAGATGTTCACATATCTTTTACTTTAAAGAATGCATTGCTCAGAATGCATGAAGGGTGGATCCATTTAATACTCATTAAAATATATTTGAAAATGATAACTCAGTGTGTTTGGGGTGACTTCATTTGGAATTTTTGCATTATAAAGAAAGCCATAGGCTTCACCTGTAGCTGAAAATTAAAATTCCTGTTCCAGTTCTCTTTGTTAATCTCAGTTCTGCCCATGCTATATGGCCTGGTGATTGTTTCTTCCTTGCCTTTCTCAGTCACCAAAGATACCTTCCTCCTCTGATGCCCGTAGAATTCATGACCTGGTCTTCTTGTCTGATACTTCACCTGCGCTCCCTCATTATCCATGTCCTATTTCCTCAAATTAATTGTGAATAGACAGCATGTCACTCTCTTTTATAGTCTCAGCACTACAGAATATGATACATATATATGCATTGATCACATTTATTTCTTAAACATCTTTGATACTTTCATTTCTGAGTATTCAATAAGTGATTAAAATCTTACTTATAAAACTTGTATATACTTTAGTTGTGTAGTTTAAATCCATTCATTGATTTAACTTTTGAAATAGTTCCATTAAAAAGGTCTGATAGAGATATAAATTAGATTAGTGATTGCCTGGGGCTGAAAGACTTGAAGGAGAATGGAGAGTGACTGCTAATATGTGTGAGACTCTTGGAGGTGATGAAAGTATCCTAAAAATGACTGTGGTGGTCGGTGTGTAACAGTGTGACTACATTCAAATGATTGAATTGTACATTTCACATGAGTGAGTTCCAGAATACATGAAATAGATCTCAACAAAGCTGTTCATTTTGACTTAGATAATGGTAGATTTGAAACCATGACCTATGATAACTTACAGAATATAAAAGGAAGTTTGAAATCATAAAAATCTTTATGAAAACTCATAATCTTTTTCTCCTTAGTTTCCCTTTTCAATAGATGTATACGAAATGTGCTAAATCTTGCTCTACTCCTGGGAAGATTTTATTTCTCAATCCCAAACTGTTTTTATTTCCAGAGGGAGTTCTTCAAAAATTGATTTCTCACTTAAGATGGACCGGCTTGGTGACATGGTTTAAAATCTGCTAAAGAAAATGGAGGCAGCACTTCCGGTGGTCCTGCCCTGTGGATCTGGCTCTTGCCTCAACAGTGTTTGGTTGGAACAGATAGGGTCTTCCCTTCTTCCACCCTCCCTCTGCCCTCCAATGTCCTCTCTGGCCACAAATTCCATATCACCTTGACCACTACCTGCTTTAGGGACCAAGCAACAACATTGTTCGTGGTTAGCTCTTTTTGCCAACCAACCACGAGCCCCCAGATTTGTCAGAATTATTCCACTGAGGTGCACTGCCTGATCAACCAGCAGGCCTCCTACACCTACCTCTCTCTGGGCACCTATTTTCACTGTAAAGATGTGGTTCTGGAGAGTGCGGGCCTTTGCTTCCTCGAGCTAATCAAGGAGAAGCCAAGCATCTGTTGAGGATGCAAAGCCAGCGTGGTGGGTGCACCTTCTTCCAGGATGAGCAGAGCTGTCCCAAGATGAATGGGGTAAAGCCCTGGATGCCATGAAAGTGAGCAAGTAGATCTCTCTATGAATGACTCTTTCCCATTGCCATGGGTAATGTTCCCTCTGCAGATGCAAAAATAACACAGGAGTGTTTTCATGTGCATAGATAGTATTATTTGTGTTAGTACTATACTTTTCTTTGCTCAGTTAATTCAGCAATATTTATTCTCTCCTAAGTATCTGCCTGCAGTGCAGAAGACCAGGGTTCGATCCCTGGGTTGGGAAGATCCCCTGGAGAAGGAAATGGCAACCACTCCAGTATCCTTGCCTGGAAAATCTCATGGACAGAGGAGCCTGGTGGGCTGCGGTCCATGGGGTCGCAAAGAGTCGGATGACTTACTTACTTAAGTGTCTGATATTATTTGGCCACTTGAGATAAAAAGCCATCAATGAATGAGACAGACCAGGGCCACATGGAATTTACCTTTTAGGAGAGGAAGAGAGACAATAAACAAGAAAAATAAACAAATGAACTAGAGAAAGCCTGAAAGTGATGAGTGTTAACGGGTTAGCTGAAAGGATTTGGTCTAGCCACAGGGTTCTTTTTTCTAACCCTAAGGGACAACTCCGGAGAAGGCAATGGCAACCTACTCCAGTACTCTTGCCTGGAAAACCCCACCGGCAGAGGAGCCTGGTAGGCTGTAGTCCATGGGGTTGTGAAGAGTCGGACTCGACTAAGCGACTTCACTTTGACTTTTCACTTTCATGCATTGGAGAAGGAAATGGCAACCCACTCCAGTGTTCTTGCCTGGAGAATCCCAGGGACGGGGGAGCCTGGTGGGCTGCCATCTATAGGGCTGCACAGAGTCGGACACGAGTGAAGTGACTTAGCAGCAGCAGCAGCAGCAGCAAGGGACAACTCAGTCAGTTCAGTTCAGTCTCTCAGTTGTGTCTGACTCTTTGCGACCCCATGGGACAACTGGACACTTGCAAACTACTGATCATGCTACCAAATGTCAGCTGTATTGCAGTAGAAATCTGGAATAAATTTATAATCAGAGAACTATATAACATAGATCATCAATTTTTGCAAAGCACTTTACAGAATGGAAGGGGCTTCCCAAGAGATGCTAGTGGTAAAGAACTCTCCTGCCAATGCAGGTGATGTAAGAGACATGAATTTTTTTCCTGGGTTGGGAAGATCTCCTGGAGGAGGACATGGCAACCCATTCCAGTATTCTTGCTTGGAAAGTCCCATGGACAGAGATTCTGGCAGGCTACAATCCACAGGGTCACAAAGAGTCGGACAGGACTAAAGTGATACACACACATCACAGGGTGGAAAACACCTTTAGGTGTGCACACTAATGGAATGACTTGCTTCTGCTTTTGTTAAAGGCCAAGGTGCTGAACCCAGAGGTCCTCTCAACAGTACTTGTGAGCAGCCACTACCACCTCCAAGCAAAACCTAAGCAGTTAGGGAAGCCTGATCAATAATATTTGTATGGTCTTGCCAGAAAAACAAGCGCATTTCTGACCTCGTCTCTTCTGGACAGTTTTTATTGTTCTTCTGATTGATGAATCTCCTATTCATCTGTTTATCCTCAAACTACAGGTATGTCCAGGTGGGCATTTCAGTCAGGTGTATTTGGATACCCAGCTGGAGGATGATGCCTTATAAACTTAAAAGGGGAATTCACTTGTGCGGCCGTGTGGTGCTGAGGCTTGAAGTGACTTAAAGTCACTAATTTCAGGTGACTATTTTTCTGTGTGTGTTTTTGTGTAGTTCCTTTTCAGTTCCTTTTCCCTCTTCCTGAGTTAAGAGGGGATGAAGCTATGGGCTTAGTTAAAATTTAGTCCCTAAGAGGGGACAGTTTAGCACACAATACTTAACTTTATTCCCTCCTGCCTGCCATCCCTATACCACTGTGTGTGTGTGGGGGGGACTTTTTGTTTTTTAATGCAAGTATCATCTTGTATTTTAGAAGATGATACTTTCTTGAATGAATCATATGGGTTTACTTTCACTTCAGAGGAGAGTATAACCTCCTTAGTTTTTATGTATTTTTCATCTGTCTCTTGCTGTTTTTAAAAATGAAATATCAATCAATTGCATAAATATTCAAAGCCTATTGAACTAAATATAAAAATTTTCAGGTGACTGACTTTATGAAACTGTATGTTTAAGTTATAAAGCAGAGTTTTATAGGTAGAACTACATGAAACTGTCATTTTGTAGGTCAAAAACTGTAAATACTAACAGTTTTACAAAATTAGACATTAATCAGTCTAAGGTCTGTGTTCAATTTTGCTCCATTTTTATACAGACAGGCACATTGAAACTGACCAAGAAAAACAAGTTGAAATATCTGTAAGTCGCATTTAAAGTAAAATAAATGGGTGTCTCCTTCTACTGCAGTTTAGAAAGTGTAACATATTCCTAGGGAAACCCAAGTGTGAAAGCCAGCAAAAAGGTGATTAGTGAGTCATTCTGCATATTTTATTTTCCATTTCTGATGACCTCAGTTTTGTTTGTAAGGAGCTAACACTATACAGTGAGTGATTCATCTGTCACTTGGTCGATCTGAAGGAAGTATTCTTCTGTGTTTATGCATTAACAAAGTATTTGTGTTCTCTGCCTTGAGAAAACACTACTGGGTATTTAGTGTAATAGGGATTGTGACAACTAAGGTAAACTCAGTACAGTGGATTTGAGAAAAACTTTGCTTAGGTCATATAACCAGGGGTGTTGGTGTTGGAACCAAATTTGATGATGACACTTTGAGAGTCTCTGAAGGAAGCCTGTACCTCTAGTTACTTTCTCCTTGTCCCTCTAGTACCTGATGGGCAGTCAGAGCTCATTGAATGGAAATAAATATTAGAGATGATTTGCAGAGCACACAAAAGACAAGGCAATTCTCATTAAAGAGACTGATGAGCACACTGTATACTGAAAGAGTATAGAAACAGAAAGCAAAGAGCATTGTTTAAAATGTAAAAACTGTCTTCTCTAGCAAATTGGAAAGAAATTACTCAATCTGAGTTTTATCAGGTTGTTGTATTCCAAAAGTGTAGACTGGCATTTTTGTCTGAAGATTTCTGGAACTAGCTAATAACTGGATTGAAATCTTGCCAAAGGCATGAAGAGTGTAAAGTTGTGAACAAAGTTGGTATTGTATCATTCTTAGTGTTGTCACAGTGCACTTCTAAGTTTGGTTACAGTTGCTTTCTTGTTCTGCCTATTGTTGGCATAATATATGTGAACTTAATCTTTCTTGGCAATTCTCTTTGCAGTTAAGTAGTCCTGGCTTTTGTTCATTCTCCCTTTTCTCTAACGCAGTTTTAACTATGTACTGAAATGTCCTAAAATGATATGTAAGCACTGTCTTTAATTAATTGTGCTTACAGCTAGCATCTGGAAAGCATAATAGAACATATGCTTTGCATACAGCCACCTAAGGATTATTAAAATCTGGTATTTTAAGTCTTTTTATATTGTAAGTATCATGTGTTAGCCATACTCAGATACAAATGATTTGAAAAGAAATTAAGCAAAATGGCTGTAGTTCAGCACTTTTAAAGAAACAATCAGGATTTAAGGTTAAATTTTATTTTATTTTTTTTCACCTAAGGAAATTTATTCTTTTCTTGGTTTGTCTTGGATGGGGTAGGAAGCGAATAAGTGTGGGGGAGGGAATTATAGAGTGCTAAATGAATGTGGCTAACCTGCAGAGGAAATACTATATAATCTTTTTGTAGGTACATAATGAAGATGGAGGGAGCATTGTATCTAGTTGGAAACAATTTCTAACCCCTGAATTACGTTTGGGATCTTCTTTGACCCCAGAGTTGATTTAAGAGTGTGCAATTATTAATGTGCTGTATGACAATGTCTGTTTCACAAATATATATTTCTGCCTTACATCACCTTTTCATTCTTATTTGGTACATACCTTTAAAAAATGAAGTTCCAGTGAATTTTACCATTATGTAATTTTTACATTTTAATTGGGTATTGTAGTTGTCAGTGATACAAAGGATGAATATTCTTGTTTTTCTTCAACGTTATACTACTTACTAGAAACACACACACTCACACATCATATATATATATATATGCATATATATGAACATTTACCCTATCATTATTATGAAAAGCCACAAGGAATTTTAATATTTCCTTGAATTGTCTTCTAGAATTATGCAAAATATAGTTGTAATACAATTTTATTAATAATGTAAAGTATTTTGTTAATGAACAAAATAGATAGTAATCAAGTGAGTACTGACTTTATTATTTGACAAGACCCAAGTACATTTGGTGTGAATTTCAAGTAGCTAAAATGAAAAAGCTGAGATGTTTACTTCACACCATTAGTTCATTCTATTGTATAGATGTAAGCTAAATCTAGACCCTGTCCAGTTACCTTGCAAATATATAGATTGTTCAGAATAAACTTGTATTAAATAGCTAGAACAGATGGTGTGCAAAGCATATCATCTTCCTACAAGAAGGAGATCAAATTTTTAGAGCTCCGAAGCTGTAAATGTCTGAAGAAAATAACAATTGCAATAATAATTTAAATAACAACTGATGTTTACTTAACTCCTGTAACTTGCCCAACACTCTGATAGGTGCTTAATCGGTGTTTCATGTTACAATCCTGAGTCAAGTGCAGTTACTATCCTCACTTCATAGGTCAAAAAACCAAGCTCCAGTGGGATTAAGTGAATTACTTGTATCAATAGGTTGCAGTACTCCAATACTGTAATAGAAAGACATGACAGGGAGTTATTTTATTGAATTTTTCAATAAAATAGGAGCCAAAATGCTCAGCAAGTAGGCATATTAGCATGCAGCTGAGTTTTATTTCTACTAAAAGATTTAATATATATGAAGCCTAGACTGAAAGCTAGAGTAGGTTTAAAAGAATATATGAAGACAATCTTACTTGATCTGGGATATTGGATATGCCTAACCCCTGGTCGTTTGGCAAAGTGACAAATTTTTTTTTACCTTGGCCAGCTTAGTTCTCAAATCCTAGGTCTTCTATAAATTTAAAATAAGAAAGAGAGTGAGAAAGAGAAGGAAAAAGAGAGAAAGTGAAAGAAAGGCAGACACATGAAGATATGCCATTTGATCTCCCTTTTTTCAAAATAAGTATCGGATGTGATATGTATTTTGACATATTTTATTTTAGCCACACTGAAAAGAAAGAAAGTCATTTGACTAAAATGACATTCCAGTTTTTGAAGAGAAATGTTTCAGTGAATTTAGGAGTACTTCCCACAATCATCTTGCCCAGCTAAAGACATAAACTGATTTTTGATTCACAGTGAATGATTTCACGGCTTTCATCTTATTAGAAGGAAAGAAATCCTGAGACTGGAAGAGAAGTGAGCCAGTCAACAAGAACCCTGCCACCGTGGGCTCCATGTGCATTAATAAGCATTTGGGTTTGGTGGGCTTCCCTGGTGGCTTAGAGATTAAAGCATCCGCCTGGAATGCGGGAGACCTGGGTTTGATCCCTGGGTCAGGAAGATCCCCTGGAGAAGGAAAATGGCAACCCACTCCAGTACTCTTGCCTGGAGAATCCCATGGAGGGAGGAGCCTCGTAGGCTACAGTCCACGGGGTCGCAAAGAGTCGGACACGACTGAGCGGCTTCACTCACTAAGGTATGTACAGGGACCCTGAATAACAGAGGCTTATGCAAGATAGAGGGCTTCCTAGGTGGCACCAGTGGTAAAGAACCTGTCTGCCAATGCAGGAGACTCAAGAGTTGCAGGTTTGATCCCTCGGTCATGAAGATCCCCTGGAGGAGGGCATGGCAACCCGCTCCAGTATTCTTGCATGGAGAATCCTGTAGCCAGAAGAGTCTGGTAGACTACAGTTAATAGTGACTGAAGCGACTTAGCATGCATGCAAGATAGAAACTTATGTTTCTCTCATCTGGTAGTTTGAAGATAAGTGGTATGAGGCAGGCATGGATGCTTAGCTCCAGAACTGGATGCTTAACTCCAGACAGGCTCCTTCTGTCTGGTTGCTTTATCATTTATAGTATAGATGCTGTATCCTCAGCTTCATGGTCTAAGATGATGATCCGTCATATCTACATTCCAAAAGCAGAATGGAGAAAGTGGGAGAAAGGACATATCCCACTAGGGGAGAAAGGACATATCCCATATCCCATAAGGGCTTTATCCTAGAATGGAGAAAGTGGGAGAAAGGACATATCCCATATCCCATAAGGGCTTTATCCTAGAAACTGCACATATCACTTTCTCTCTCATTCTCTTGGCCTGAACTTAATCATGTGACTATACTTAGATAAGAGGAAAATAGTGAAATGTAATTGCTATTCCAGGTTGGCTAAAATTAGAAAGTTCTATCATAGTAGAAAAATGAGAAAATGAGTAATGGGGAACAACTAGCAGTTGCTGTCATATCATCTCTATAAAAATTATTTCTCTCCTTTCATTTTTTGATAATTTGAGAAGTATAGGTCAATTTCCATTATTGATTTGACTTCATCTTTTTTCTGGATCATTTAAATTAGCAATAGTTCCTTCTTAAAAAATCTCCAGGACACATGTAGAAAAGAATTCCTAATTATGTGTTGAATTCATAAACGATTATACACTGAACTCTTTTCTAAAAATGAGCTCAGAGTTGCTACATTATGAAATTTTCTTCCATCCTTTTTTCTTCAATATTGATTATACATCTCTTCTGAATCATTTGATCTGTTAGGTGCTGGAGGTAAAGGAATAACTAAGACAAGTTCTTTTCCCTGGAAACATGGTGTAGATAGAGAAAGAATGGGATTGAAAGCTAGAGGTGTTTGATTCCAAATCCTAAGCTCTTTTACTCCATACACCTGCTTGCAGAGGGAAGTGCATAACACAGTCTGAATGTTAGTTTCCCCATCAACAACCAGAGATAATTTGTAGGGATGTTGCTAGAGTGAAGTGTAAGGCATTAATAGTTTTTGAGTGCTTGACACATAATATTTTCTTTACCTCCTACTCTAGCTCTGTTTACTTGAATCCTGAAGTTATTTTTTAGACATAGGAGTTCAGTTCAGAGAACACCATTGTTGGAATCGTTTCTCCAAAGTGTTATTGAATTATTATATTGAGGTCTACAACAGAGTCTTAAAGAATTGGTATTGAATCTGAAAAGAAGAAATATTTAAGATATGGATTTGTAAAAATTTTTATTAGAGTACAGTTGATTACAATGTTGTGTTAGTTTCAGGTACGCAATACAGTGAATCAGTTATGTTGTTGTTGTTCAGTTGCTCAGTTGTATCCAACTCTTTGTGACCCCATAGACTGCAGCATACCAGGCTTCTTGTCCTTCACCATCTCCCGGAGTTTGCTCAAACTCATGTCCATTAAGTACGTGATGCCATCCAACCATCTTGTCCTCTGTTATCCCCTTTTCCTCCTGCCTTCAATCTTTCCCAGCATCAGGGTCTTTTCCAGTGAGTCAGGTCTTCGCATCAGGTGGCCAAAGAATTGGAGCTTCAGATTCAGCATCAGTCCTTCCAATGAATATTCAGAGTTGATTTACTTTAGGATTGATTGGTTTGATCTCCTTGCAGCCCAAGGGACTCTCAAAAGTCTTCTCCAGTACCACAGTTCGAAAGTATCAGTTCTTCGCCAGCCTTCTTCATGGTCCAACTCTCACATCCATATATGGTTACTGGAAAAATCATATACATATATTCACTCTTTTTTTCTTTTTAGATTCTTTTCTATGTAGGCCATTACAGAGTTCCTTGTGCTATACAGCAGGTTCTTATTAGTTATCTATAATAATGTCTCTTGCCCTGTTTTTACTAAACATACAGATAATCAGTACAATGAACACTTGTAAATTTTAAATTACAGAATAAATTAAAATGTTTTCACTTGGAATTTATTGTTTTGATCTCTCTTATAATAGTGCTTATCTCCATACAGAGAGTTTAAATAATACTATTCTTTGGAAGATGGTTGGTAATAGAAATTATCAAATGAAATGCTATTTATTAAGCATCACTTATATTTTAGGCACGTTCTGGGTGCTTTTACATACGTTAACTCATCAGGTTCTTTGATGTCACCATAGAGAGTCTATAGTGATTACCTTTCAAAAATTTAAAAATATATTGATATCAAGACTGCAATATACAAGTTCTTATCTTTCCTCATATTTCATTTTGCCATAAATATCATTAGGAATTCACCATTTTATCAATTAACAGAGAATTTTAAATGCTGGCATGTTGCTGCTAAGTCACTTCAGTCGTGTCCGACTCTGTGCAACCCCATAGATGGCAGCCCACTAGGGTCCGCCACCCCTGGGATGTTAGTCTGGTTTATATTTTTTCTAGTTTTCATGTTTCTCTCAGCATCTAGTTCTCTAAGAACTTCCTAAAATGTAAATTTATACTTGAAACTTTTTAATAGTTTTCCATTACCTAAAAGATAGAACTGTGAGTATGATTTATAATTTCCTCTGCAATCTGTTCCTACTTCCCTCATCATCCCAAGAAGCTCTCTTGCTCCCGAGAGCTTCTCCCTATATCTCACCATGCATATCAGCCAAGTCTGAGTTCTTTGCAGTTCTGAGAACAAACCAAGCTGTTTTATGTCTTTATTTTTCACCTACACTGATCCCTCTGTCTGGCAGCTTTTCCTCACTTCAAAGACAGAATTGAAAACATACAATTTGGTAGGATAAAGCTTGGTTATATGCCTTCTTGGTGGAAATGCATTTGAAAATCATCATTTTTTTTTGCCAGTAGGTTTTTCATGTATCAGAAATCTTTGTACCCTGCAAAGCAATTTTGCAAATTACTGTGCTTTTAAGCACTTTTAAAATTGTTTTTTTAGTTTTTCAACTATTCCCCCCTTTACTTTAAAAATTTGATAATCTTTTAATTGAAATATAAAACATAAAAACAACGTGGCTCTTATAATACAAAGATTGTGGGGAGAAAAATGCTCAAGCAAGTAACTTCTATCTTTTTTCTTTAACACCAGCACCTTTGGACACACTATTTATTCTCCTGAAACACTATCCCCTCTCCTTGCCCCCTCCCTGTGTCCACAAGTCCGCTCTGTACTGTCTGCACTTCCATTCCTGCCCTGCAAATAGGTTTGTGAGTACCATTTTTCTAGACTCCATCTACATGCATTGAGGAGGGAGGATGAACTAAGAGAGTAGCACTGATGACATATACACTATGCACGCATGCTCAGTGTCTGACTTTTTGCAACCCTATGGGCTGTAGCCTGCTGGGCTCCTCTGTCCATGGAATTCTCCAGGCAAGAATACTGGAGTGGGTTGTCATTTCCTCCTCTTGGGGATCTTCCTGACCCAGGGATTGAACCCACATCTCCTGTGTCTCCTGCATTGGCAGATGGCTTCTTTACCAATAGCGCCGTAAAATAGAAAGCTAGCAGCAAGCTGCTGTATAGTACAGGGGGCTCTGCTTGGTGCTCTGTGATAACCTAGAGGGGTGGGATGGGAGGGTGGGAAGGAAGCTCTAAAGAGAGGGGATACATATAATTGATTCACAATGTTGTACAAAAGGAACTAAAACAACATTGCAACACAATTATATTCCAATAAAAAAATCCCACTACGCCTACTCCTCCCACCACTCTCTTCTCCCTATTTTCAGTTCTTCCAAATCTCAGCTTCAAAATTGATGCTCTTAATTCCCTTGACAGCCCCAAGTTAAATTTGGTTTTGTGTGGCTCAGATGGTAAAGCGTCTGTCTACAATGTGGGAGACCTGGGTTTGATCCCTGGGTCAGGAAGAACCCCTGGAGAAGAAAATGGCAATCCCCTCCAGTACTATTGCCTGGAAAATCCCATGGACAGAGGAGCCTGGTAGGCTACAGTCCATGGGGTCACAAAGAGTCGGACACGACTGAGTGACTTCACTTTCATACATTTTTTTTGTAGATTATATTTTTCTTTATTTCATCCATCACAATTTGCAATGTTATAGGCAAAAAATGTGTACAGTATAGTAGTTGAAAATATAAGCTCTGAAGTCAGAGTGCGGAGGTTCACATTCTAGCTCTGCTAAGGTTATATGACCTTAGGCTGTCACTTAACTTTTTAACGCTTCAGTTTCTTCACAAGTAAAATGGGGCTGAGAATAATAATGACCTCGAAAATCCCATGGACGGAGGAGCCTGGTGGGCTGCAGTCCATGGGGTCGCTGAGAGTCGGACATGACTGAGCGACTTCACTTTCACTTTTCACTTTCATGCATTGGAGAAGGAAATGGCAACCCACTCCAGTGTTCTTGCTTGGAGAATTCCAGGGACGGGGGGAGCCTGGTGGGCTGCCGTCTATGGGGTCGCACAGAGTCGGACACAACTGAAGCGACTTAGCAGCAGCAGCAGGGATATTATGAGGATTGAATGAAAGAATATATTTAAGTACTTTGCACATTGCCCTGGCACATTAAACTTATCACTTTATATTTGTGGTTTATCTGCATGCATGTGTGTTAAATTGCTTCAGTCATGTCTGACTCTTTGTGACCCCATGGACTGTAGCCCACCAGGCTTCTCTGTCCATGGGATTTTCCAGGTAAGAATATTGGAGAGGGTTGCCATGCCCTCTTCCAGGGGATTGTTCCTACCCAGGGGTCGAAGCCTGACTCTTGCGTCTCTTGCATTAGCAGGTGGGTTCTTTACCATTAGTGACACCTAGGAAGCCCCTATGTTTATCTATTTATTTATTTTTAAAGTCTTTATTGAATATATTACAATATTGCTTCTGTGTATTTTTTTGTGGTTGTTGTTATTGTATTTGTTCTTAGCCAATGAGAATTTGCTGTATGATTTAGGGAGTTCAAGTTTGGTGTTCTGTGACAACCTAGAAAGGAGGGTAGAACGGAGTGGGAGCTGGGAGGGATGCTCAAGATGGACAGGACATATGTGTACCTCTGGCTGATTCATGTTGATATATGGCAGAAACTAACACAACATTGTAAAGCAATTATCCTCCAATTAAAAATAAATTAATAAAATAAAGAGATATATATATATATATATTTGGCCATGAGGCTCCTGGATCAGGGAGTGAACCCACATCCTCTTCCCTGGAAGCTCAGCTGGTCAAGAATCTGCCTGCATTGCAGGAGACCCCGGTTCGATTCTTGAGTCAGGAAGATCCACTAGAGAAAGGATAGGCTACCCACTTCAGTATTCTTGGACTTCTCTGGTAGCTCAGATGGTAAAGAATCCATCTGCAATGCAGGACACCTGGGTTTGATCCCTGGGTGGGGAAGATCCCCTGGAGATGGGGATCCCCTGGAGATGGGAATCCCCTGGAGAATACAGCTGCCCACTCCAGTATTTTGGCCTGGAGAATTCCATAGACTGTATAGTCCATGGGGTTGCAAAGAGTTGGACACGACTGAGCAACTTTCACTCACTTGTCCCTTCCCTGGAAGGGAGTCTTAACAACTGGACACCAGGGAAGTCTCTATATTTATGTTTGCTTGACTCGATGGATGTGAGTCTGAGTGAACTCAAGGAGTTGGTGATGGACAGGGAGGCCTGGCGTGCTGCGATTCATGGTGTCGCAAAGAGCCGGACATGACTGAGCGACTGAACTGAACTGAACTGATGAAATCTCTTATTATATTATAAGCACTATGTGGGTTGTGACCATGCCTGTTTGTGAACTGCTGTACCCATCATGAGATAGACATGTCAAAATCATCTATTGAATGAACAAATGAATTAATAATATAGCAGTATGAAAGTTTAATATAGTTGACTACATAAATATTTTTATTATTTTAATTAGGCCTGAAAATTATTGAAAAGTAGGTCAAGGCTGCATATTGTCACCCTGCTTATTTAACTTATATGCAGAGTACATTATGAGAAACTCTGGGCTGGATGAAGCACAAACTGGAATAAAGATTGGCGAGAGATACAGATGACACCACCCTTATGAAAGAAAGTGAAGAAGAACTAAAGGGTCTCTTGATGAAAGTGAAAGAGGAGAATGAAAGTTGGCTTGAAACTCAACATTGAGAAAACTAAGATCATAGCATCTGGTCCCATCACCTCATGGCAAATAGATGGGGAAACAGTGGAAACAGTGACAGACTTTATTTTTGGGGGGTGCAGATGGTGACTGTAGCCATGAAATTAAGACACTTGCTCTTTGGAAGAAAAGGTATGACCAACCTAGACAGCATATTAAAAAGCAGAGACATTACTTTGCCAACAAAGGTCCGTCTAGTCAAAGCTATGGTTTTTTCAGTAGTCATGTATGAATGTGAGAGTTGGACTATAAAGAAAGTTGAGTGCCAAAGAATTGATCCTTTTGAACTGTGGTGTTGAAGGACTCTTGAGAGTCCCTTGGACTGCAAGGAGATCCAACCAGTCCATCGTAAAGGAAATCAGTCCTGAATATTCATTAGGACTGATGCTGAAGCTGAAACTCTAATACTTAGGCCACGTGATGCAAAGAGCTGACTTATTTGAAATGCTAGGAAAGATTGAGGGTGGCAGGAGAAGGGGAGGACAGAGGAGAGATGGTTGGATGGCATCACTGACTCAATGGACATGAGTTTGAGTAAGCTCCAGGAATTGGTGATGGACAGGGAGGCCTGGCATGCTGCAGTCCATGGGTTCACAAAGAATCAGACATGACAGAGTAACTGAACTGAACTAAACTGATTGTCTTATGCAATGCTTAAAGAAATATCATGAAACTTTGAAAATAAATTTACCTGGAAATCATGCATTGACTAATAATGTGAATAGTTATCTTTCTAATGTAATTACAAAAATAACTATTTTTGTTGAATTTTAATCCCTATTTTTCTTTACATGTTTTACTTTAGGGGTTAAGGTCAAAAATATTCTTTTCATTCAATTTTGTGTATAAGAGACAGCAATAATGTTAAGTTAATGGACTTTATTTTGACACAGTCGTGTTGTGGCAGTTATGCCAGGTTTTTTTTTTTTTCCCCCATTACAAAAATGCATATACATTTTCTTACTTTAGAGAGTAAAAGGTGAGTAAGTCTAAAGTGAAAAAAAAGTTTTTGTAAAATTCTCATGTAAAGGAAAAGTAAAGCATCTTACTCAGCCTTCTCTCTTTTTCTGTTTGATCCAAATGGAAACAATGAAATCCTGGGTTATTATTCAGAACCATATGCCACTTGTTAATGGATGCTCAATTTACATTTTCACTCTATTGTTCTTCTAAGTAGTTATTTTCACATTAAGTTAAGCTTAATTTTTCTGTATGATATATATCACTTTTAAAAATAAACTGCACAAAATTGAAGCAGTATCACTTTGACAACTTACATTACATCACAAACTGAATTTTATGCCAAATCTGATCCATACAAGCTGCAACTATGCTCAGCCAGTGTTTGGTCTAGTTTGAATTTAATACTCAACTGGCCTAAATCTGACAGACTTAATTTTATTAATTCAAGAAAGTTTAATCTGTTCTGTAATATGTGCCAAAAAAGACTGGTTCATTGAGAAGACTGAAGGGAAGATGGCTGAGTAAACCTTTATTAAATATTGAAATGAAGGGCCACAGTGACAGGAAGTGATATATTCAGAGTTACAGATTTTGAACTGATAAGGGCATCTAGTAAAAACATTTTTATACTCTTTACAAGTTGCTATTGTTTAAATAGCAGGACATAATTATAATAAAGTGTGCTATGCTCATTTGTATTTAACAGTGTGAAAAAAAATCCATGGATTGGTTTCAATTATCTGAATATCTTACACATGGCAGTGCTCAAATTAATTACATGATGGGTAAACAATGAAACTGGTTTGCATTTTCTGGATTTTGCCTTGCCCTGCCTTCAGATATGTGTTGTCTTAGTCAGCTCAGGCTGCCACAACACACTACCATAGAGTGTCTGGTTAAAGAAAAGACATTGATCTTATCACAGTTCTGGAGGCTGAAAGTCCAAAATCAAGGTGCTGGCAGAACTGATTTCCTTTGAGGCTTCTCTTCTTGACTTGCAGGTGACTGCCCTCTTGTTTTCTCTTCACGTGGTTGTCCTTTTGTGCTCAAAAGATGTCTCTGTGTGTCCAAATTTCTTCTTTTTATAAGAAGCCTGGATTAGGGCCCACTCTAATGATCCCCATTTTAACTTAATGATCATTTTGAAGGCCTTATCTTTAGATACAGTCACAGTCTGAGGTACTGGGGTTAGACCTTTAAACTATGAACATAATTTAGCTGGTAACACCAGAGATACACTTTCCCAATACTGACGTTTTGAATCTCTAGTGATAAAAGCTGGGCTTCCCAGGTGGCGCTACTGGTAAAGAACCCCCTGCTAATGCAGGAGACATAAGAGGCACAGGTTCGATCCTGGGTTGGGAAGATCCCTTGAAGGAGGGCATGGCAACCTGCTCCAGTATTCTTGCCTGGGGAATCCCATGGACAGAGGAGCCTGGTAGGCTACAGTCCATACTGTGGCAAAAAGCCTGAGACAACTGAAGTGACTTAGCATGCACACACGCAATTTTAAAAGCTACAGTATAAAACAGCTATTTCAGTTATAATCACCAGCATTCCCCCAAGCAGCATAAGCCCTAAGAGCACTATTTTACCTTCCGATAGCTGCTTTTTCTGCATTTTATGTTTGAAGTTACATTAAAGATGCTGTAAGTAGGCCAGGGTTATAAATGGAATTAAGGTAAATACAGCCAAGTGTCTTCATAAAACCTTTTAATGAATTCCCTTTTCTTTTACCCGAGATAGCCAGTAAGGGTTCAAGGGGTGGAGGGCATGGTTTGTTTGTAACCCCAGTTACAATTCTAGTACAGTCCCAGACTCAGACTAGGTGATTAATGAATATTTACTTATTGAATATATACTAATGATTTGTTTAGTAATATCTGATTATAAACCATAAAATAAGGATAGGATTTTCTTCAAAGTGACAAATAGGCTGTTAAATGAATAAATATGATCTATTGGAAAAAGTGTTTTTTAAGCTTGTTCACATTTTCATGTTTAAATGATATCACCTGATATGAGGTTTGAATCTACAGAAACTGAAAAGTAATAGCTTTACGTACATTTATTTCAGTCCTTTAAATTATTCCTCTAACATTCTTCTCACTGGTAACTTGGACAATGTTGTGCTTTTTCTGAGTGGAAATCAGGGCTTCAGCTCATTGTAGGGCTACAGATGGAAATTGGGTGGTCACTTGGGCAACTACATGGAACTCTGTGATGATACAGTTATCTTGTGACAAGGAAGTTATGAAATAGCAGTGAGATTCATCAGGTGATGAAATAATATATGCTCAGCTAAAATAGGAGTCTTAGCCATTTTACAAACACTGCAGTTCAGCAGAAGCATGTTGGGTGCCATCTTTAGGAAGATATATAAATATGTAAATGTGGCTAAGAAAGCTAAATTGTAGTTTTTATTCACTGTAGAAATGATAGGGTGGACAGAGTGGAGTTAAGAAAAATGAAACCGAAGAACAAGAGGTTATCATGAGTTTTCAGCACGCCTGAAGAAGGGTTGGTTCTCCTGCAAGCATTCCTTTATCATGGAGATGGAGCGTAAAGCTAGAGTAATGTCTGTACTAGTTTCCTAGGGCTGTCATAACAAGTACTACAAACTGAGTGACTTTAACAACAGAAACGTATTTCTCACAGCTCTGGAGACTGAAAGCTCAAGATCCAGATCTTAGCGGATCTTAGCCATTCTCCCGAGGCCCCTTTTCTTACTTAGCTTGCAGGTGGCTGCCTTCCTCTGTGTCCTCCCGAGGACTTCCTCTGTGCAGACTCATCCTCGATATCTCTCTGTGTGTCCAAAAGTTCTCTTCTTAGAAGGACACCGTTAAGTTAAATTAGGACCCACCCTAATGGCCTTATTTAGATCTGTTTGATTTCCTGCTTACAAACAACTCCTCTTTATAAGTTGATTTTACATGTACATTTTCTTATTGGGAAAAACTGGGCTGCTCAAATTTCCTTAAAGTCACATTCCTTAACATTCAATTTCTCACTGATACTAGGTTATTCCACAGATACTTTTAAGTCAACATGTCCTTGAGTTGAATTGTTAGTGACTCCCCAGACTTGCACCTCCTCTTGTGTTTTCTATCTTTGTTATTGATGCCACCATCCATCTATTCACTCAAGCCTGGAACTTATTCTGTTGATTCTTTAATCTCCATCACCTCCTTTCCCATCATGGACTTGGTTGATTCTGCTTTCCAAATCTCTTTCTCCTGCCCATTATAATTGCATTGCTCTGGTAGGCTTTCATTTTATTTTGCTTCCACTGCTAAAATAACTTACTTTGTTTCCAAACCATCTATCCTCTGTCAAAAACTTCCTCCTAAAATTTAAGTTTGGCTATTTCATTTTTTTCTTTAACTTTTTCAGTTGCCAAAATTCAGCCCTATTAAGAAGGTTCACAGGGCCTCTATCTACCCCTTAAAACTCCTCTCTCTTCCTACCTGCAAAAATGTTTATTCCAGCCAGAACATGTTCCCTGAATATATATCACTCATGTTTCCTTCTTTTTAGCTCTGGATGTGCTTTTAGCTCTTTCTAGAATGACCTTCTCTCCCTCCCAAATCTTGCTGGTAAACTCCTATCCATCTGATTTACTCAGATGCTATTTTCCCAGCCATGTGATGCTTTTTCCTGCCTCCCCTAGAGCCTGAAACCACCCTTATTCTACCATTTACAAGGCTGTTGCAATTATTTACTTTTCTGTCTATCTCTCTTATTCCCCTGGAATCCCTCAAGGAAGAAATAGTTTCTTAGTAATCTGTTAATCTTTATCTCTCTAGTGAATTTAATGAGATTATGAATATTATCCCTGGAATCTGACTGCTTTGGTTTATTTTAGTCCAATATTTAATCTTGAGACGTTAGTTCACCTTTTTAAACTTGTCACAAAGTAAATAATAAGTACTAGTTATCTCATTATTTGTACTATATTTTTGTTGACTAAAGATGGAATGAATACACTTTTAAGAGAAAGAAATGTATTATACTTTTATTCTGAATGGTGTAAATAGATCATCACCAAAAGGTAGCAAAATAGAAAACACTTCAGTTGTTTTTCTTGAAAATTATAGAAAGTTAGGAAGTGTGTCTGAGGTTATGTCATTAGGACTATGGATGCTTCATACTTACCTTCTGTCATCTTACTCTGGCACTAATGTTCCCTTAACTCTCTTTTTAATGGAATCATATTAACATATTGTTTAGGAAAAATAAGCAAAACTTAAGCTCTGCTGCATGCTCAAACATGATTTAGTGAGGATAAAAATACACACTCTTAGGGAAAAGTCTAATAACACTATCATTTAAGTGCCTCCTATTAGTATTTTATAATTTACTCTTGGAATTCTTTCCAAGTATAATTATTCCATCATCATAAACATATCAATTAAGAAGATACATAGTCTTTGCTATCAGTTTTTTTGGCATCGGATATTTTAATATTTATTTTAAAGAAAATATTCAGTGTATTTCATCCATCTCTTTTTCTTCAGAAATATATTTTTAAAGTCTGTGGCTCTTTATTAATTTCTTTATGTTTCTGTGCTCTCAGATTTGGCTTTTTTTTTTAATAGTTGGATTAACATATTTTGGAAAGAAGACAGTAACTTCAAACAGTTATCAAAATTTCATTACATGCTTCACTGTAAGAAATTGAGATGTTAAAAATGCTTATGCTTTTGATTTTATCTCATTAAAATAATGTAGCATTAAGAAAGATACAAACAGACCAAGAAAAGCCTTAGGACTTTTTTTCCCCTCCAATCTAAGAATAGAAAAGAGACAGGCCAGTGATGGAACACACTATGTAATGAGGCAAAATTCTTGCCAATATGTCCCAACCCAAGTTCTTTGAGAGGGTAAGGATGCATTTGGACTACAGAAATCAGTGTGCCTAATTTATTTAGACTTGTACAAAGCTTTTGACAAGGTTCTATGCAAAAGGTTAATAAAAACAGAACAAAATCAAGTTGCCATTGGATTTAAGGAAATACTGTCTCTTATACACATCTCATAATCTATAAATCACACAAACAAGAATAGTTTCAGATTGTTTTTGATGAACAGGAATTTCAAATTACCAAAGGAAATCAACTGAATTCTTGTTTTGGTAGTTGAATTTAGATCTCAGAATATTGTTCATTTCTGAACTTTGGGTTCATGTTACAGATCATAAATCAAATTTTCTCTAATCCTTTTAAGTGTCAAACAATTTTATAAAAATAAGCCAAATACTTCCCTCTTTTACATAATGAGATGTGACTTCAGATAAACACCAAGGAACATAGATAAGAAAGAATGTTTCATTAAAGGAAATACAAGGGGTTGAACATATAATATTTTCATAAATTTACTTATGCTCAGAAAGCAGAATACAGCCAATGAGAAAGATATAAACTCTTCATGAGTAATAACAAACACATTGCAACAACAAAAAAAGAAATCCAAGGCATGCCCTTTTCCTACTAGAATAAAATGCAGCATTAAAAATAGTAAAAGAAAAATAATCAATTATATACACAAATGTAATTTTTTAAAAGTGAAAAACAGCAACAGAATCTTTGTTTACATATGTAGTTCTCACGCATTCTTGTATGAAAAGAAACATCATTGACACATGGATGAGAAAACTGACTTAATTTTATTTTAAAATTTAAAATTATATACCTTAAATAACTTATCCATGCCATGATTTTAGATTATAATCTAGGGTATAACATTATATTGAATTATATACCTTGGCTCGCCTTCAGATAATCTTCATGTTGATTTGCAAATGCAAAATCCTAGATACACACATGCACATCTAACTGTGCTCTCAGATTTGGCTTTTTTTTTTAATAGTTGGATTAACATATTTTGGAAAGAAGACAGTAACTTCAAACAGTTATCAAAATTTCATTACATGCTTCACTGTAAGAAATTGAGATGTTAAAAATGCTTATGCTTTTGATTTTATCTCATTAAAATAATGTAGCATTAAGAAAGATACAAACAGACCAAGAAAAGCCTTAGGACTTTTTTTCCCCTCCAATCTAAGAATAGAAAAGAGACAGGCCAGTGATGGAACACACTATGTAATGAGGCAAAATTCTTGCCAATATGTCCCAACCCAAGTTCTTTGAGAGGGTAAGGATGCATTTGGACTACAGAAATCAGTGTGCCTAATTTATTTAGACTTGTACAAAGCTTTTGACAAGGTTCTATGCAAAAGGTTAATAAAAACAGAACAAAATCAAGTTGCCATTGGATTTAAGGAAATATTTGCTTTAAATGTAGAACTGGTTTAAAGATACAAATAAAAGTTAGAGATAATGGGGGAATGCCTAGATGTAAACGTGTGCCTCAAATGTCTCTTAAAGGGTAAAACTGATTTGCAACATTTTGAAAATTAACTTATTAAATTAAGAGTAGAACCTGGAATTCCAGGCAAATGGAAGTAAACTAGAGGGAATTTACTAAAACAAAGCAAACAAAAACAAAATACTGTGAGAGGGAACATCACAAATAGAGCTGTACTTTAATTTTGACCCATATTCTAAGTACTCATAGCTTATTATTTGGCCTAACAGAAGTCTCTCGTCTCCAATCTCTCACTCTGTCACCAGCTACGGAATTATTTTCAGAGTTATTTCAGAGTCGTCATGGGGACAACTTAGAAGCACGTGGGACATTTTACATGAATCTGCCATTTACATTTCTATTGCCCACCTGAAGGTGAGCTTTTAGAGGAAAGGGTTAGTGTGTGATTGGCTTTACATCTTCAATACCTTGAACAGTGCATAACATAATATGAGCACACATACACAACAAAAGTTCATCAAATGGATTAAAGGGGAACTAAATCTATTCTGTATCTTACCACACAACGTCTGATACAGCAAGCAATCTTTCTTTATGATGAAAAGTGCTTTTCTTAACAGCTTAATTTACAAAGTGAATTGGCTGTTCCTTTTTTTTTTTTTTTATTTCAGGAGTAGCCTCTCTTCCATTGATTTCAATAGTTTTTGGTGGTGTAGCCTTTGACAGAGTCCTATTGTGATGAGTTTTGAAGGGGACAGCATGAGAAAGATTCCTCTCCTGTTTATTGTATCTGGCAACTGGCCAGAGGTAGGAAGGAAGGCAAATGTGAAGGCAAGAGAGAGGAGCCCTTTGGCCTTCCCTTCTCTGAGGTTCACTGCCACAGGGAAGAGGATGGAATGAAACAGGAAGGCGTCATGAGACCTGTGAGGGCTCAGTTCGGGTCTCTCAGCTGGTCACAAACTTAACATTAGTAATAACCTAAAACTAAACTTGAAAATGACAAATACCAATTACAGAACATGATATGAAATGAATACCTTTGTCTTTTTTAAAATCTTTGTTAACTGTAAACTCTTTGAGGGAGGAAATATTTTTGCCTTATTAGGCATTTTGTCTGTGGGTCTTAGCGTTGTGCTCAGCACATTAGCTGGTACTATATATTCACTGAATGACTGAACAAATAAGCAAAAATCCTTAAAACTGAGCAAAAAAAGAAAAATAGTATGTAGATAATTCCTATTATAGGAACAAAGTGAACTGCCTAAAAAATTTTTAAAGGAATGATTAAAGAATAGCAAAAAAAAAAAAAATATATAAATAAGGTTAAGGCTTTTTCCCAAAGGACAGCTGACCCACAAATTTGAACTGGGCAGATCTGCTTATATGCAGATTTTTTCCCATACATATGTACCAGAGAAGCACAAAATCTGCAGTTGATTGTATCCCCTGATATAGGAGCACAGATACAAAGACGGACTGTAAAGTTTTACTTTGAGTTTTGATTGCACAGAGGTGTTGGCATCTCTAACCACTGCCCTTTTCAAGAATCAGCTATATTAATTTGCAAGATGATGTTTGGAACTCAGAATTTCCCGAAGACATGTGTTACACACAGTGACTGGAAAACACCCCAATCCTATTTTACCAATAATGTAACAGTCCAGAATTATGCCTACCAACATTTCCTTAAGACAATGCAAGTTCAACTGAAAGCCATCTGCCATGACGTAAATTCCTCCTATGGGGCATTTTGAGGAGCTTGTCTGTATAAATACATTGTGCTCGTGCTCAGTCCTGTCTGACTCTTCAAGACCCCATGGGCCCCACAGCCTGCCAGACTCCTCTGTCCATGGGGTTTCCTAGGCAAGAATACTGAAGTGGGTTGCCATTTCCTTCTCCTGGGGATCTTCCTGACCCAGGGATCAAACCTGTGTCTCCTGCATTGGCAGGCAGATTCTTTACATTAGCACCACCTGGGAAGCCCCTACATAAATACAATAATGCATGAAAAGATGCTTGGCATCATCAGTCATTATAGAAATGCAATTTGATATCAAAACACACCTATCAGAATGGCTAAAATTTTTTAAAAAGTGATAATATCAAATGCCAGTGAAGATGTAGAGAAACTGGATCTTCATGCATTAGGAACATAAAATGGTATAGCTATTCCAGGATAGCATGTGGCTGTTTCTTATCTAGGTGCACTCAGTTAGCTACTGGTTATGAAACAGAAGCAAAAAAGCCTCTACTCAATCATATGAAGCTATGAAAAAGACCAAGATGCCCCAAAATTACTTAGCATATTATTGTAGCACAGAATTTGTACTGCTAATGTGTATTCTAACTCAAGAGATTTTCAAGTATTTAACCTAAAAATCAAACTCTTGGAATGAATAAATAATAGAAACTGTTTATAATGAAGAAACTCAAACCAGCAGTAGATGATTGATCTGATGGTGCAAGACTATTCATCCACCCGAGAGAATTGAGTATGTGACAGTTGTATTTGGAGTTTTATCCATGAGGTATTTATGGCCTCTGTGTTACTTTCAGATATATAGACAGTGATTCAGTATTTTTGCCAATTATATTCTATTATAAATTATTATAAGATAATGGTTTTCATTTCCTGTAGTATATGGTATATTCTTGTTACTTATCTATTTTATATCTAGTAGTTTGTATCTGTTAATCCCATACCCCCAGTTGGTCCCTTCTTCCTTCTCTCTCCCTTTTGGTAACCACAAGTTTGTTTTTTATATCTGTAAGTCTGTTTCTGTTTTGTACGTACATTCATTTTTATTTTTCAGATTCTACATGTAAGTGATATCACATAGTGTTTGTCTTTCTTTGACTTATTTCACTTATCATAATATTATTCTCTACATCTATCCATATAATATATGTATAATGTGGAGATATATATATATATACACACACACACACCACATTGTCTTAATCTAGTCATCTGTTGATGGATACTTGAGTTGCTTCCATGTCTTGACTGTTGTAAATAGTGCTACTATGAACATTGGGGAGCATGTATCTTTTAGGGTTTGTTTTTTTTTTTGATATATACTCAAGATGAGGGGCTTCCCTCATGGCTCAGATGGTAAAGAATTTGCCTGAAATGCAGGAGACCTGGGTTTGATCCCTGAATTGGGAATATCCCCTAGAGAAGGAAATGGCAACCCACCCCAGCATTCTTGTCTGGGGAATCCCATGGATAGAGGAGCCTGGTGGGCTTCAGTCCATATTGTTGCAAAGAATCGGACTCAACTGAGGGACTAACATTTTACCCATGATTAAAATTGCTGAATCCTATGGTAATTCTACTTCTTGTTTTTTAAGGAACTCCCACATTGTTTTCCACAGTGGCTGTGCCAATTTACATTCCCACCAACAGTGTGTGAGGGTTTCCTTTTTGGTGATAGGCAAAGGAGCAAAGGAGGAATTCATTTTAAAAAGTTCAGTCATAACTAGCTAGAACTGCTACCTCATATAGATTACAATACAGAAAGAACATTTCACAAGTATTTTATATCCCTTTGCTCATTGTAACATCTGTATGGTGCTGACAAGATAAAATAGTCTGGACTTAGAGCAGCTATTGAAAACAAATTGTGTATTTACCTTATGGTGAGAGATGGTGTTCTGGTTGAGAAAGGACAATACTTAAGTGTAACAGAGTAGAATATGCAGAGAACTGAACTTGTTATTTTAGCATTTGGAATTCCTATATATTGTTGAGCTTGACATATTTAAATAGTGTGATTATGAGAATTCTGAAGTACAGCTATTAAGATGATTGTACCTGGAAAAGTTTTGATACTGTTTGGCCAGGCATAACTGTTACATAGTGGTCCATGTCCAGATACTGAGCAGGTCCCTGGAGTTCAGCGAGAAACAACAGAGGCTGATCCAATCATTTGGTCAGAGAAGCAAGTGGTATCCCCATTGTATTTGCATTGTATTTGCAGAAAATGTGCAAATCTTGGACACGTTATTTAAAATGTCTTTGTCTCAGTTCCTTATTGTTAAAGTGGGGATCAGCGAATCCACCTCTAGGATTATTATAAAGTTTAAGTGAAGTAAACCTGGAATGTGCCCAAGTAGTGCCTAGCGCAAGTGTCACTCAGTCATGTCTGACTCTCTGCGACCTCATGGACTATAGCCCGCCAGGCTCCTCTGTCCATGGAATTCACCAGGCAAGAATACTGGAGTGGGTTGCCATTCTCTTCTCCAGGGGATCTTCCCAACCCAGGGGTCAAACCTGTGTCTACCGCATTTCAGGAAGATTCTTTAGCGTTGGAGCCACCAGGGAAGCCTGGCACCACCAGGGAAGTAGTTCCTGTGTGTGTGTGTGTGTGTGTGTGTGTGTGTGTGCTAAGTCACTTTAGTCGCATCTTTGTGTGACCCTATGGACTCAGCCCACCAGGTTTCTCTGTCCATGAGATTCTCCAGGAAAGAATACTGGAGTGGTTAATTGTACCCTCCTCGAGGAGATCTTCCCCACCCAAGGATGGAAACTGTGTCTCTTAGGTCTCCTGCATTAGCAGGCTGGTTCTTTACCACTAGCACCACTGGGACACCCTAGTAGTGCCTGTGGTGTGCTTAGTTACTCAGTCGTGTGCAACTCTTTGTGACCCCATGGGCTGTAGCCCACCAGGTTCCTCTGTCCATGGGGATTTTCCAGGGATGAATACTGGAGTGGGTTGCCATACCTTCCTCCAGGGGATCTTTCTGACCCAGGAATCTAACTGGGCTTTCTGCATTGTGGGCAGATTCTTTACCAGCTGAGCTACCAGGGAAGCTCTGTTACAGTTATTGTTACCATTAAGACACAAAATGGTAGCATATAGTAGTGTAGTGCCTTGCTACATAATGAATGAATGTGTGGTCCATGGACTAGTAGCATTGATGTCACCTGGAAGCTTGTCAGAGATGCAAAATCTCTGGCCCCGCTCCATGGATCACAATCTGTGTCTTAACAAGATCCCTGACTATCTTTATAAACAGTAACATTGAGAGTGTGGGATTGAGTAGTGGGCTGGTAATAAAAGTGTTTCTCCAGCTTCTGTACAGTTGCTGCCTGTCTTAATCCTCACAGCTTTCTGGAAGCTGGTCTCCAAAAAAAAAAAAAAAAAAAAAAAATCCTCTTTCAAGGCTTCCAACTAAACACAGCACAGAAACTGAAAAGGAGATACTGAATTTTGTTAAAGGCAGAGCTCAAGAAGGAAGATCTACAAATTCCAGCAGTTGAAACGACAAGAGTTGCCTCAGTTTCTACTCTCATCCTCTGTCGTCCTGCAGTGCTTGCTGGTTTGTATTTCCATATGGGCTACAGAAGATGTCCTCTCATATATTTAGTTCTTGTTCCCAAATCACCTTAGTGTCCCTGGGTCCTTAGAAAATTTTCCCCACCTGTCCCCAGAATTTTGAAGAAATATCCTGAAAGGGCATTATAGAGCAAAATAGAACTCTTCACCTTACATATGCATCACTAAGAAGGGCCCCCTCAAGGATCTGAAAGAATTAGTTACAGAGTCCACTGGGCAGTGAAGAGTAGACAATGCTGACTTACTGAAAATGTTACTTAGCTTTTTGAGATTTCAGCTTCTAGGTATCTCATCTTCTTTCAAAGAGAGTAAATAATGGCAATGAATGAACCATACTGGAGAGGAACAAAAAAATAACTGGTGCCAATTCACCTTCTCTAGATCCTGGGCATTCACACTGAAAAACCCATTATTTTCTTAAGTTAGGGGGTAGCAGTTTTGCTCTGTAGTTTTTGTTTTGCTCTAACTAGAGAGGTTCAGTCTATCAGATTGAATCTAAAATAGAACCATTTTTTCAAGTCAATATAGCTTACTGAATGAAGCTTCTTTCAGGTACAGAACCCTCCTCAGGACAGTGTCACTCATATTTTAACTGGGCCTTTTAAGACACAATGTACTTAATCAGCTCAGTAGGTGCTCATGCTGGTGGATTTCTGAGCCCAGGGAACGATGTGCTAGGAAACACCTGGGGCAGACTTCAGTAGGCGAAATTCTGCTTGCTACCTTCCAAGCAGAATCTGTTATATCTTGCTCCTTTTTGAGTGTAATATTTAATCAGCTTTTTTAAAAATAAGGACTGGAATTTCCATAAGTCAGAAATGCAGTCTCCAGCAAGTACATGTTCTGAAATCCTAATCTCTATTCTTACACATGCTCTCAATCATAATGCACAAACCTTAGGACAAAAAAAAAAAAAAAAAAAATCAAGCTTCACTCTCAAGTATTTCAGTACCATAAATGGCTTGCATAGCCCCATGGGTCATAAAGTCTCTTAATTTACTGAAAGCCTGAATGCATTTAATAATTGCTGGACATACAAAGCCAAAGCTAGTCATCATCAGTTATTTACTTCTCTTTTCCTCTGCACTAAGGGAGAAAGCCAAATTCCCATAGCTGTCCCATCCTTCCCCCTCCCAAATGGAGAGAGAGAAATCTTCTGCCAAAGCAGATTGTGTGCAGTTCTCCTTGTTTCAGAGCTGCCAGTTTTCCTAAGCACAGAATCAGAACTAATACATCATCCTTAAACTTTAAGCCTCTGATGTACCCTGACATTTGGAATAGCCTAGGATCCAGAGGGATAAAGAAGCAGTATATTCTCCTTTAATGATTTATGCTGTTTTCAATCTCCTTTCGCAGGTTAGAGCAGCTTGCTGCTATCAGCCTATATGAGGAACAAAAGGGTGGTCTTCCCATGGTTTGAAGGAAAGGCAGGCATATGTATATTAAGACCACCCTGCAATTAAATACCTTCTCTAATTGTTAGGAAAAGGAAAATAATGATTAATTTCCAAATGTTTAAAGTGAAAAAAAAAAGGCGGGGGGGGGGAACTTGGACGAACCTTCGAGTGATCAAAAGGAATGAAATGCTTAAGGACACATATAGAAGAGCATCTATATTTTCCAGTTCTCATTTCCAGCAATCTATCTTTATCCCAGTGAGCTTCTGCTTAATTTTTGAGTTGAACTAGCATTTTTGGCTTATGTAGCAAGGACCACAGGTTCTATCTAATCAGAGCACAAGGCATCACTGAGAATTAATATAATTGCAGCTGTGTCTATATGTTGCCAAATATCAATGTGAATCTTAAGGAGAGAGGAAAAAAAGAATGCAAAGAGCAATAGAAACTTTGCTTTTGGAAATTGTCTCAAATAGCTCTAAGCTGGAGAGATATCCAAGAAGTAAATGTCTTAGTCACTCTAATCAGTTACCTAGAGACTAAGGATGAGCTTCAAGATACTCCCCTTGTGTGTTAAAAATACATCGAATGATCCAGGAACGATTATCTTTCTGTTTTATTAAAGAAGCTGCTATCATTTTGTTAACACCACTCTGGATTGCTTGGGCCACCCAGAAGTAAGAACTTCCAAGCACTTCTTGTCTGTGGAGAACTCTTCTGAGATAAGGACCAACCTGTATTATCAGTTATCTTTCTGGGAACTGACAACAACAACAAAAATGTAGCTTCCCACATTAAGGTGCAGTTGCACTAGGGTTTTGTGGTAGTCAATGTATAATAAAATCAAAATTATTACATTCTAAATTTTAAAATATTTGAATAGCAAATAATTGCAGCACATATATTTCTTTTCCAGTGTTAGAAAATACTTTTGACATAAATTAGCCTGATTGGAGTTGGTTTCTGGATTCTATTCCTGCAAGTAATATGGAACAGAAGGTGCTCAAAGATATGCCCATATTCCTTCACTTTCCTCCTTTACCCTCTGACTCACCTTCACAAAAGAAAGCACAATTTTTGTATGGATGTATGACCAATCATACGCTGGGCTGGAAGAAGCACAAGCTGGGATCAAGATTGCCAGGAGAAATATCAATAACCTCAGATATGCAGATGACACTACCCTTATGTCAGAAAGTGAAGAGGAACCAAAAAGCCTCTTGATGAAAGTGAAAGAGGAGAGTGAAAAAGTTGGCTTAAAGCTCAACATTTAGAAAACGAAGATCACGGCTGGTCCCATCACTTCATGGAAAATAGATGGGGAAACAGTGGAAACAGTGTCAGACTTTATTTTTTGGGGCTCCAAAATCACTGCAGATGGTGATTGCAGCCATGAAATTAAAAGATGCTCACTCCTTGGAAGGAAAGTTATGACCAACCTAGATAGCATATTGAAAAGCAAAGACATTGCTTTGCCAACAAAGATCCGTCTAGTCAAGGCTATAGTTTTTCCAGTGGTCATGTATGGATGTGAGAGTTGGACTATAAAGAAGGCTGAGTGCCGAAGAATTGATGCTTTTGAACTGTGGTGTTGGAGAAGACTCTTAAGAGTCCCTTGGACTGCAAGGAGATCCAACCAGTCCATCCTAAAGGAGACCAGTCCTGGGTATTCATTGGAGATACTGATGCTGAGGTTGAAACTCCAGTACTTTGGCCACCTCATGCAGAGTTGACTCACTGGAAAAGACCCTGATGCTGGGAGGGATTGGGGGCAGGAGGAGAAGGGGATGACAGAGGATGTGATGTCTTGATGGTATCACTGACTCGATGCACATGAGTTTGAGTGAACTCCGGGAGTTGGTGATGGATAGGGAGGCCTGGCATGCTGTGTGTGATTCATGGGGTCGCAAACAGTCGGACACGACTGACTGACTGAACTGAACTGAACTGAGGACCAATAGTAATGTCAATCTTGTGATTTTATAGCCAGAGATGACTTTAGCACAAGCTTTGGAGCCAGGTTACTCAATTGGAATCTTGCTCTAGACACTTAAACTGCATGCGAATGCGAAGTTGCTTCAGTTGTGTCCAACTCTTTGCGACCCTATGGGGTGTAAACTAGATACTACATAATCTTGGGCCAATTATCTAACTTCTGTTGGCTCCATTTCCTCATCTGTAAGATTTGTGGTCTATAAGTTTTTCTCTAGATATTCTGACGCCAATTCCTGCAATGTTCCCTTGAAGGGTACATATACTCAGAGCCCTGAAAATAGCATATTGTCATAGTTTTATCTCAAACCTGTGGCAGTTTGCAACTTAGCTATTATATGAGGTTGAAACAAACCTTGCAAATTTATCATTTAGGGGTGACTAGGCAATATTTGTGTCTATTTCATAATTATACACAAAGAATATTGCTTAAAATAGTTTAATTTCTCTTAATTTGTAATACATTTCTCACCTCATTCTATCCATCAGATCATCATTTTTAGAAAAGTCTAATCCTGTTAAAATGGTGTGGATAGATTCTATGTTACTTTGAAAATCCTCCATTAATAAAATATAGTTTTGATGTCAGTGATGTTATCATTAGTTAAATATAGCATTGATTTTGATTCTTATTCTGTGGTTTTTCTCTGAATTATTATCACTCTTTCCTCTTATTAAGTAGGTAAAAAACCTGGGAATACAATGATGTTTTCTCATCCTGCTTCTTTAACTCCCACTTCTCCACTCCGCTGACCACATTTCGCAAGTGCAGGTTACTTAAGGAAAGAAAAGTACTTGTTACAATTCAGTAACTGGAGTGAGCAGTAGGCACTTTTAATCTGAGTACAATAATTTACAACAGCGAGTGCATTTCTGAGAACCCTATGTGAGCTCCCAAGAACCCTGGCTACACTGTCAGACACCTATCTTTAAACTGCCTCCTGCCAAATGATGACTGCGGCCCTGTCACCCTGGTCAGCCCCATAAGTCTCATTCACACTCCTTCTAATTGGCAGGCTCCCACTCTGGGCACCTCCATGGCCCTTGTAACATTTTTTTTAGGCAGATAACTTGACACTGTAAATTTGGCTGTGAGCCTGCTACTGTGGGATGTCTTTACATCCGCCCTCAATGGTCACCTCAGTTCATACCCTTGAAATTCCAGCCTCAACAGTCTGCAAATTAAATTACAGGACAGAAAGATGTGATTGCTTCAGGGTGGGTGGCCAGCCCTCTTCACCTGTTTGAAGAAGAAAAATTTGATTACTGGGAAAAGGAGGAGTGAAAAGGTGTTTTTTCGGACAGGAAGAGGAGGGAGAAGACTATCAATCAGAGTATCTCAGGACTTGAGGAAGCCTAGAGTGTGTGGCGTTTGGTTTCCGACATGAATGTGGCAGCAGGCTCAGGAAACCTGATAACAGCTTTTGTGACCTTGAGGTCTGGAAACGGTTTCACTGATTGAAGTTATATAAGTTCAGCTAAATTTGAATGTGTTGTAAATATTTATCTGGCAGCCTGACATACAGTTGTTCTTGAAATTATGGGGTAGAGTCTTATCTTTCCTAGCATATAATTTTTGAAATGTTCTTCTGGATGGTGTTTACGATTATAAATATAACTGAGTTATTGTTTTGTGCTAAGGTTTTCTCAGGCTTTAAGCCTGTTTAAAAGAATAGAGAGTGTTTTCTGGCAGCTTTGTTTTCCTAAATATATTGGAGGCTGCAATAAAAACCTGCTTGGAGACTAAGCCTGGGTGAAACATAAACAGTCTGCTTCAGCTGAAGTTATATATTTTCCTTCACATTTTCAGATATGCTGGTATATAAGGCCTCAGATCCAATAGGTATTTTATGTGAGAAAACTTAGTATGCAGCATTCCTTTCCAGTGAATTATTGAGTTGTCCAGCAGCAAAAAGAAGGGGAGACAAGCTAGTCTACAATGAAATAGTCCTTCGTTGCATAAAAAGCTACTCTGAGCCAGCCCTGCCCTGAGACACCTGGGCACATGAATGCTGAGGCCTTTGAGGAGGAGTACAAACAGACCTGAGCAAGTTCTTAATGGGTGCCCCATAACATACACTACTCATCTCCCACTGACGAACAGCATCTCAACCAGCAGGCAGGTGCCTTTTGGGGAAAACGTGGGGAAAGTGAGCAGTAGGCCAGGATGAAAGGAGTGACAAGAATGAAGATGTCGAAGGTTAAGTCTGAGACCAAAGCTGATGATGTACAGCCATTGTAGATGGCCCAAGTCTCATCCCCACGGCTGTGGTTCCATCAATTGTAACAGCCCATTTAACTATCTAATTTTATTCTCACATCTTGAGGCATTTTTACCAGGTGGGATCACTCCTAGCTTCATTAGCATTTCCCAGTTTGATTTAAAGGTGCCACTGGAGAACTTTACCACTGTGCTCTAAGAAGCCAGTCAAAGCTGTGGCTGGCTAATACAAAATCGCTGCATTGAGAGATCTTACAGCTCTGCTATGTAAATAACTAAATCTTTGTCATGCTGTTGATTCCATTTGCAGTGCTTATATTCAACAATCACTTATTAAAGACATATCATACATCAAGGTCTCAGCAGCTCTTGGTGAGTAGTTGATATAAAGGTAAATCCGCCATGGACCTTACTTTCAGACACTTTAAAGAAGATGAGAGGGTCTCCAATCTAATTAATTACAACATAATGACCAACCTAGATAGTATATTCAAAAGCAGAGACATTACTTTGCCGACTAAGGTCCATCTAGTCAAGGCTATGGTTTTTCCTGTGGTCATGTATGGATGTGAGAGTTGGACTGTGAAGAAGGCTGAGTGCCAAAGAATTGATGCTTTTGAACTGTGGTGTTGGGGAAGACTCTTGAGAGTCCCTTGGACTGCAAGGAGATCCAACCAGTCCATTCTGAAGGAGATCAGCCCTGGGATTTCTTTGGAAGGAATGATGCTAAAGCTGAAACTCCAGTACTTTGGCCACCTCATGCGAAGAGTTG